>CAJQUN010000008.1:11551690-12021690 GCA_907163345.1 Haberlea rhodopensis
AAGATACGGATTGTCGAATCCACAGAGACTAACAAGCAATTACCAAATAAGATTTCTTTTAACTATATTTAACCTACGATAATCAATTAATAATTAAACAAACTAAATTAAGCTACTATAATCCAACCAAAATAATCGACGATCACGAGAAAAATCCACAAGAAAGTATCAAGACAATTATTCACCTACCCAACTCTTACAATTCTTTTCTCCATACATCTCTAAGGTGACGGGTTTTTCGAATTTATTCAATATACTCTCTCGAGCTATATTAAGTCTAACATCAAATTGCAATTAGTAACTCTCGTTCACGTAATTAACAATTTAATATTGAATGCGATTTATGAAAACCACTAACTTTAGATTAAACAACCCAAAGCTATCACTCGTGTGTGATTTTATCTCTCGATCTCAATCTTTAACACACGGCATGAATTATTATATCGTATTATAATTTCATCTCTCGATCTCAATTATAATAAAATATCATTCAAAGGATGATCAATCCTTCAAAAGCATTAAGAACAATAACACATGCACTTAGAAGATATATGAATTCAATCTCAAAATCAATAGGAAAAACTATGTTATTGATATCTCTCAATCATAAAAAACACAACAATCCAATTATTCATGTAAAACAATAATAGAAAAGTAAAAGAAAACTCCCAAGTCGACTCTTTCGTTGATTCTCGATCCTTCCTCGCTTCTTTCTCGATCGTGCTCTTCGATTATCTTGTTGGCTCGTTCCAAAACATAGGGTGAAGGGTTGATGAGTGATGATGGATGGTGAAGAGTGGAAGAAAGATGGAGGTTATGGTGGAGTGAATGGCTGCTGGCTGTGTGAAGGAGGCGTGAGGTTAGAGTGAAAAAAGGAGGCGTGTGGTTTTGTGGGATTGAAGGAAAGGGGGTTTGGATGGTGAATGGGTGTATGATATATGGAAGAAAGGTGGAGGTTATGGTGGACGTGAGATGGATTGGAGGAAGAAGATGGTGTGTGGTTTGGATGGTGAATGGGTATGGAGATGTGGAGGCTTTTCCTAGGGTTAAAAATCTGATATGGGTTGTGATTTTGTGTATAATATATAGGGGAAAGAATTATGGACTTCCCTATTGCATCCAAACTCTACAAGGAAGGTATTTTAATGAAAGCTGCTCGTCCCGATCGATCCGAACAGAAGAGCCGATCGATCGAGCCTTCCAGTAAGATTTTCGCTCAATTTTCAGCCTTTCTCGATCGATCGGAAAAGCTTGCTCGATCGATCGGAAATCACAGTAAGTTTCATCGCCTTTTTCAGCTTCTGGCGAGTTTCGTATTTTGGCCGTAACTTTCTCATACAAACTCCGAATTTGATGAATCAGCTGTCCACGCGAAGATAGGAGAAAGTTCTACAACTTTTATATGGACCACATTTCCAAAACATGGCTCGAACATATAGTAATTTGAGGAGAAAGGAGCAACATGTGTCTTGAATTCTGGTTTCTTCCTCTTTTCTTCAACTTTATTCATTTTTTCATCATTTTAGCTTGATTTCTTCCCCTTTTATGAATTTCAACATTGATTCCTGAAATAGAGAAATATATACCATAAACCATAAAATTATCCAAGAATCAACACGAAAACATATACATATCCTAGCATAAAAACGCGTAATATTCAACCCTATCAACTCCCCCAAACTTATCACTTAATCGTCCTCGATTAAGCATTAAAATCACAAGGTAGAGTTCATTCTTGATACTTGAAACAATTATTTCATGACTTATTTTATTCTCAGAAATCTCATGCACATATACAAAAGTTGACAAGACATGTTTTCTCCTAATTCAAGCAACATATCTCAAAATCGGAACGTGTGTGTGTGATATAGTCAGTCTCAAGTTTCATGCACATATTCAAGATCAAATCATGTTAATCAACTCAAAGTCGAGATTATTATCAAGCACCCAATAAGCCTATTTTCAAACAACTTCTCCACTAATGATAGTTACTCCCTAGACTTGGATCAAAAGGACTTTTTAAGCTTGTAATGTAAGGCCTTTGGTGTTGGCTTCAAAGAAAAGATAGGATAAGCGCAAAGAAGAGAGTATAATCATTTACAGTTCAAATTTTTCGCACACATCGAGCTCCTCTTCTTTTTCTTTTATAGCCTTGGCCACTTTGGGTCTAATAGTTTTTTTTTTTTCTTTTCAAGGCTCTTTGGCTATCTTTTTCTTTTCTCATTCATCAATATTTTTTCAATAAGCTCATCAAGATATAACAATTCAAGTGCATCGAATGATATTCATTATACTCCCTTAGGGTAAAGATAACTTTTTTTTTCATTTAGGCTCAAATAAGGGTAAGTAATATGAGTTTGCCAAAGAATGTCGAATGTGGTCTAATTATATCCAATGCATATACCATTCTTTTTTCAATAAAGCTCAAATGGGACACTAGGGATTGATATAGACTAGGTAAGCTTGAAAGGCTCAAACGTGTCAAAGATCGCCTAGATCATTTCCAAGTCAAGTTTGTAACTATAAAATTTCGCCTCAAAGTGTCATCATCAAATAAGTTCTAGGATAACTCTAAGATGCTCAAAACAAATCATCAAGTTTACAACAATTATCACTATTCAACATGCAATCCACAAGATCATGACTCCTCATTCTTGACATGCTAACTCAAATTAGGATATTCATGTACAAGTCAATCACAAATCAAGTTCATATGCATAGTGAGATCAAAATCCTCATTGAATAGTCACTACTATAATTCATTCGTTTCTCAAGTTTGAACTCATAAAAAAATTTAGCTCATAATAATCGGACGCTTCAAGTGTCATTTAAGCACACAACATGTGGTTAAAACAAGTAAAAAAAGCTACTACTCCCCCAAACTTAAATCAAACATTGCCCTCAATGTTTAAAAAAATCAAAAGGGAAACAGTGAACTCCCCTGATCAAGACGCTTGCATGAGGGTTGAGGAAGATTTGCTTTTGAAAGCTCCACTGTTGTAGGGGTTCATCGCTCCAACCAAGTACCTAGCAAGAGAAGAATGCATATGGTAAAATATTCGACTTGAGAGATAAAAAAAAAACTAAAATGAAAACTAAAAATAAAACAAAACTAAATAACAAAAGGATATGCTTGGGTTGCCTCCCAAGAAGCGCTGATTTTTAGTCGTCGGCTTGACCATCAGAAGCAACCATCAAAGAGCGGCTGCCGCCCATAGTAAGTATCGTATGATACCACTAATGGGTCTTCATTCAATATGCCCTCAAGATTGGCAAGATTGTAGCAGTGTACGCTCGTCGCTCCAACAACATTCTTGAATTGGTAGGCATGAGAGAATGATTCTTGACTTGGCTTCAAGTCTAGGATGATGTAGTGCGGTGAAGTTGGCATCGATGGAAAATACGGATCCACATATGGCATAGAACATGTCTCCATCGATGGGCTCAAATCAGAATCTTCGAAAGTCTCTTCCTTCTCCAACATCACAGTCGACTCATCTTCACATGGGAACTCCTCGGATGACACCTCTGAAGTAGTCTCAATCTCTTGAAGAGGCTCAAGTTCCCTTGACTCTTCCACACTAGTAGGATCACTCCCCCAAACTTGGTTGGTTGAGTGATCGTCGTCATATAACCAAACTCGATTCGTCGCCTCTTGATTTGTAGCCCTCATCTCTTCCTCTTGGCAACTAATTGAAATTGTTTCGATGAGGACCGCCATTTGCTGCTCCAGATGACGCATTGAGTTGGTTTGGCACTCCAAACTGTTCTCGGTTGATGCCAAGAATCTTACTAAGGTATCCTCTAACTGAGTTGTGACATCTGCAAAACTATCTCTCCTCTCTTCGAGATGTTCAAATGGTTGCGGCGTATCAATAGGGTAGCGAGGCTCCAGTGGGTATTGGTGACTCCAACCTTGTAGTGAAGGATCACAATGCCAGTGAAGATCGAAGTCCGCCATATCATTGAACAGGTGTAACACACTGTTCTCATCTCTATCAACCAGGGGACTCCCAATCACCAGTGCTCCGCTAAATACCCAGTCTCGTGTCTGTGCATCCAAACCTTTGAAGAAATATTACAGAAGAGTATAGTTCGAAAAGTTGTGATACCGGAATGTGTCTGCCAATTCATTGAATCTTCCCCACGCTGCATAAAACGGCTCTGAATATTTTTGGGCAAATCTTGTGAAGACTTGTTGATGAAGCATCACAAGTACCTCGCAAGGAAAACAAATAAAACAATTAAATATAGTTTTTTTTTATTAATATATACAAAAAAGAAAAAAATGGTTAAATTACAGTCAAAGCTTCTCGTATGATATTGCTAAAGTTAGTCCCCGGCAACGGCGCCAAAAACTTGAACGCTTTTATTTTAAACAATTAATCCAATCTAGCGATTTTAGACCGCAAGTGCACGGTGTCAAGTTTTAGTATAGATAGGAAGATACGGATTGTCGAACCCACAGAGACTAACAAGCAATTACCAAATAAGATTTCTTTTAACTATATTTAACCTACGATAATCAATTAATAATTAAACAAACTAAATTAAGCTACTATAATCCAACCAAAATAATCGACGATCACGAGAAAAATCCACAAGAAAGTATCAAGACAATTATTCACCTACCCAACTCTTACAATTCTTTTCTCCATACATCTCTAAGGTGACGGGTTTTCCGAATTTATTCAATATACTCTCTCGAGCTATATTAAGTCTAACATCAAATTGCAATTAGTAACTCTCGTTCACGTAATTAACAATTTAATATTGAATGCGATTTATGAAAACCACTAACTTTAGATTAAACAACCCAAAGCTATCACTCGTGTGTGATTTTATCTCTCGATCTCAATCTTTAACACACGGCATGAATTATTATATCGTATTATAATTTCATCTCTCGATCTCAATTATAATAAAATATCATTCAAAGGTGATCAATCCTTCAAAAGCATTAAGAACAATAACACATGCACTTAGAAGATATATGAATTCAATCTCAAAATCAATAGGAAAAACTATGTTATTGATATCTCTCAATCATAAAAAACACAACAATCCAATTATTCATGTAAAACAATAATAGAAAAGTAAAAGAAAACTCCCAAGTCGACTCTTTCGTTGATTCTCGATCCTTCCTCGCTTCTTTCTCGATCGTGCTCTTCGATTATCTTGTTGGCTCGTTCCAAAACATAGGGTGAAGGGTTGATGAGTGATGATGGATGGTGAAGAGTGGAAGAAAGATGGAGGTTATGGTGGAGTGAATGGCTGCTGGCTGTGTGAAGGAGGCGTGTGGTTTTGTGGGATTGAAGGAAAGGGGGTTTGGATGGTGAATGGGTGTATGATATATGGAAGAAAGGTGGAGGTTATGGTGGACGTGAGATGGATTGGAGGAAGAAGATGGTGTGTGGTTTGGATGGTGAATGGGTATGGAGATGTGGAGGCTTTTCCTAGGGTTAAAAATCTGATATGGGTTGTGATTTTGTGTATAATATATAGGGGAAAGAATTATGGACTTCCCTATTGCATCCAAACTCTACAAGGAAGGTATTTTAATGAAAGCTGCTCCTCCCGATCGATCCGAACAGAAGAGCCGATCGATCGAGCCTTCCAGTAAGATTTTCGCTCAATTTTCAGCCTTTCTCGATCGATCGGAAAAGCTTGCTCGATCGATCAGAAATCACAGTAAGTTTCTTCGCCTTTTTCAGCTTCTGGCGAGTTTCGTATTTTGGCCGTAACTTTCTCATACGAACTCCGAATTTGATAATCAGCTGTCCACGCGAAGATAGGAGAAAGTTCTACAACTTTTATATGGACCACATTTCCAAAACATGGCTCGAACATATAGTAATTTGAGGAGAAAGGAGCAACATGTGTCTTGAATTCTGGTTTCTTCCTCTTTTCTTCAACTTTATTCATTTTTTCATCATTTTAGCTTGATTTCTTCCCCTTTTATGAATTTCAACATTGATTTCTGAAATAGAGAAATATATACCATAAACCATAAAATTATCCAAGAATCAACACGAAAACATATACATATCATAGCATAAAAACGCGTAATATTCAACCCTATCATATCCCACCCCGGATTTGTATCCCTATTCTCTTATTCGCACGATTTAAATGTAAAATCTTTAGAATTAGTGGGAGATCAAGATTGAAGACGGAGCACCAAGATCAAGACTTGTATGATGGAAACAAAATGTAATAGGATTGCATTGCATACCTGCATCACCTTAGACAGACTTGTGATCCACGTATGGCTCACGTGGATCAATTAGGAAAAAGCCGTAATCGTCCATATTTATTTTTATTATGCATATGATGTATGATAAATGTTTGTTTGTATGTTTTATTGGTACATATGATGCATGAATAAAGCATAATTGTATGAATCCGGCGAACAAAAAAACAAGTACTTGATGAGATTTGAAAAAAATTAAATCCCTCTTTTGAATATGATTCAAAATTTTTAATATCAAACTGTAAAGGGAGCTCAAAAGAGTTTGTTGCTTCCTGTCTTCCATCAACAGTTAAGCCATGAGACGATACTTGTGTCATATTGCCTTACTCACCCACGTGGGGGGCATCTGGCATGGGAAAGCTGTGCGTTTAACTGTCCACTTAATTAAGGGTGTGGTTATGTTAACCTTCTAGATTACTCACCCACGTGGGGTCTTTTGGGCGTGACATTTCCATCTGTGGGATGGGTTAGTTTGACGTGAGAAGGCATAATTGTCGTGCCCACGTAGGGTTATGCCAATCGCGAGACAAATATCTTGGGGGTTGCATATGATGCAATTGTGATCTACCTTTAGTATCATGAAACCGGTGGGCCCACGTCCGGGGTTTTCATGAGCTAGTTGGACTCCAAGCCTACTAAGAAAATACGATTTTCCGTTCATTTGTCATGAGGGTGACGAATTCGAAAAATTTAGTGGGAGCATTCAATAACTAATGTCCATAGTTTTTGAATTAATTGATAATCAAACGGTTTGCTTATATTTTCTGTTTATTCTCATTATTGTGATTGCCGTGAATCAGATTACATCAAATCTCGATACAAACAAAGTAACCGCACCAAATTATTCTGATTGACTATTAATTTTAAAATAGTGCTTGCTTCTGAAAGATTGCTATGTACCCTTGGTGGGAGCCTCCTGTTGAAGTGTCTCCCGGTTCGTCTCATGAAGAGATTGCCACACTTGAGAAGTGATGGTACGATGATCTCTAGACTAGGTGCTATATGATAGCTTCAATATCACCAATGAGTTTCAACACAGATATGAGAAATTCGTTCACATTGCTGATATTTTCCAACACCTACAAATGTTGTTTGGTGAACGGACGCGATTACTGAGACTCGCGATTTCAAAAGAGCTATTTTCATTTCACATGCGAGATGGGGCTTCGGTCTATGAGCATGGTGTAAGAAAAATATCTCTTGTTGAGAAATTGGAAAATCTGAATGTGACAAATCCTCATTAACTGGCTATAGATTTGATCTTATAGTCAAAATGTTGGAAACTCGTGAGTCCTTGATCAAAAGGAGAAACGTGTTCTTCTTGTCAAATCTTCTACCAATGGTAGGAAGAGTTCAAGGATAAAGAAGAGGAAGGGGAATGGTTCCCAACCTTAAAAGACGAAAAAGGACATAATAGCACCTAAGAAAGGAGAGGCATCTATGTTTTCACTGCTGGTCACTGGCGCAATATTGTAAGGAATACCTATACTAGAAGCGTTCTAGAAATGATATGTTATATATTAAAATTAAATGTTTTTTATTGGTTCTACTTCTTTGGTATATGATGCCAGTTGTGCTCGCATTTTTGCAAAGAGTTGCATGTGATGTGAAGAAGTAGAGAGCCCTATGAAGGTGAACCTGAGGCTAAGCATTGTAGCAAGAGTTGTTGCAAAGGCTGTTTGAAACATTTATTTAATATAAACTCTTGAACTGGTTAGGACTGGTTTGAGCAATTATTTATTTGTTCTAGATTTAATCATGAACATTGTTCCTATTTTGATAGAGAATGATATTCTTTTAAATATGCGAATGTGATTTTGCAGTATTTTTTAAGAATGCATGTTTTATTGAATCTGGTGAACTTATGAATGATTAGTATGATTATATTCAAATAATATAAAAAGAATGATAACTTAAATCCAACATATATTTAGCATGTGCTGAATGTCCATTGAATTTGATTCATATGGACGTATGTGGAGCACTAAATGTTAGTGCAAGATGATGTTGAGTTATCTTAAAGAGAATGTGATTATCTCCCAGTAACTCTCTAAAGTTACATATTGGTTGAACATAATTCATACAAATGCAGTGGCCAAAACACCATATACGATATGGACTGAAAATTAATCCAAATATAGATTTGAGATTGTTCTGCTTATGTGAAGCAGCCAGTGTGAGATGAGTTGGATAGTTGATCCATCTTATGTTATTTTGTGGAAATTTATATTATCAATTGGTGACAAAGTGTTTGTTTCACAAGTGCAGACTTTCTAGAGAAAATGTTTCTATTAGAAAGGAATGATAATATAATATAACTTGAAAGGGTTCAAGAATCACAAACCACTAGAAAAGTGAAAACGGTGAAATTAATTGAGTCAATCACAACCTTTGATTTACCCACACCAAGGATTTGAAAATGTTTCAAGAGCTCCTGATTGAATGAATCTACTCCTTGAAAGTAGTCAAGAAATAGACCATGGATATGATCATTGGACTTTCAAGGAGGCGATGTCAAATATTGATTCGGGATATTGGCAAGATGCCATGAAATCTGAAATGGACTCCATGTACTCCAATAAGGTATGGGCCTTAGTAGATCATCTTTGGGAATTGTTCCCATTGGCTGCATGGATTTACAAGTGAGAGCTTGGAGTGGATGGGAAGGTAGTGGCCTTCAAAGCTTGACTGGTGAGAAACGGTTATTCTCATAGGCAAAGAGTTGTTTATGAGAAAATTTTCATCGGTTATGATGCTATAGTATATTTAGATTTTATTAGTTATATCTTTATATTATGAATATGAGATATGAGTAATGGATGTGAACACTACATTTCTCAGTAGTGGCATTGAGGTAGAAATGTAGCAGCCAAATGTGTTTACAACTTCTTGGAGTGAGAAAAATGTTTCAAACTCCAGAGGTCCATTTATGGGCCTAAGAAGGCATCCCGAAATTTGAACTTTCGTTTTGATAACATCATCAAAATGTTTGGTTTTGTTAAAAATCCGGAAGTAACATGTGTGTGCAAAAGGGTTAGTGGGAGCACAGTTATATTTGTGATGCTTTAAGTCGATTATATCATGCTCATTGTGAATGGTATTGGATTAATCAATTAAAGCGTGATTATCTACTAATTTCACCATGTAAGATTGAGAGAAGTGTCATATGTGCTTAGCATAAGGATCTATAGGGATAGATCTAAAGGATGCTTGAGATCTCTCAATCTACGTACATAAACACTGTGCTAAAAGGGTTTAGCATAGAATAGTCGAAAAAGGAGTTACTTCCCAATATGTCATAGTATTCATCTCTCGAGTCAATGGGTCTGAAATTGACGAGGAGAGGGAAAAGATGACATTGGTACCTTATGTTTCGACTTTTAATAGCATACTGTATGATATGGTATCTACTTGGTCTGATGTATGTTCTTAGAGTAATGAGCAGACATCAGACAGATCCCGGTGAAGGTCACTGAAAAACTGTGAAAATAATCCTCAAGTTCTTATGAAGAACTTATGATATGTTCATGGTTTTTGGATCTGTAAGGGGAGAAATAAAAGTTGAAGGCTAAGCTGATGCTGTTTTTAAATTGGATGTAGATGATACCATATCGATGTTCGGATTTGTATTTAAGCTCAATGATGGTGATGTCTCTTGGAAATGTTCCAAGCAAGACACCACATTGGATTCCACCAGTGAAGCTGAATACATTGTAGCATACGATGCAGCAAAGAGGCAGTTTGGATAAGAAATTTCATCCAAGAGTTGGGTGTAATTTCTAGTGCAGTTGACACAGTCTCTGTGTATTGTGACAACATTTGGCTATTATGAATAGCCAAGATCTCATCAGTATCCAAAATATATTGAGAAAATACTATCTAGTGAGAGAGATGGTAGACGCGACATTATTATCGAGAGAATCACTTCAACAGAAAAATATAGTGAATCCACTGACAAAGCATTTACAATGATTGGTGTCTGATAGACATCTTGGGAAGATGGTCTTAAGACACATGAGTAGTTGGCTTTGGGAAAGTGAAAGATATTGTTGTCATACATGATTAAGTAAATCAATAGTTGATTGATTGTACTTATAATCTTATTATGACAAATCTTTGTTTGAATATTAATATATATGGCACTTCTTCATCTGTTTACCCATGCATCTTGATGTATTGATGAAGTCCTTGAAGTTGCTATAGTCTATAGAATGTGGTTACGCATATGATGGTGACCATGAAATACATTCTCGACTGCGATTTCTAAATGTTCCTGGTCGATGAGCCTTCGAGAATGGGATGTCGATATATGCTCGTTAGAGACTGGTATTCATGATGTGTCTAGTGTAGTGCGCCGTGTTTCATCGGCGTTGGCTTTGAGAAGTCAGCACACATGAATAGGTGCTCATTAGGAATGAGTTCACTGAACGACCCTACTCGGAATTCTATAAGTGGTTACCGTTTGTCGAGTATAGAATTTCTAGTCATAGTTGTGCACCATTACTCCTCATGACCCGAGGCGTCATTGAGGTCTTGATAGATAGCCGTGTACTTTGATTTAATGACTGACCACATGCGGGTCATAAAGTTGTTATTTTGGGTATTCAGTGATGCTGTCAGAGGCCTATGATTGTCGTTGGGGATTCACCACTGGTCTTGATGAACCAGGATGTCCTATGTGTTTTTCTATATATGATTCGAGGAATCTCTGGCCAGAGTGGGTAGTGCTTGTGAAAAATGGGTTTTTCATATACGCACACAAGGAATCATATAATGTGAAACAAATACATAGTTATTGAAATCATAAGGGGCCTCGACCGACCAATGCCCTTGATTCAATCGGGACATATTGAGTGAAAGGAACGTACTGCACGCTAACTATGGCTGACAGGTTCTCGTACGTTGCTAGTCATTTGTATCTAGGTCTTCGTGAAGCGCAGATGCTAGGCGCTACCCACGATCGGTAGGTTGTTGCTGGAATTATATTTCGGTAATTGTCTATTAAAGGAGTTTAATTGACAATGAGGCATTTAGGGTAAGCCCAAAGAAGTTGTTTGACTTCTAAAATCACAAAGGTTGTGATCCTACTGCTATGATACACTTGAGCCTCGCTGGGTCACAATCAACCGGCCGCCGATCTATCGATGAGAATTGAGACTTAAATGTTAAGTGCTCAAGATTGTGTGATTGATATTCAAAATATGAGTTTAATTTTGGAAAGCTCCTCACTTTAGTGGAGTTTCTATGTTTGGAAAGGTTCCATCTATAGAAAGTTCTAAAATTAAAAAGTATGATATATTTATCTCATAATTATGTACGTCATTTGTACATCAAGTTATTCAATTGGGTTGACCTACTTGGATTATGAGTTTAGTGCTCATGTGTTGGCTTTTGGGCAAGTGGGAGATTGTTAGCATATATGCCCTGTAAGCCAAAAGTTGGCCTATTGGGCTTTATGCACCCAAAGCCCATTAGTTACTTAATGACCCTATAAATATGTCATTCTAGTTGAGAGACTCATTTTCATTCCATTCAATACACATTCTCATAGAAAAGCCGTCATCACACTAGCACTGGTGTCGGGCTTGTAGATCTGGTCAGGTTGATTGGACTCGAGGATCACCGCCATCAGATTGATTTTGCTGTTATCGGTAATCCCTTTTCGTGCATTATATTATGATATTTGCATGTTTATATATGAATCAGGCGCGATCGACCGTCCCTGGGTCAGATCTGTTTATTGTATTATTTCTGCTGCGTTTGGATCTGACGCCGGGGTACGGAAACCCAACAGGGAGGAGATGGTGAAACGGGTTTGAAGGAATTTGGGAAGAGATGGTGAAATACTGAAATGTATGGGTTTACATAAGAAGCGTCAGATGCAACAGATGAATTAACGGAAGGATTAAATTGGTTATGTTGTGGAAACATTAAGAATCAAATTGGGTCAGCTGGAACAATATGGACTAAATCGGGTATTTCAACAAACAATAGGGGCCAAATAATGTATTACCCCGAAATTATCACTGAAATAAGATCTTGGTTTTGATCGACTCTACCTTAAAACTATGAATTCAATAATCGATTGTCACAAAAGATTTAATTTTTTATTTGAATATTATCATTTGAGATTCACCTCCTATCATACCTTATTCCTAGTTAAAATAGCTCACGTATTCTAAGTTAACCCTTACCGAATTATTAATCCAAACAACAACAGTTAAGATTAATATGAATGATAGCTTTCAAAACTAGTGAGAATGATAAAGCTTAGACAATATAATCCATGCGTCTATATTTACTCTAGTCAAGTGCTTTCTCTAAGAATTTAACAACCCCAACAGCAGGAAATCGTCAATCTTATTTGCTTCAAATTAGATTCGTTAAAAAATTTCTTATTCAGTATCTAATTAACATTAGATTGTATGCAAAACTTATAGATGGTCAATCTCATAATCAAACATATCAATAAAGAATATAATAACTATTTATGCTCAATAATAACCAACAAAAAGAAGAACATGAATCTCATAAAAATCATAAATTCCAAGGTATTGTATTTCTCAACCAACAATAAAAGTTTAGCTACTCATAACTAGATTAAAAACAATAAAATTTTATCTAGAAAGCAAGAACACAGGAAAAAGAAAACTAATCGAATCGCCACTCATCGAGGTTGTCAATCTCACAATCGTGTTGATATTCATAGCTGTATTCAACAAAATTGAAAGCAAAACTATAAAACTAGGCTAAACTAATTATCTAATGTATCTAGGTGCTCCAAAAGTCTGAATTCCTAATGATATAAATAGGGAGGCTTATGGGGTAGGTTAGATCCTTGTAGAATGGAAGAAATCAAGTTTCCTTACTTTTTCAGATTCGTCTCCAATCGATCATTCCATGTTCTACCGATCGATCATTCCATGTTCTACCGATCGATCAGTAATTCAATATTTATTTTTTTGCAGCCTTCGTAGTTTACCGATTGATCGATAGATGTTCTACCTAGCGGTAAAAATCAAATTGTTGTTCTTCTGTTTCTTAATGTGTCAGTCGCTCGGTGGCTTGACTTGCGATCGATCGGTAGTTCTTCTTCAATTTTCTTCGATTTTTCTTTCCCGTCTTCTATTCCTCTTGATTTTAAGCCATTTCTTGATCTTTATTCATCATTATTAGCTTGTTTTATTCATTCCCATCAAAATTCAAGCATTTATACAACTAGGCAACATATGTATCAAATTATCTATCAAAACATACCAAATCATTAATAATTAAACGCAATAGATTCTATTTCTAGGCACATCAAATCCCATCATACATGAACTTTACTTGTCATCGAGTAAACCAGACCAAAATTAATAATCTTTTTGTGGCTCATAGGTTTACGATGAACATATTTGTTTTCACTTTAGTGCCTCAACAATAGCATGGTTGATCCTTTCAGGTTATTGATATGGATAAGCCTGAATCATTCTATGGTAAAGGAAAATAACTTGTATTGGGTAAATCTCAAGCCGAGCCTCCTTTACTAGATGATGTTGAGGACATCTCACCAATTGAACGGACCCTTCAAGATCTGACTCACAACTTCTTCACTTTATCCCAGCAGTTGGGAGATGTACACAGGGATCAGAAGACCACTACTTTTGATTATGAGTACTTTCGAGACAAATTGGTTGATCACCTATCCAGTCAGCAATTCCATGAATCTGTTCCAGCATCAAGAAGGTCTTCGACACTCTCAGGCCAATCTGATCATCGATCTAAAGAATTCTATGAACAAGAAATTCGTTGAACCAAACTATTAGCTCAAC
The DNA here is from genome assembly GCA_907163345.1 of Haberlea rhodopensis. Classification (NCBI taxonomy): domain Eukaryota; kingdom Viridiplantae; phylum Streptophyta; class Magnoliopsida; order Lamiales; family Gesneriaceae; genus Haberlea; species Haberlea rhodopensis. Next base: position 11,565,758 of record CAJQUN010000008.1, read on the forward strand.
TCCATCTCTGCTCAACTGACTGAGATCATGGAATTCCTTCAGAAGTCTGATGAGGAAAAGAGAGATGAGAAGAAAAAAACACACTTATACATAGTGTAGTGACAGAAGTTTAAACCCTTTTATCAAAAATAGGGGCCCCAATATACTCAATCCAAAAATATGAAATAAGGATCCTAAGGGGTGCTGTCACATCACACCTTTATTGGTCGCATAAAAATGGCAATATACTCATTGCCATTTTTTGCAACCATGTCCGGTCCTTATTGAAGATTTTGGTGGGCCTCTTTTACAATTCTATCACCACATTACGTATAAGTGTATTTTTTTTCTATATCCTTGAGTTTAAATCTTCAAAAGCTTCTTTCATCCTAGGCAAGGTTGTTAAAACTTTATTTGCTAATTACCAGCAAGAAGTCGGGTTCTTCATTGAAGCCAGCCGGATATTTCAACATGCATCATCGAAGTCATCATATTATTAATCAGACTAATGATGTAGTTGTAATACTAATTTTTCATCAAGGAAAAATTTCAATTTTCAAGTCTATCCATTTATATTGAACCACTCATTTATTTTGAAAAAGATTGAACTCAAGAATTACTTAAGATCGTTCATTTATTCTGAATTGAACTAAATTGAAGACTGATAACAGAAGACTCGAAATACTTGGTTCATTTATTTTGTACTCAAACTACTTGGTTTCGTCATCAACGAAAAGGCAGAAATTGTTAGTACCATATTTCGAAGATGACAAAAACAGATCGGGCTAACAATTTGAAGATAACATAACAGACAGAGTAGATTATACCGATACAAACCGTTCTGATGCAGCAGAACAAGCTAAATGGATATCAATTGTCAGGGCCCAATCATAATGTGGTGTTTAATTATCACACAATGATTAATTTGCGTAAACAGCGGAACATTTATTTCAAATATCTTGTCAAATGACCCTACAATTTTTTCATTTTTCTATGATACATTTAATGATACCAATATATATATATATATATATATATATATATATATATATATATATATATATATATATATATATATATAGTTACGTATTACATTTACAGACAATACATCATTTATTTATCAACATAAAGTATTTGAAACTGTTATAAGTCAAATACATCATACACGGGGCATACCCCGGTAAATTTATTTTCTTAAAAGTAGAGTAATACCACTGGGAAAAGAAAACAATGCATAAACCTGAGCTCGCTCATCACAGAGCTCGGTTATCTCTAGAAGCATCACCGAAAGCATCATAACATTGTCCCCCTGCAAACCTTGTCATGCCCGAACAACAAAAGACATGACAGCCCCCACAAAGAGGGTCAGTACCCCAGTACGAGAAATAAATAAATCATGTCAACAATGACAAAGTATCATGCAATGCATATCATGTATGAATGCGATGTATGAATGGGTACAAAGAATCGAATCTCAAGATACCAAAATAGGAGTCCAAAGGAAGGTACTGTATGTGTATTTTCGCCCACATGCAGGGCTCAGAATGAGCACTAATAGTATAAAATTCATAACTTCTTCAAATTAATTTCAAATTAAGTTCTATTTTTTTTAAAATCAAAGAGAATTCAAAGACCTACAACTTTAATTTGAAGACCAACATCAAATTCGGAACAACATTTGCCCAGAAACTCAAAATACAGTCTGCATGCAACATACATGAACATGCAGAGGCAAAAATGAGCACTGAAAGTAAAATCAACATAACTTTTACTTTGAAGATCCAAATCACATGCTTCTTTTTTTAAAACTGCATAAATTCAAATTCTACAACTTTTATCTTTTGCTCAAAGTCAAATTTGGCTAAGTGAACCGAAAATTCGAAACTATTTACTGCAAGAACATAAAAAATTTACAGATTCTGTTATAACAAAATGACATCAACATTTTCATGTCTCTGCGACTCAAATTCAACAAAATTCAACTAAATATAGTTAAAAACAGATTCATACCCTTGAATTCCCAAGAATTCCACAATCAAGCCACTTCCCAAGCTCCTAGTCCTCCAATTCTTGAAGGAAAAGAGGTTTCTCCTTCATATCTTGCTAGAACTCTAATTGCATTGAGGTTTTTCCCACAATTCTCTCTAATTTAGGGGAGTTGGGTTTTGAAATTTAGGGATAACGATCTGATAATTTGGGAGAGAAGAAGGCATTTTGATAAGCTTGAAAGCATGGTAGTGGGCGTGAGTTACAATGCCCAAAGTGGGAATTGTTTATCTTTTTTTTATCCTACCATTTCCGTGTGTCCCAAGATGATGTACTAACATAAATATTTAAAGGTGATGGCCAAAAATTTTATACAATTTGTTTAAGTTTGATGTATTTTATCTTGATTAAAATAAGGTGTTGTGATCCGGAACACCTCAATTCGAATTCTCAGCTTTTAATCACCCGAGTTTACTAACTCGAGGTTAATCATATTTAATCAGTAACGGGGCCTTACACTTCTTCCCCTCATAAAAGATTTCGTCCTCGAAATCAGAAAGATACGAATTCAAACATAGATTATTTTCATTTGATTACAGATACATCGAATATTTGTAAGTACAAGGCATAGAATACAAAAGAGTATCTTCAAATAGATGTGGCCATTCTTGTCTCATTTTGGCCTCTAATTCCCATGTCGACTGTGCCATGACGACTCCATTGCACCAAAACCAATGGAATGGTTTTATTTCGTAGTACTTTCTCCTTCATGTTCAAAATCTTGACAGGTTGTTCAACATAGGACAAAGAACTATCTACTTCAATCTCCTCTAGTTGTAGAACATGAGATGGATCTGGTTCACACTTCCTTAGCATGGATACATGAAACACATCATGAATTAACGATAATCGATGTGGTATTGCTAAACGGTATGCCAACGAACCAATCCTCTCCAGAATCTGATAAGTCCCAATGTATCGAGGTGACAATTTACCTCGACGCCCAAAATGCATTGTTCCACGAAAAAGCGATTATTTGAGAAAAACTTTATCCCCAACTTGGAACTCTAATGGTCTTCTTCTTTTGTTGGCATAACTAGCTTCCCTGTCTTGAGATGCCTTCATACGTTTTCGGATCAATTCTACTTTTCCTTGCATCGCATCAACAAATTCGGGCTGAACCAATTGCTTTTATCCAATTTCATCCCAATATACCGGTGATCGGCACTTCTTGCCATATAAAGCCTCAAATGGAGCCCGATAGTTGTTTGGAAACTGTTATTGTAGGAGAATTCCACTAGTGGTAGTGATTCTTGCCATTTTCGACCAAAATCCATCACTACAGAACGCAACATATCTTCTAATGTCTGAATAGTTCTTTCAGTTTGTCCGTCTGTCTGTGGATGGTAGGCAGTACTCATTGCCAATCTGGAACCCATGGCACTTTGGAAACTGCTCCAAAACTTGGATACAAATCTCGGATCTCTGTTCGAAACAATAGAAACTGGAACTCCATGCATCCGAACTACATTATCCACATATAGTCGTGTCGTTTTCTTATAGGAGTAGGTATGATCAAATGGAATAAAGTGTGCCGACTTGGACAATCGGTCAACTATATCCCAAATTGCATCACACCCTTTGTTTGATCGGGGTAAATGGGTCACAAAATCCATCGCAATATGCTCCCAATTCCATTGGGGTAACTCCAAACTTTGAAGTAAACCACTAGGTCTCATTCTCTCTGCCTTGACTTGTTGACAAGTCAAACATTTCGACACAAATTCAGCAATATCTTTCTTCATACCTTTCCACCAGAAATGTGGTCTCAAAGTATGGTACATTTTTCGGCTTCCTAGATGGACACTAAAATGACTGCAGTGAGCTTCTTGGAATAGAGCATCTTTTAATTCCACTAGGTTTGGTACCACCAACATTTATCTATTTGTAACCAACCACCTGATGATATGCTAAATCTCGTAGGTTGATTTGACATTACCAGCTCTTTTAAGTGATGTATAAAAGAATCTGTCTCTTGAGCTTTTCTGATCCTCGAGATGATTTGTGGCTCAACTTGCAAAGCAGACACAATGAAATAATCCTTTTGTGGTCGATATGTCCACCATGCACTACACAACTCATCATAATTTTGTCATATATGAATGGATGCTATCATAGCATTTTGAACTTTCCGGCTCAACACATATGCTACTTGATTCATCTTTCCTGGTTGATACTGTATTTCACAGTCAAAATCTTTCAGTACGTCCAGCCATCTTCTCTGTCTCATGTTTAATTCCGACTGAGTGAATATATACTTCAAACTCTTGTGATCAGAGTAGATAATGAATTACTCCCCATAAAGGTAATGACGCCATATCTTCAAAGCAAAAATAATGGCGGCCAACTCGAGGTCATGAACAGTATACCATGTCTCATGAGGTTTTAATTGTCTTGATGCATAAGCGGTCACCTTACCTTGTTGCATGAGTACACAACCCAATCCTTTAATTGATGCATCTGCACAAACTACAAATCCTCCTGATCCAGATGGCAAAGCCAATACTGGGGTTGTAGCCAATTTCTGCTCCAACTCTTGAAAACTACTCTCTCTATCATCTGACCAGATGAAACTCTGATTTTTCTTGGCCAACTAGGTGATAGGCTTGTGTTGAGCCTTAAACGCATGGTTGAGTTTAATGCTTAATTTATCTCCGAATTATTTATGAGTTTTGATGATCAACAAAACTTGTGTTTGTTATACTAATGTGCCTACTTAGTGTACATGTTTAATGGTTGAAAAGTGGATTGATTGAAGAAAATCAATTATGCAAAGTCTGGGCAGGATCGCCCCAGGAGATGGTGATCATCGCCCCAGGCGATGGCTGCCAGGAAGGACTTCGCCACGCACATCGACTGGAGCGACGCCGAGGCCCACGCGCAGGGGGAGTTCGCCTGAGGCGATGGCTTGATCGGCTGAGGCGATGCCTTGATCGTTTGAGGCGATGGGTGCTTCGCCTGAGGCGATGAAAGTTTCTGAGCAACCGAAGCTACGGCATTGATTTTTGGTGGTGATCGCCTGAGGCGATCCATACATCGCTTGAGGCGATCTGTGACAATTGGTGACCGTTGGGGAGTGGCGATGGTGATCGCCCGAGGCGATGTCCGAGGCGATCTTGGAGTGATTCAAGCCTTAAGTGTAGCAAGTAGGAGCCTTGGGGGCCTCCTACACTATAAATATGGACTTATTGGAGCATTTTGAAGAGAGAAACAAGACTATAAATTACAAGAAAGCCTTGCTCTATTCAAATTATTCTAGCATTGCAAACTTCATACATTTGTGTTGTATTGGAGTTTGTAATTCATCAACAAGTAAAGTTGGTGCAAGTGTGTGGCTATCCTTGGAGCCCTTAAGGCCAAGAAGACTCGTGAAGAGTGTTGTGCTCGTGAAGAGCTGTTTTTACTCGGGAAGAGTTGTGTTGTGGCTAACTTGGAGCCCTTAAGGCCAAGATCATTTTTGTCTAGTGGAACCTCGGTTAAACGTTTTCTAACCGAGAAGAGGAGACGTAGGCAATTTATCGCCGAACTTCTATAACAAATTATCTTGTCATTTACCGCTTTATTTAATTTACGCATTTATTTATTACTTCTTTTTATTCTTTGTCAATTGACATCAAGTCTTCAGCAGCACAAACTCGACTTATTTGCAAACTCATTTTAAAACGCTAAAGTAGCCAATGAACCTCATTCACCCCCCCTCTTCGGTTCCAACCTCTTTGAGAAAATCCCTCAATAAAACGCCTGTAATAGCCTGCTAGACCCATAAAATTTTGAATCTCCGGCACAGTTGTTGGTCTTGGCCAATTTAACACCGCTTCCACTTTACTTGGATCTACAGAAACTCCTTGGGCATATATTACATATCCCAAAAACATGACTCGATCCAGCCAAAATTCGTATTTCGATATGCATACAATTGGGCTTTACGAAGAGTCTGGAGCACTAACCATAAGTGTTCTTTGTGGTCTTTCTTAGTTTTTGAATATACCAAGATATCATCAATGAATACAATAACAAATCGATCCAAGAAATTTCTGAATACTCTATTCATCATATCCATAAATACAGCTGGTGTGTTCGTCAGACCAAAAGCCATTACCAGGAATTCGAAATGTCCATATCTGGTTCGAAAAGCCGTCCTCGGAATATCTTCCTCTCGAACTGAAAGTTGCTGATATCCTGATCGCAAATCAATATTTGAATAGACCGAAGTTCCTTGAAGCTGGTCAAACAAATCATCGATTCTGGATAACGGATAACTAGCAATCACACCTCCAGTAGGTGGAGCAGTACCCCTAACTTGCGGGTAACTAGACTGCTGATACGACTGTGCAGGTCTAAACTGAGAACCACCCTGGAAATTACCCCTAGCATGAGGCATCGGCTGTTGTGGCTGCACTGGTCCCTGATTACGCAACGGACATGCCCGTGCATAATGTCATGTCTTCCCACAACTGTGACAAGTTCCTTTCACTCCTAAACACTGGTGAGTGGGATGTTTGCCTCCACAAAATGCACAAGGTACACCAGAAGGCGGTACTCCTCCAGAACCTCACGAACTACTGGAGCTTGATGAGCTGGATTTGAATTTCTTGAACTTCTTACCCTGTGGCTTGAAATTTGTTGCTTATGAAACTGATGTGGCCTCATCTACTGGCGCGATGGAGGATGCTGCTGGAAAGGACCCAGGGGAGAAGATATAGTTCCCTGAGGTAACTGTGGATTAAACTGAACACCTCCCCTACTCAATCCAACCTAAGCCCTATTGGCTCTCTCAACCGCCTCAGGATATGTAGTGATATCCCCAGAAGTCACAAACGTATAGATGGAAGGATCCAGTGCATCTACGAATCTAGTATACATCGCTCTGGAATTAGTCGCCACATAAGGAACATAGCTTAAAAGTGCAGAAAATTGCGATGCATACTCAGCCACAGACAAATTTCCTTGAATCAAATTGTTGAATTCAGCTTCCTTCGTAGTATAGTAGGACGGAGGGGAATATTGTTCCAAGAATTTCATTTGGAATACTTCCCAAGTTATAGTAATTCCAGCCTCAATCTATCCTTTCCTCGCGGGTTCCCACCACAGTTGAGCTCTATCTTTCAACTTATATACGAAGAGCTTCAATCGTATAGATGGTGCATAATTGACAAGGTCAAATAAATACTCCATCTCTCGGATCCACGATTTAGATTTTTCTCCAGAGTCAATTCCATTGAATCTCGATGGACGCATATTATGGAAACGGGCTACTACCGACTCCATATCCAACTCTTGAACATGTTGAGTTAAATTCTCGACATCATGTTGATGAGTACTAGATGTAGATTCATGCATCACACCCTTGCCTTTACGACCTCTACCTCCCGGTGCCATTCTCAAGATATCAGAATTTATTCCTAATCAGAATAGTATAAAAGGTTTATAGGAATATCGCCTATAATTCAATACCTACATATTCATAACATAATGAAATTCAAACATATATATCATGTTCATAGCAGGTAAAATCATATAAGGACATGTAGTCAATCACATGCACAAACATTTTATTCGTGACTAAACTTAGTGTCCTAACTCTATCTCGAGTGTATTCCAGACTAAGCTCTGATACCATAATGTGAGGGCACGATCCTAATGTGGTATTTAATTATCACACAATGATTAATTTGTGTAAACATTGGAAGATTTATTTCAAATATCTTGTCAAATGGCCCTAAAAAAATTTCGCTTTTCTATGATACATAGATAATGATACAATATATATATATATATATATATATATATATATATATATATATATATATATATAGTTACTTATTCCATTCATAGACAATACATCATTCATTTATCAACTTAACACAAAGTATTTGAAAATGTTATAAGTCAATACATCATACACGGGGCATACCCCGGTAAATTTATTTTCTTAAAAGTAGAGTAATACTATTGGGAAAAGAAAACAATGCATAAACCTAAGTTCGCTCATCACAGAGCTCGATTATTTCTAGATACATCACCGAAAACATCAGAACCTTGTCCTCCTGTAAACCCTATCATGCCCGAACAACAAAAGACATGACAGCCCCCACAAAGGGGGTCAGTGCCCCAGTATGAGAAATAATTAAATCATGTCAAGAATGACAAAGTATCATGCAATGCATACCATGTATGAATGCCATGTATGAATGGGTATAAAGAATCGAATCTCAAGATACCAAATTAGGAGTCCAAAGGAAGGTATCATCAATCAATATCAAGCTCGAGTAGAAGGTGACAGCACACACACTTTGCGCTAGGAGAATCATCATGTGATGTGCTCGTCATCCATCGTGTCTAGGTCTGGTAGCAACCCGTGTTACTACAGTTGCTACGTAAACTGCATATCATCACCGTGCCCATCGTACCCGACACTCAGAGTAAATCAACTCAGTCATCATCACGGATATCAAAGACGTGGATAGATCAATATGATATGCCCATGAATCATCTATGCATCATATGGCATATGCAACTCAATATGTCATGCAATCTCATGTGAAAATCAATACATATCATGTAATTCACATAAGAAAACAATTATCACATATAAATCAAGTAAGGTCATATAAGCTCGTGTATTAGCATCATTACACGTCTTTGCCAGATGCCATCATAAAACTCATTTCAACGTACCTCAACCCAAGCTAATCTACCAAGAACTTCTTTAGTCAACCCCGGAATCTATTAACATGGTCATGTAAATTCCAAAATGACACTAAGTGTTCAAATAGTGCATTGAATCAAACCTAACTTATAAATATGACCCTTATCGATTTTCTTACATTTTCAGCCAGACCCATTTTCGTAGAAAAATCGCTATAATTTCATATGACATCAAAATGACTCGATTTCAGTGCTCAAAGTTCAGAAACTCAAAATATTACATTTCATCTATTATGATGTCAAGCTGGTTTAACCATCTAAATGGGTTTGAATACTAAAAACGTAGCATTTTAAAAACCTATTTTCCATCTTGAGCAGTGTTAGTAAACATACTATAATGTTTTCTTTTCAAATCCAAATTGAGTGATTTAGTGGCATATTACAGAAAACTTGAAACACTGCAATTCCTATTTCTAGACATTTTCCGGAATTTCTAGCCAAAAATGCTCAGGAATCCGAAGAACACACTGCATATGTATTTCCGCCCACATGGAGGGCTCAGAATGAATAAAATTCATAACTTCTTCAAATTAAGTCCAAATTAAGTTCTTTTTCTTAAATCGAATAGAATTCAAAGACCTACAACGTTCATTTGAAGACCGACATCAAAGTCAGAACAACAGAGGCAAAAATGAGCACTGAACGTAAAATCGACATAACCTTTACTTCGGAGTTCCAAATTGCATGCTTCTTTTTTTTTTTTTAAACTGCATAAAATGCAAAGATCTACAACTTTTATATTTTGCTCAAAGTTAAATTCGGACTCTAAGTGAACCAAAAATTCGAAACTATTTACGCAAGAACATCAAAATTTTGTAGATTTTGTTTTAACAAAATGACATCAACATTTTCATGTCTCTTCCTAGATTTTCGACTCAAATTCAACAAAAGTCAACTAAATATAGTTAAAAATAGATTCCCTTGAATTCCCAAGAATTCCACAATCAAGCCACTTCCCAAGCTCCTAGTCCTCCAATTCTTGAAGAAAAAGAGGTTTCTCCTTCCTATATTGCTAGAACTCCAATTGCATGGAGGTTTTTCCCACAATTCTCTCTAATTTAGGGGAGTTGGGTTTCGAAATTTAGGGATAACAATCTGATAATTTGGGAGAGAAGAAGGCATTTTGATAAGCTTGAAAGCATGGTAGTGGGCGTGAGTTACAATGCCCAAAGTGGAATTGTTTATCATGTTTTTATCCTACCATTTCCATGTGTCCCAAGATGATGTATTAACATAAATATTTTAAGGTGATGGCCGAAAATTATACCATTTTGTTTAATTTTGATGTATTTTATCTTGATTAAAAATAAGGTGTTGTGATCCGGAACACCTCAATTCGAATTCTCAGCTTTTAATCACCCGGGTTTACTAACTCGAGGTTGATCATATTTAATTAGTAACGGGGCCTTGCATCAATCTTATCAGTTCGAAGAGTTGATGCAATCAGACTGAGGATATAACGACTATTAATGAAGCATTAAATTATGAAAATGACATAACCCTAGTCTGGAGTTATTAGCCATTGACTGCTAAGGATTTTGTCTCAGAAGTAGTACAAGACAGAAAAGTAGTTATCAGAACAGTACAACAGAGAAAGATACAAGACTATAAAAGCATGTAATTCTTTGGAAGTTCTTGGTTGACTGTATTGATAGGCTTAATTAGCCTTATATTATGTGTACACAATATCACTAATTTTAGAAAATAATCATAATAATTATTTATTAAAAATACGAAGATATCATCACGTGATTTATGGAGCTGGTTTAGATGTTTCCTTAATAGGCCCTCGCAAAATCAACGTGCCATTTGCAACAAAGATTTTGGAACGTAGGGACTCAAATCGCGTGAGATGAAGAGGCTTTGTGAGAATATCCGCAAGTTGATCGAGAGTATTTACATAGGATATAGTGAGAAGACCTTTCCTGGAGAGATCACGAACAAAGTGAATATCAATGGCTATGTGCTTCATACGTGAGTGTATGACAGGATGCAGAGCAAGGAGTGTGGCACCAATGTTGTCGCACATGATGTGCGGTGGATTAGGAAGAAGTAAGCCAAGTTTGCAAATGAGGTTCGTAATCCAGCAGACTTCAATAGCTGCGGAAGCCAAAGCTCGATATTCTGCTTTGGTAGAAGAGCGAGCTACACCTTGCTGTTTGCGTGAACGCCAAGAGATTGGATTTGAGCCAAGAAAGATCATTAAGGAAGAGGTGGATTTGATGCCATCCGGATCACCTCCATAATCAGAGCCAAAGTAGGCAGTAAGAGACAGTCGAGAAGACCGATGACGAAGTAAACCATGATGAAGAGCCCATTTGAAGTTGCAAAACAGACGTTTAACCGCACCCCAATCATGATCGGTCGGAGCTGCCATGAGCAAGTCGATTTACAGTGAAGGCAATGTCGGGATGAGTCAACGTGAGGCATTGCAGACCGCCAAGAGCACATCAGCACTTTGTTGGAGTAACCTTGCCAGTAGTTGAAGTAGGAGGTTTGGCAGCCATGTGAGTGGTTAAAGTCTTTGCTCCTTCCATGTGATGTCATCGTCGGAGGTCCATAGTATACTTGTGTTGAGATAAGAACATGCATTCTTTGCAGCGTGCTATCTCTATGCCCAGAAAATAAGACAGTGACCCAGATCTTGACAGCAAACTATGACTGAAGATGGGCAATGACTACGGTGATGAGGGACTTACTGGACCCAGTGATGATGAGGTCATCCACATAAACGAGAACAAAAAGGTGTACTATATCCTGGCGAGAAATAAACAAGGAGATATCAGAGAGCGACTTAGTGAACCCAAAGGATAATAGCGACGAGCTTAAAGCCTGGTACCAAGCACGAGGTGCTTCACGAAGCCTGTACAATGACTTCTTAAGTTGACAGACAAAAGAGGGAAGAGTGACACCGACAAACCCGAGGGGGGTGGTGCTGGGGCTGGACAATATAGACAGGTTCCGAAAGAGTGCCATGGAGAATTGCATTACTGATATCCAGCTGGTGCAGTAGTCAGTTCCACATTAAGGCAATGGAGAGGACAGTCCGGATAGTAATAGGTTTCACGACTGGAATAAATGTCTCAGTGTAGTCAATGGCGGGTCGCTGATGGAAGCCCTTCACAATAGGGCGAGCTTTAAACTTATCTAAGGTCTCATCCAGCTTACATTTGATGTGAAACACCCATTTACAACCAATGATATTAGAATTGCTGGGAGGTGGCAAAAGATCCCAAGTACCATGTCATGATAAAAAAGAGAATTCCTCAGCCATGGCAGCACACCATCGAGGGTTAGAGAGATCCGAGTGGTACATGTGGGTTTAATGTCAGTCGGTAGAGGGTGTTTAGTGGTGTAAACAAGGGCTTTGGGCTTGAATATATTGTGCTGGCTACTGATCGCATAGTGTGCGTTCGAATGGAATCAGGTGGTGGAGCGGATGTAGGTACTAGTGCATGTACCCGAGTGCTGGGGGCAGAGGAACTGGGGACCAAGATATGAGGTACTGGTGGAGCAGAGGCATGAATGGGTGTAGGACTCAGTGAGATACTGACTGAGAGGTAGATTGGAGTGGCGCATGAGTCACTGGCTAGTGACGGAGCAGATTGAGCACAATCGGAAGGTCCAGAGGGAGGTGCCTTGTTGAAAGGGAAGATAACCTCCATAAAGCGCACATGGCGTTAAATAAACACTTAGAGGATAGATCAAGACACCGGTAAACGCCCTGAGAAGTGGAATAACCAACAAACAAGCATGGTTGAGATGTATAATCCAATTTACTTTTAGTATAGGGGTTGAGCCATGGATAACATAGGCATCCAAAGGTGCGCAGCCGTAGATAATTGGGTTTACAAAAAAATAGTACATCAAAAGGAATTTGATGTCAAAATATCGAGGTGGGCATCCGATTGATTAAATAAACAGCTGTCTGCAGCGCATAAGACCAGAAATCCGGTGGAAGATGAGCATGGTGTAACAAGGCACGTCCTGTTTCCAAAATATGGCGATGACACCGTTCAGAGGTCCCATTTTGCTGAGGAGTGTGCGGTGCAATACCAAACCAACTTATGCCATGAGCAACAAGTTAGGGCTTCAAGGCAACAACCTCACCACCATTGTCACTATAGAAATTTTTAATGGTTTGATCGAACTTTTTTTCAACCAAAGGCCAAAGCTACTTGAAAATAGAAGACACCTGGGATTTTGTAGCCATTGGAAATAACCAACAATATTTGCTATAATGATCAATAAGTAACAAGTAAAATCAACAACCATCAGACGAGGGTACTGAAGTAGGGCCCCAAACATCAGGATACACATAATGAAGAGGATTGGGTGAAATTAAGACGTCCCAATAAAAGGTAATTGGTGAGTTTTACTCACATTGCATGAATCACAAGAATTGTTCATACCATAAGATCTAGTAGAAATAGGCAATTCAAAATATGAAACAACAAAAGCGCTAGTCCTAAATGAAGGGTGTCCAAGTCTAGCATTCCAAGTGATATGTGAAGCCCGAACCCCAAGTAAAGCAAAATGCATCGTTCACTTTAAATTAAATATGAGATGTCATTATCACGTGAACCTTGCGCCATGTGCACCCTCGTAGTTTGATCTTTCACAACAAAATGAGATGGAAAAAATTCAAAAGATACGTATTAGCTTTAGTAAACTGGTAAAAAACTGATAGTAAATTGGTCGTCGCAGATGGAACACAAGGAACATTAGAAAACGTAAATAAACGGTGTGGATACTTAAGGACAGATGTACCAGTGTGAGAAATTGGGAGTCCCGTGCCATCAGCAAGGTGAACTTCCTCCGTGCCATCATATTCGGAGTAGATAGTGAGATTATGAAGATCACCTGTTAAGTAGTGGGAGGGCCCGGAATCCATAAGCCATGGTTGGGGTTGCGTGGAGGCTGTGGGAGATTGAACCAAATTGGCGACATGATTGAATTTACGGCAGTAGGGGCAATATTCCCAGGGTGACCACAGAGTTGGCAGATAACTGGACTGCGCTCTTGGGAGTTCCAACATGAGCTTGGACCGCCGCGATGGCGTTGCTGGCCACAGGCAAAAGAGCCACCACTGCCACGGTTCTGCTAGAAATTGTGACGGCCAGAATTGTGTGAACGCTGAGACTGGCGATGCGAGGATCCCGAGCCAGGTGATGAAGAGGCGGCATTCACCGTAGTAACAAGCGTCGCGGTTTGAGATTCAATCTTTTTGAGGTAAAACTCATGGGCCATGACCATGTCATTGAAATCATCAAATTTTAGATAAGATTCACAGGCGCGAATAGGGGCTGTGATTTCGTGATATGATTGCCTGAGACCATTAAGAAAATATGAAGTGACATCGTCATCTGAGAGAAGGCTGAGTACTCAATTGTAACTTTTGTAAGTGAGTGAAGATATAAGAGTGAATCTCTTTGTAACTGTCATAGAGTTTGTATCCGAACATATTGAGAAGTTAAGATGTTGCTAGAAATTTCAATATATAGTTCAAAGTCTTCTAATGGAATTTCCTGAATAAGGAAGAATGAGAGACGTATAAGGAATTGCCTTTGAACTTCCATAAGCGTGTCTATTTATTTATCGTACTTATTTATTACCTAGCCACATATCAATTTCTATGAGAAGAGCAAACTGATTTATCACTTTATTAATTACTTTCAAGAGTAGTCTGCAAAGCTCATCAGAATGAGATTATGATGTCAATTGTTAACGCAGCTGAAATCGAGCTCATTGTTATTCAAATCAGATAAATTTGTAGAGTGTTTATTCATCTCCTTTAAACATCCATAATCAATCCTAACAGAAATAAAAGAAAAAAAATAATTGAAGGATAATTTTATGCATTTAAAAAGAGGACAAAAAATATAAATGATCATCCTTGTTTGATCCAATTTTCAGCTTAAAATATTTTCGAGAAATATAATCCGATTTTTACTTGAGTTGAATCAACTAAATTGGATAAGCTATGATTATAAATTCATGTTTAAAAACTGATGATTTTCACTTATATCCATTGGATTCTTATCTTTCGAATAAGAATCTGTTTTCTGAAAAATCCAGGCTTTCGTATTTTGGTGACAGTTATGGTGACTTATCTGTCAACATTTCCAAAAAACGAAACTCTGCCTTAAATTGAAATTGATTAGGGTCAATTATTGCATAGAAATGTCATTATTTGATTGGTGCCATTCCGATAGTCGAGACATAACATTGTAATATTGTTTGCCCTGCTTCACAAATTAGAAAGAACGATTGTTCTAAAACGTAGTTTTCAACCACAATATTATTAATCCTTCAACACCAATTAAATATTCATTCAATTCTTTTTATTAGATAAATTAAAAGAGTGGAAATATGTGTAATAATAACTTAAAATATTCTTATACTATATATGTTATTATCAGATAACATGCAATTTGACACAATGAGTAGAATTCCCCTTCTTACATATATGAAAAATTACAAATAATTATAGAGTATCACAATCACTTTTGAACCCTATTTCAAAATTACAAATAAGTAAAACAAATCCAATCGCTAGAGTGATCAGTATGATTATGATAATAATAATGATGATGATGACACAACCACAGCCATAGTTTAAGAAAAATAAAATTTGAACACGTACAAGTTCTGTATTATATTCCCCTTAAATGTAGTAACATTAACTACTTGTCGGGAATCATGTCCCAAGCAAAAACGCAGTCCTCGAGCCTGAAAAAGCTCAAGTATTCATCTTTGATCCATCCATATTTGTCAGTGAAAGGATTCACAAGTGTTTTTGGAGGATATCTATCGATGCAATCTGCCCAAACATTTGGATCTTCCAAATCTCTCATTACTTCCCACACACAATTGTTGCATTTAAAGCCAGCACCAAAACTTATCATGAATATCCGATCACCTTTTTTGAGCCTCTTTTTGGCCTCCATGTACCCCAAAACATACCACAGCCCACCCGCCGAGGTGTTGCCGAATCGGTGAAGAGTCATTCGAGCTGGCTCCAAGTCGTACTCGCTCAGCCCCAGACTCTTTCCCACTCCATCTATTACTGCCCTGTCCCAACAAAGTTCGATATTCAGTTAGATTAAGTTGGCCTATATTGGGTTTGTTCCTCTAAATAATCAAATTTTCTCTTAGTACAATAAGTTTGCTTTTAGTTCGATTTCACGAAATGCTGACTTACACCGGATGTATATGGTGTACCCCACCATTCCGATATAATAGGATTAGAAGCTATTACAGAAAAGCAAACTTACTGTCTTAATACTTTCGAAGATCATATCAACTTTCTAGATGATTTTGGTGATATTGCCCAGATATTAATATCATGATAGATATTACACCCTAAAGCTATATTTTATTTATGTATGTATTAAATATGTAATTATGGTTTGATTAGATATATTAGGGGGATATAGGTACCTGCCACCAGGATGAATGCAAAAGTGTTCCACGCCAGATTTGAGATTCAAGCCCTCGCCAACGGCTTCCAGGATGGGATTCTTCTGCTTACCCCACCGCAGAGAAACCAACACATAACGCAGTATCTCCCATGGCGGCAAGATTTTAGGCAACAACACTTTCAAGTTAATGATAAATGCCTTTGCAGCTGCTTTTGTAAGTTTCTTGGTGAGACGAAACCCTCTGTAACCATTATCATCCTCAACTTGAATACAACATTCGTATGCCTCATCGTTTGAACCAAAATGGGTTCTCACCAAAGTCTTCAATTTAAAGTTTGCTCGATGTTTAAGATCCGGGTTGTTCGTAAAAAGCATCGAACAACCCCCTGAACGGAACAGGCAGTTAGAAAGCATCATGGATTTATCTTTGCCGCAGTACCAGTTCGCTCCTAAAGATTCGGTGCTTACCACTATACCAAAAGCACGTTTTTGAACCTTAAAAATCTGTCGAACAAGGTCGATAGCGATCAGACTGGCGCTGCAGCCCATTCCGGACAAGTTATACGCCTTAATATCCTGCCTCATCTTGTACCTGTTGATGATCCGGGCAGACAGAGATGGCAGTGGAGAAAGAAGGGAAACGTTCACGACTAGTATGTCGATTTCCTGCGGGGAAACCCCCGATTTCGCGAAGAGTTGGTCGAGTGTTGAGAAAAAAATATCATCCATTTCATCGATTGAGTCGCGCAAGTCGGGATTCTCTTCTTTCCCATCTATCACGTTTTGCGGGCTGTAAGTTTCTTCTCCGATACCCGAATTAACCATAGTCTGCAGCAAGAATTTGTATTCTTCCCAACCAAGATTCTTGTTCCGCAGCACAACTCGGCAGGAGGATTCGGTGTCAACTTTTCTTGAAGGAGCGGTAGGCTTGTAGCATTCATAGTTGAGCATGTAGCAGCAGTCTTCTTTGTCCCCAAACAACAACTTTAAAATCTTGAGCAAAGGTAATACAAAGAGAAAGAGAATAAAGATAGTAGCCATCAAGAAATCCATAATATTATGTATGGATTACAAAAAGATGAGATGAGATGAGATATATTTGTGAAATCTAGCTTATTATATATACGGATTTAATATAATTTTGGAAGAATAAGTGGGCTTTCATATATTAATATTTTCTAACCACCTAGTTGAAAATTCACCATGCAACCAATATTCAACTACCTATTTAGAGTGGGGGTCCCACCAAATTTTTCTATATATTATATTATATTGTTATTGCCGTGGATTTTTTATGTACTATCACGATAAAGTTCAATATATATTCAAATAAAATATTTTTTGAAAACCATAAAATTAATAGTTTTTATAATTAATGGGATTACGATTGATATGTATTTGACAACCAATATCTCAATATAAAGTAAATAATTCATTGTAAGATGGCAAAACTCTTAAAGTTTATTATTAATTGTTATTATAATTGTATTATTAATTTTATTTTCAAACTAATAAATTATCGTACAACTTTTCGTATATGTTTTAATTTAAAATAAAAAATATTGCCAATAATCCATGAAAATGTAAGTACAACTGTAGTATAATTAAACTGGGTTATTTACAAGTCGGTATCATTTAATGAACAGCAATTCAACCTAGTCTACCGAAAAAATATCAATCCAATTAGGTCAATTTCCTGCTTGGATGACACTAATAACCCTCGCGCGGTTACTGTAGCACGTGCACCCCCAGGCAAAAAAATACGTGCACCCATAAGCCAAAAATAATTGTGCAACCCCAGGCAAAAAACAAATAGTGCACCCCTAGGCCAAAAACAAATCTTGCACCCTAGGCTAAAAGAAAATCGTTCACCCCCAGAACAAAATATCGTGCAAATACAGGCCAAACAAATCATGCACCACAGGCAAAAAAAAATAGTGCACCACAAGCCAAATTTACATGATCATGCATCATACATTTGAAATTTGAATTTTTTACATAATAGTGCATCATGTTTTTACATAATCGTGCATCCAATTTTAGTGCACCAATGGTGGTGAACTATTTTTGAACCTTGTGGTGCACTTAATTTTTTTGTAAGGAGGTGTACAATTTGTAAGCTTGGGGTGCACTTGATTTTTAACCTTGTTGTGCACTTGATTTTTAACCTTTGGTGCACGATTTTTAACGTTGTAGTGCACAATTTTTGTAAAGGTTGTGCACTTGATTTCTGTGTTGGGGGTGCACGTTTTTTTGTAATGGGGGTGCACAGTTTTGTAAGCGGGTGCACGATTTTTAACATGTTGATGCACTTGATTTTTGTTTTGGGGGTGCACAATTTTAAACATTGTGGTACTTGATTTTTTACATGTTGCTGCACGATTTTTGTAATTGGGTGCACGATTTTGTAAATGTGGGGCACTTAATAACAGGGGATGCACGATTATTGTAATGGGGGTGTACGATTTTTTGCATCATCTTCTCCACCCCAAACCACTGTACATTCCCTCACACTCCACTTCTCCATTGCAAATTACTCCCCGCCACATTCTCTATTTATCTACACCAAAACTACACCCCTCTCACCCTCATCTTCAATCTCTTACGCCTCTCCGTTTATACGCCCCTCCATCTTCCTCCTTCGACCAAAACCCTCTACAAACCAAGAAATTTCGAAAACATTTGAAGCACTACAACCTTAAAAATTTGTATTTAGAAATCAAGTATGATGAACTGAATCAATTTTGGAATTTAACCATAAATATTTTAAAATTCAATTTGCACAATAACTTTATGAGCACTCTTCAATCACCATTATTATACCTAGGCCAAAATCCTTCGTGCCCACCCCTCTCATCCTCATCTTCAGTCACTTACACATCTCCATTTATTTGTACGTCCCCCATCTTCTTATTCCGACAAAAACCCTCTTTCTTAAGAAACGCGGTCCAAGACCACGTTTCTTCAACATACAAAAAAAAAATTTGTATGTTGAAGAAACGTTGTCCGAGACCACGTTTCTACAACATACAAAAAAAAAAATTGTAAGTTGAAGAAACGTGGTCCGAGACCACGTTTCTTCAACATACAAAAAAAAAAATTTTGCCTCTTAAGAAACGTTGTCCGAGACCACGTTTCTTCAACATACAAAAAAAAAAATTTTGCGCGCATGTCACCGGCTTACTAGTTCAACTAAGATTTTTTTAAAAAAAATTATAAAATTAAACTTAAAATAATAATACTAATTTTATAAAGGTACACTTTCTTTTTTAAAAATTACTTATGTTTTTTTTATAAAAATTTTAGAATATATTTGATACGAATTGACCAGCTCGTTCAACTACCGGTTAGTTGACTAGTAATCCGGTGACATACTGCTAACGAGTAAATTGTCGGATCGGGTTTATAAACTATATAAATATTCCTTACATATAATACTATTATTTTAAAAATAAAAGAAAATAGAATAAAATGAAATTTTAAATATAAAATTTCTAATATATAAAATGTTATTTTAATAATAAAAGTTATCAACATGCATCACCGGTTAGTTGAATTAGTGACATATTGCTTTGAACTAATAAATGGTCGGGTCGAGTTATAAACTATGAAAATACCCCTTACATATAATACTATTATTTTAAAAATAAAAGAAAATATAATAAAATGAAATTTTAAATATAAAATTCTAATATATAAAATTTATTAAATTATCAACATGCATCACATAAATATTTAGTAATTATCTAGAAAACGTTTGTTTAAAATATTCACACATTGAAATAGGAGAGTGAGTGTGAGTCGCATACAAAATTGTGAGTGAAAATAAGTGAAGATGGGTAAGGGAATGGAGAGTGAGACGCGCACAAATTTTTTTTTTTTTGTATGTTGAAGAAACGTGGTCCGAGACCACGTTTCTTAAGAGGGAAATTTTTTATTTTTTTTTTATATTGAAGAAACGTGGTCCGAGACCACGTTTCTTAAGAGTCAAATTTTTTATTTTTTTTATGTTGAAGAAACGTGGTCTCGGACCACGTTTCTTCAACATACAAATTTGTTTTTTTGTATGTTGAAGAAACGCGGTCTCGCGTTTCTTAAGAAACGCAATCCGAGACC
The DNA here is from genome assembly GCA_907163345.1 of Haberlea rhodopensis. Classification (NCBI taxonomy): domain Eukaryota; kingdom Viridiplantae; phylum Streptophyta; class Magnoliopsida; order Lamiales; family Gesneriaceae; genus Haberlea; species Haberlea rhodopensis. Next base: position 11,586,031 of record CAJQUN010000008.1, read on the forward strand.
ATGTTTCACGCTATTTTGGTAAAAAAAAAATTAAACGTTATTTTTTAAATTTTTTTTTATTTTCATAGTATTTTATTAATTTAGCCATTAGATTACATGTTTAGAAATTGGACTTGCTTGAATAAACTTTCTTAAAATTTGGATTTATATTAAAGCTGTTTTTTCCCAGATTTAATTGAATAATTGTTTTGCAACTGGTACATTTTGGTAATTATGCCTAATTAATATTATTCAGTTGGATGTTGTAATATCTATTACCTCCCTGCATTTTAACTTGGAACACAATCTAATAATGATACCATCGAACTCTTTAAATTTTTGTTATAAGTATTGAAAAATGATAACACAATACTATTGGCACTAAAGATTAAATATAATGATGCACCAATTTTTGAATTGTGACGATTTCTATTTGTTCATTTTAATATTTATTATTATTCCAAGTACAAAAAGTAAGAAAATTAAAAGGGATGATGTAGGTGGCATAAACCCACCCAAGTAGGAATAAACAAGGATTCAAAACTAAGTTGTGGGCAACAACATTCTTCTCTTCCCTCTTTTGTCTTCTTTCCCCAATACTTGGCAAATGCAGCCTCGAAAGCGGATTTTACACTTGTTTCTGCTTCTGTTTCCTGGCATCTGGAATCTCCTTCTCACCCTCGTTCACAGATGTAGGCTCCAGGCGTTGCGTTGTTGGGAACGGGAAAGGGAATTTCTCGCTTGATTGGCTCATGGAAAGTACCACACAACCGTTTCACCTGATGACAGGTAAAACTTTTCAAAATCTTGCTCCGTTTTAACAGCTGGTCAAGAATCTATACAATAGTAAAGCACGAAATCATAACGAATTCTCAAAAACATATGAAAGGGGGGGTGGGGTTAGATAAGAATATAAAGTTCATTTTTAAATTATAAGCATTTTAGAAAACATCACTTCGTTGGATGCTTAAGATACAGAGCAAAAACTTGGGTGTAAATGTGAATTTATGAGGACATATATTGAAGTAGAAAACACGTCAAGGAATGAATACCTTTCTTTTTCCTATGCTAAATCTTCCATTGATGCATGCATCCATGATATCAGAAAAGACTAGAAGTAGTAAAATTTCCAGTCAGCACAAAATAGGAATACAACTACCAGCAGTTGGTAATCAACATTCAAATACCAATCACAGGCTCACCCCGAATATTGTAGACCCAAGAGTAACAACATCAGTTTTTTAACATGCGTCACCGCTGTGAGTGCATGATTCAACTATATTTGAGAAACCAGATTCAGTTACATGAGAATTGTCCCTTAAGTGTTCAAGTGACAAATTTTAATTTTTATTGTATATTATGCTCAGTGTAATCAACAGAGCTTAATAATAAACCAAAGTATATAATAATAATATATACGGCCCGTGATAGATAGTCCATATCCATTTGGCCCTTAATAAGATCCTAAGGTTTGTTTTCATATATGTTATTAGTCTCCCGGTAACGGCCACATTCTTCTAAGCTAAATAATAATCCAACAAATAATTAGCTACAAACACTTGGTATAAGATAGGCATAGCTAATGAAGTTACTTTAAAACCTCTCTCAGAACAATTGAACCAAGTTCAAAGGTTGACTGATATCCTTTCCCTCCACCAGCCAAAAAAAATTATTAAACTTGCAAGAAAGTTTCAACAATCAATTTTACTTGACATCCAATACAACTCTTCAAAAATCCCACCAGTTTTTCAACTGGTTCAAGAGACATTCTCCCATGTACTTCTCTTAGTGTGTTCTTGGAATGGGTATTGTCATATTAGATAAGGTTCTCTTTGTAAAAGGGTAGGAGTACCCATTGTATTCCAAATAATAAAATTTTGTCAAAAAAAAAAAAAAGTGCATTCATGAAGTAGAGTTGTTTTTGTGACTTCAAGCAAGGGCTTAAACGAGGGCGGATCTACATTGCCGCTGACCTGGGCTGCAGCCCGTGGACAGCCCCAATGTTTTTCCTTTTAACTATATACCCCAGCCCATGTCAAAACATAGGAGCTCGAGTTATCATAGGAAATAATTGGAAAGGAAGCCATGTTATATCTGTAAATTTTGTGTGTGTGTGTGTGTTTTCAAGAAGTAGAAAGATGATGTGTTGGATATAGACCCGACCAAGGGTCATAAACGACCCTAACCGGCCCGAAACCGGACAGTGGTAAATGGGCAGGTTAATCGGGTCAACAGTCCGAAGGGTCAGACCCGTAACCGGCAAGTCTACAGGCGGGTCATAATTTTGCTAATCTGTGAATCGTCGGTTGATCGACGGTTTTAGGATTTATTTATTTTTTATTTTTTACAATTTTAAATTTAAAATATACGTTATGGTGTAGATTTTAACCCATGGCCTCCAAGTTGAAGAGTTGGCTTCAACCACTAAGCTAAGAGTCTTGTTGATCTAAATATAATGTTATAATTTAGATATAGTATCAAACAAATATATCTTACACATTTCGATTATCTGAGCTTGAATTTATTTAACGTTATTTTATGTTTAATCCATGGATGGAAACACATTCAAATACTTTGAACACTTTATTTCAAATTTTAATAATGTTTTTAATTTTTTTTTTAAAAATAAGGGGCGGAATGTAACCGTAACTGGAATCGGAACCGTAATAGGTGATTCATGAACCGGAACCGTAGAGGAAGGTTATGGTTAAGGGTCAAGATTTATGAACCGTCGAATCGGTGGTTCTGAACCTTCTAACCGGTGGTTGTGAACCTTGGGGGTTATTTAAAAAAATAACCCATATTTAAAAAACATTTAACAAAATAACCTAAAATATAAAAACATTAATTTTTTGACCCAAAACGCCAACTGAGTTGGCGTGTTCAGGGGTCCCGCCAACTCAGTTGGCGGGTCCAACTTGAAAAGTTGGTCACGCCAACTGAGTTGGCGTGACCAACTTTGCTTGCATTTTTTTTAATATAAAAGTTGGACACGCCAACCAAGTTGGCGTGTCCAACTTTATTTTTTTTTATTTTTTAAATATATAAAACATAATTTAAAATAAAAAATATATATAATAAAAATATGTCTCATCTTATCATTGTCCAGAAAATATATCAACTCAAATATAATTTGACAATTTTACACAAAACAAAAAATGTACATGATTTTGTAAGTTAATATAAATTGTTCCTTCAAAAATATATTACCAAACATACTTTTATTCTTTAAAATCACTTCTCAAGTTGGCATGTCCATCTTAGTTTTTTTTTAATAAAAAAACAAACAATTTATAATAAAAAATATAATAAAAATATGTCACATCTTATCAGATAAATTGTAAAAACATCGTCTATATTTTTAAAATTTTATTTAAACAATTTTTTTATTATCAAATTCTAAAAAAAATTGCTGTATAGAATGGCCGTCGTCGAACATTATTAAATTTTTTAAATATAAAATTTATATAATTATCTCATCACCTTCCTCGTAACAATTGATGACGTGAAACATTGCACATGGTTTCACTTCAAACCAAAGAACGGATGCAGCATCATCGTAACGATGATTACTCTGGGATGTCAATGAGACGGGTCTAAACTCGTACCCGTATTAATAATGTTCCGCGACAGCCATTCCGAGCCGCTCGCAAACTTTAATATTTTAGTAATATAAATATATATTAAATAAATATATTTTGAACATTTCGGGTATTCATTTAATATATATTTATATTACTAAAATATTAAAGTTCGCGAGCGGCTCGGAATGGCTGTCGCGGAACATTATTAATACGAGTACGAGTTTAGACCCGTCTCATTGACATCCCTAAGAGTAATCATCGTTACGATGATGCTGCATCCGTTCTTTGGTTTGAAGTGAAACCATGTGCAATGTTTCACGTCATCAATTGTTACGATGAAGGTGATGAGATAATTATATAAATTTTATATTTAAAAAATTTAATAATGTTCGACGACGGCCATTCTATACCGCAATTTTTTTTAGAATTTGATAATAAAAAAATTTGTTTAAATAAAATTTTAAAAATATAGACGATGCTTTTACAATTTACCTGATAAGATGTGACATATTTTTATTATATTTTTTATTATAAATTGTTTGTTTTTTTATTAAAAAAAAACTAAGATGGACATGCCAACTTGAGAAGTGATTTTAAAGAATAAAAGTATGTTTGGTAATATAATTTTGAAGGAGCAATTTATATTAACTTACAAAATCATGTACATTTTTGGTTTTGTGTAAAATTGTCAAATTATATTTGAGTTGATATATTTTCTGGACAATAATAAGGTGAGACATATTTTTATTATATATATTTTTTATTTTAAATTATGTTTTATATATTTAAAAAAATAAAAAAAATTAAAGTTGGACACGCCAACTTGGTTGGCGTGTCCAACTTTTATATTAAAAAAAAAATAAAAGCAAAGTTGGTCACGCCAACTCATTTGGCGTGACCAACTTTTCAAGTTGGTCCCGCCAACTGAGTTGGCGGGACTCCTGAACACGCCAACTGAGTTGGCGTTTTGGGTCAAAAAATTAAAGTTTTTATATTTTAGGTTATTTTGTTAAATATTTTTTAAATGTGAGTTATTTTTTTAAATAACCCGAACCTTGGAGGGTGATAAATTATTAATGAGCCCATCATTCTAAATTAAATAATATGAATATTGGTATTTAAATTTTAATTTAAAAAAAACAGTTGACCTAAAATAATTGTGTTGCATTAATATTGTAAAATAATTTTTTCCTAGTATTATAAAATAATTTGTGTATTTATTTAATTTATAATGAATTTATATAGTGTATATTTTATATATTAGTTATTTGGATCACATTTAAAGGATATAATTTGAAATTATTTCTGTATAATTAAATCTACTCTATGAAAAAAATTATTATATTAAAAATAATTAATTATGATATTATGTCTAATTATTTCTAATTTTACCCAACAAAATTAACAACAGAGTATAAATCAATAGCTGTATCATTATATTACATGAATCTAATTATTTGAATTAAAAAATTTAGTTTATTATCATGATTTACATATGTTTTTCAATATTTTATATTATTTTACAATTTTTTATTGTAAAATCCTTGACAATAACGCGACCATTTCGTGGAACGTCATTGGAACTGGAACAGTAGCATCCGCAACAGCATCCGTGACCACGATGGCGAACATGTTCTTGTTCTTTGTAATATTTAACTAAGATTTGGATGCTAAATAGATGATTTGGAGAAGGCTTTCTTGATTGTTTCAGTTTAATTTAACGAATCATCAATGTGATCGATTTTGCCTTGGTTGCGAAAGTTTTTGGTTTATTGGACATTGAATTTTATTTCAGCCCAGGGCGGATACGAATCCTGGATCCACTCTTGGGCTTAACATCTTCTTCATGCTAGAAAAGCAAGCCACATGTCTTTGAATTCAAGTATGCAATTTTTGACAAATAATTAACACACGTTTTTTGTTAATCAAAATTGATGAGTTTGATTATGTAAGAAATGATGTAATTAATTTTATTTGTTTCCTAATCTCCACCTATAAATACACACTCATTCTTCCTTCCAAAACCATCCTTAATCCTCTCTTTTACAAGCATAAGTGTAGAGGTGCAAGGATGATTGAGTGTGAGAAAATTTTTTAATGAGAGTTTTATCATGGGAATGAATATGATTAGTGGAGAGAAAGTGAGCATAAAACAGGGTGTTCTGAGTGAAATACTTTGTATTCTCAATTCTTTCTCTTCTTTGTTATCAATAAAGAAGTATCTCCTTGAGGGTTCTTGAGTGGACGTAGCCCAATTTGGGGTGAACTACTATACATATTGTTGTTCATCTTATTCAATTGTTGATTATTTGCTTGTGATATACGATGCATAGTTACCTCATATGTTGATTTCTGTGATACCCAACAACTGGTTTCAGAGCCAGATTCTCAAATACTATAGGAAGTCATCGTATGCTTCGTTGTTGCAGCTTAGTCTGAACTTCCGCATCAGAAAATGCTTTCTAGATTGTATTAGGGAAGTAATTTCTTCAGTACCTCTTCATTCTTGTTACATGTTACTCCTCATCACTGATAGAGTTCAGTGGTGAACGAGGGGTGTGGCAATCCTCCAATTGTGCTACCCTTTGCGGCCTGATGAATAGAGCGCTGAAAGAGTTGGCCCAAATTGACAGATTTGTTTGTGATGATAGCAAACACCAGTGCATCTCGATCCTTAGTCACCTCAGAAGTGTGACTAGAGGGCATCACTCTCGTAGCGATAAATGAATATCAGCCCTTGGCGTCATCAAGTAGATATGGTATCTTGAAGGCTTGTTGCACGCCCTTTGCAGTCCTTCTCCACATAGCCCTCTCTCGGCATAAAGTTGTGATGATTGCTTCGTAATCCAGTGGTTGTTCAGTGTAGGCCAAGTACTCATCCTTTTCGATTTGGGCATATGATAAAAGGAGTTGATGAGGCTCCGACATGGCTCCTCTTGCCTATTTTTCAAGTTTGCATAAAACTCCTGAACCACTAGAGCTACATTATCAGATGGTTGTTTCAAAAATATTATCCATCCCCTTCTGTCGGTCTCCTAGAGGACCGGGCATACTTCAGTAAATTCTAAGCCTCTCTCTTTGACAAGGGGCTTGTGTAAGAATTGCAGAAAATAATTTGAAGCGGCTTCATTGACAAATTTGTTGAAGTTGTATGTATTGGAGGACAAGGTTGCTTCATTCGATGCCATTTGCTTCAATCTTTTCTTGAGCGCCATGAAATATATAGAACTCGCAGCTAAAGCAGTTCAAAGATCTTCGAAAACTCCCCTAAACTTAGTTCTAGGAATGCAAGTAAATCCAACAAGACATCCCAAGCTCCAAATTGTATCAGCACAATTCAAAATCCCTTCAATTTCTTATCCTCAAACACCAAGTTCAAGCCTCACCTACTCAGTATTCAAAATTGTAGAGACAAAATCATGGTGGTGTGAAGCAAATCTGAAATTTACCCAATTTTTGCACCCCAAGGTGAAATCTCGTCCAAATCTTGGGAAGTTAGAAATCTGCAAGATTAAGGGATAAAAGTTGGTTTATGGGCGAGAGTCGAGCTGAAATGTAAAATTTAGAGGGTAGGGTTGAGAGGATTTAATGTATTTGGAGAAGAGAAATGGATTTCTAGGGTTAAAGAGTGTGCAATCAGCGCGGCCATCGGTCGCTTGTAAAACAGCGACCGATCACTGTGGGTAGTATGTTATTCCAAAAAAACTTTGGCATGGCGATCGGTCGCTAGTAAAGCAGTGACTGATCGTTATGGGTTATTATTTTTTTTGTGGGGATCGATCTCTAAAATCTCAGAGATCGATCTCTGAGGGCAGTAAACTTGTGATGTCCGAGGATTAATGGCGTTAATTCCGGTATGGTAATAATCCTTAATGGATTTTTTTATTGTGGCAATTAGGAATTAATTGCGGTTTTGGGTCACCCGAGGTTGTTAAATCGGGCATTTGGGATCCTTGGATCCAAAGGTTGAGATTGTATTATCATTTTGGTGGAAAACCTATGAGTTGGGTTTTTAGTGGGACTTGGGGTCCAGGGTGCCTTATGTTGGGGTCAGTCTAGGGATTTGCTGTTGGAGAGGGAGTGTGACGCCACGAAATTGATTAATTGCAATTAAGGCATTAATTATGTTTATATGATGAATTACGTGGTAATTGAGTTAGGTGTTGGGTAATAAGGTGTTAACATGATTTTTATTGTATTGGTTGTTAATTATGAGGAAAGTATGGATTTAATGAAGTTGGTTGCATTTTTGTAAATGCTTTTAAAATACCATGTTGGGGTATTTTATACATCATGTTAGGTGTTGGGGTGCAAATTTAATTAAACCCTTATAATCCCCACTACCCCACCTTTTAACTCACTTTCCCCTTTATACTCTAAATCCCCAAATCAACAACCCAAACCCTTACCCCCTCCATTTTCGTCCATGGCTTAAAAGAGGAAGAGGAATCCTCAAATCTTGATTTGTGGAATTTGTGGGAGATTTGGAGTCCCCAAGAGGTATGGATACCTCCTTGATGTTTTTGTAAAGTTTTATTTGAGTTTGTTATGGTTTTGGAGGGTTTTGAAATGGGTTTGTTTGGGTGTATGTTATTTATGGTTGGGGTATGATTTTTGAAGTGTTTTATGTGGGTTTTAACGAGTTATGATGATGTTAGTGTTGTTGGAAAGTTTGGGTTTGAATGGTATGGGATCGAGCTTAGAAAATGCTCAAGGAAATCGATCGCCCTGTATGAGGCGATCGATTGCCGATGGCCAGTAGCCATTTCACGTAGCAGGCGATCGATCGCCGCAAGGCAAAAGAGCGAGGCAATCGATCGCCTCAAGTAGCGATCGATCGCCACTGTGTAAAACATGGAAAATGATGATTTTTGATGAATTATTGGTATTTGGCTATTATTTGGCTTCTAATATTGATTTGTATGATTGTGTGGAACCATCCCAGGTGTCAGCAACATCAAGAAGATAGAGTTCTTCAATTTCTCCACTTTTGGAATTAAGGTACGTAAGAATCGTACGGGCATCGGACGGTAAACCATACTTCTATACTATAATTATGCAATGATTGCACAAGTATTATGATGATGATGTTTATGATAAGTAAAGATGATATGATGTTTATGATAATGATTTGATAAGTAAGTTTATGATGATGATATTTACGATGATGGTTATGATAAGTAAGTTTATGATGATGATGTTTAAGATGATGGTAATGATAAGTAAGTTTATGATGATGATGTTTAAGATGATGGTAATGATAAGTAAGTTTATGATGATGATGTTTAAGATGATAGTTATGATAAGTAAGGTTATGATGATGATGTTTATGATGATGATTGTGATAAGTAAGATTATGATAATGTTTATACGATGTTTATTTAACGATACGATGTATATGATTGGGTAAGACGCCCATGTGGTAAGATGTCACACGATGATATGATATGGTAAGATGTCATACGATCGGGTAAGATGCCCTCGTGGTAAGATGCCACACGATGTTTACGATATGGTAAGATGCCATAAGGTAGGGTAAGATGCCCACATGTAAGATGCCATGCGATGTTTATGACATGGTAAGATGCCATATGATAGGGTAAGATGCCCATATGCATGAATGTGAATCAGGGTCAACAAAAAGAAGTTAACGAATAACCAGCAAGTTTACTTAACTAAGATTTCGTACATTTACGGTTATATTTGTTATGATGTTATAAGATGATGATGTTATATGATGATGATGTTTATAAGATGATGATGTTATATGATGATGATGTTTATAAGATGATGATGTTATATGATGATGATGTTTATAAGATGATGATGTTATATGATGATGATGTTTATGAGATGATGATGTTATATGATGATGATGTTTATAAGATGATGATGTCTATATGATGATGATGTTTACAAGATATCTATAAGATGCTATGATGTTTATGATGAATATTAAACTATGTTACTAGAAATGGTAGAATGTTCGGTGGTTGTTATGGGCAAGCGAGGAAGGTACTTGCCGCTGACATAACTAGCGAGGAGATACATCCGCTATCAAGGCGTAGCGAGGGGTATCACAGTTCCGCTTTATGTCGAGCAAGGGGGCCAATTATGCTGCTGCCATAATAGAACCAGGACAGTCCCATTTCTAATTAACATTGTTGATTATGAGCATATATGTGAAGTATGATTTTAATCATTTATGTCAAGGACTAATGATTTTATGCATGACCATGCAACAGGGACAACCAAAGAGGGTTAATGCGATTAACCAGGAAGTATACATTACCAATTACTTTCATGCATTTATTTATATGCCATTACCCTATGATGTTAAGTGAAGATGTACATGCTCATGATGGGTTGTTCCTGTAGGTACACTTTTGGACCGAAGGGCCTAGGGTCGGGTTGAGGCAGTGAGCAAAAAGGAGCAAGATGAATATAGGATACAGGATTTTGATAGTCTCTACTCTAGGAGTAGTGTAAACCTATAGCTTTAACATTCATTATTGATAATGTAATTAATTAGCTGTTGAAATTTTATTTTGGCCTGTAATCTTCTTAGCTCAAAGCTACAACCGGAACCCTTAAGAGGTTATGAATGCATGTTTAGTCCATAATACGTGTATAATATGATGTTAAGGTAGGAAGACCCTACAGGGAGTTTTTGAAAACAGATGATTTTTAATGAATCATGATGTATTTGTGGAGGTATTGGTATTTTGGGGCATTTTTGGTATATATACCAGTTGGACTCGGGATTCCGTCATTCGGAATCCATTTCTCTCCTCTCCTCTCCCTCACGCCTCTCTCTCACCCCAAACCCTTCCCCTTTCCCTTTGATGAGCAAAATCGATGGAGACTCGTCCTAGGAGCCGGATTTCTTTTAGATAAGTTGATAAATTTCTTCCTCTCGTCTTTGTCTTCGATTTGATAGGGTGTATTATGGTTGAGCTTTTGGATTGGATTTGTGTTTGGGGTTTTGGGTTAACATCTAATATGTTGATTTTAGTGTTTTTATGGAGTTTAAATGTTGTATTTGAGGTGTTGGTGGTGTTGGTTTTGAGTTTGGGTGTCAAAAACACCATGGAAGCTCAAATTTTTCAGAAAATCGCAGGTGGCGATCGATCGCCAAGGGGTAGCGATCGATCGCGACATGCAGACCAATTTTTGAAGGCGATGAACAGTGCTGGCGATCGATCGCGATCGGGTTGACGATCGATTGCGAGGATTGGCGATCGATCGCGAGTAGGCGCTGGTTGGCCACTGGAGTGTGGCGATCGATCGCGATAAAGGTGGCGATCGATCGCCACCCGAAGGAAAGTGTTTTTTTTAAAATTTTTGAAAAATGTCGGGATTTTGGAACCGAGGTTTAAAGGGTCCGTTTCCGGGGCAATGTCTACATTCCAATGGGAATGCTATGCTTTTAAAATGGATTGATTGGGACCAAAGTCTAATAAAACGGGATTCCCGATTGAGTCTTTGGCTATCTATTAAACATATAAAATGGATTATTTTGGGTATGACGCATGCTTAGACGTGTGGGGGCTTTTATTTTGGTAATCGTCATGGATTGACGATATGATTGGGAGCTATGAACGTGCTTGGGCACGTGGTCGCATGCTTATGTTTGATTGTGAATTATTTGTGTTTTAGCACATACTTCTTGAGGAATGGGACTCAACAAGGTTTGGCTTGGACTGCGGAGACTTAAGGTACATATGACGTACGAGCATAGCCTATTATAATGTTGCAACTGTAAAATGCATGGTATGTGCTAATTGCATTATATGGACATTGAAATGCATGGTATGTGGTATTTGCATAAATGGATATGGAAATGCATGGCATGTGGTATTTGCCATAAATGGATATTGAAATGCATGGTATGTGGTATTTGCATAAATGGATATGGAAATGCATGGTATGTGGTATTTGCCATAAATGGATATTGAAATGCATGGTATACGGTACTTGCTGTAAATGGATAGTGAAATGCATGGTATATGGTAATTGCGATAAATGGACATTCGTTGGGAATTATATGGTGCCGCTTTTGAGCGAGCAAAGATTGGGATGTTGTCGCCGTTGAGCGACCATCGGTTATGATGCCGTTATTGTTGAGCGTGCGTGGGGTCGAAATGCCGCCATTGTGGAGCGAGCTATGACATAGAAATATGGAGTCAATTGCTAAATATATGTGATATCTGTAGTACTCTATTTTGATGGTTTAATCACATTTGGTTATGGAACTGGTATAGCAGGAATGGTTTTAGTTGATCAATGAGATGATCAACTGGCTTTTGGAAATTTAATGATTTGATTATTTTGAGAACAGGGACAATACAGGGGATCCCGGATGAGGGTGTTACCATCCAGGGAGTATCATTTAAATTATGGCATTTACATTCTGTAAATTATGAATTTCAATGTTATGATTATTGTATTGGTGGTATTGGTATGCTCACCCCGTGTGGGGGCTGTCTCTGTTGGGGCAGGTGTTACAGGTGTAGCAGCGGCTTTGGAGTTGAGCCAAGGCTGTTGATTAGAGGTACTTCCAGGATCGAGGTACCAGAGCTGGTTGGATATGCACATAGATCCAGAGTTGAGATCGAGTTGCGCTTGGGAGGTGCTTCCAGGGTCGAAGCACCAGTAACGGTATCTAGTAGAGTGCTTTATACATTAGATACATGCGTGTTCATTGGGTGCTCTTACGTGAGTACATTTTATGTGTATATGGAATGTATAAATGGGCTACGGCTTCTCTCTGTTCATTTATGGTTTGCATGCAATTAAATGTGGAATTGCTAAATGAACTGCGAGCATGTTAGTGTATTATGAGGGTGTATGTCATATATGTAATCTTGGTTGGGGTATTTGCATATTATGTGGATTTAATGCAAGAAATTTTAGGGATCACTAATATGGTGTAGCACTTGCATATGGCTTTTCCCCATGATAGTATGACTATATGCACTAATGGTATGGATTAATACACTAATAACGGGCTAAGGGCACGGGGGTCCTTACATTAGTGGTATCAGAGCCAGGTTAGCTCTTTGGGGCTGTTGAGGGCCTATGAAAATGATAATGGGAATGAGAAGCACATACTTATGCATGATGGTAGTTAGTGTTGTGTGGCACAACTATATTGCTGATGTGCATTTATGATATGTGTTCATAATTGGAATATGTTATTGCTAACCATGGTGGTTGCAGGGTCATATGAGACATGGACTATGCATTACGGTTGCATAGATATACATCGGAGTGATGATTTTAATGCTTTGCCGCTAAATGTTGGAGCGAGGTGCACTAAAATACACTCATGGCGATGTTTATTGGAATACGAGTTATGCATTACGGTTGCATGCACGTCGAAGCGATGATGCCGCTGTCGTGTCGAAGCGATGGTAAATGTCACTGTCACGTCGAAGCGATGATGCCGCTGTCGTGCCGAAACAATTATTGGAATATGGATTATGCATTACGGTTGCATGCACGTCGAAGCGATGATGCCGCTGTCGTGTCGAAGCGATGGTAAATGCCGCTGTCACGTTGAAGCGATGATGCCGCTGTCGTGCCGAAACAATTAGTGGAATACAGGTTGTGCATTACGGTTGCATGCATGGCGTAGCGATGTGAATACTTGCCGCTGTCATATTGTAGCGATGAAGAATATTTGCGGCAAATATGTCGAAGCGAAGGATAATGCCGCTGTCATATTACTATCGCGAGGGATATTATGCCGCTAATATGTCGAAGCGAGGGGTATTTCCGCTGTCATGCCGGAACGATGGTAAATGCCGCTGTCGTGTCGAAGCGATGGTAAATGTCGCTGTCACGTCGAAGCGATGGTACCACCGTCATGTCGAAGCGATGATGCCGCTGTCGTGTCGAAGCGATGATACATGCCGATGTCACGTCGAAGCGATGATGCCGCTGTCATGGCGTAGCGATGCGATCGGGAACAAAGTACTACATGAGTGTGAGTACCTCTTGAGTCCGCGATTATTCCGCTATTCTATTGGCGATGGTTCATGCCGCCGGGTATTATATTGGCGATGGTTCATGCCGTCGGGTATTCTATTGGCGATGGTTCATGCCACCGGGTATTCTATTGGCGATGATTCATACCGCCGGATATCTATGGCGATGTCTTATGCCGCTGACTTATGGCGAGGGATCATACCGTCGATTCTATAGCGATGGATTATACCGCTATGTGTGTAGCACTGGATTATGCCGCCTACGAGCGATGGATGCTGCTTATGTACTGCTGGTGGACGATGGATGCAGGTATTCCGCTATCTTGATAGCGATGAGGTATGGCAAATTACTTTTGTTATCATTATTGTGAATATTATGTGTTGTTTTATACCGTCATGTGTTTGACGATGGGATTATGAGTGTCGTATATCGACAGGTATCGTCATATGTTTGACGATGTTATTTGGGATGTTTATGTGGACGCGTGGCGTCGTCTTGGTGAATAATGCATTCATGTTTGTGAATTTGGTTGTATGGTTTGAGTGCCGATGGTGAGCATATGGTAGAGTCTGGGTCACTAGTTGACAAGACCCTTTTGCCGAGCAGGTTTGCTCGATGGAGCATTGGATGCATTGTACCGGTGAGTGTACCGCATCATGTTATGGAGGTAAATATTTGTCGAGCAGTGATGCCCTTGGGTATGCTCGCTGGATTAGCTAAGGCCAAGCGATTGGGTGGTAAGAGTAGTCATTGAGGAAACTACTCGCTTGTTGCTTTGATGTGTGTTAGACATGGGCACACCCACCCTGAGGGTGTGGGGTAAGTCCTAATGGATTAGGATTGCATCGTAGTTGAGTCAGGACACCGGATTGTCCACTATGCTTTGATGTTTTAGAGATATGTTGGGTGGTGACCCACAACTCTAATGGGTTGTACGGTATGGTATACCGGGATGAGACGTGTATCATGTTGGTAGGTTGGTATGAGCCTATGGGGCCAACGAATCGTTAGCCAGGTATTGTTGCAGTACTTTGGTGTGCTTGTGATAACCATTATACTACTCGTTGGATTCGAGATGGGTGGATCGTATGGTGATACGATGAGGGGTATGTTAGACTTTTGTAGTCTCCTTGTGGCATGATGTTTGAGGCAGGGAGTACCTCACGGAGACGTTTATAAGTTAAATGTTTTGAGAGACTTGTTTTGGGGCAGCTCAATTCTGTTGGGAATGCCAACGTGAGTGTCGACAAGTCGTGGTTAGCTCTGGTTGAGCATCCTTGCATGTGGAATGCAACGGGAGTCACGATTGGATTTGTGGGATATAGCTAGTGGGGTAACACTACTATATTGATTTTATCTCTTAGAGAGACTTGGATTATACTGTCGTGGAGACAGCTAGCATTGGTTGAGGGTTGATTGTGAATCAACCGGGTAAGCCCTACTAGTGTTGGACTAGGCGATGTCTTCGTACTTCTGGTGAGACGTTCGAGGAGACGTCTCCGGAGAAATGCTTGAGTTCGTGTAGTACTATGGTATTAGTACAGAGCATCGTTGGGATGTGTATACATGGCGTATCTAACCAGTTGTGTATTTCTGGGTTCCGGGATATGTTTTGGTATAAATAAATCCAGGTCTTCCGAACGGTGGTTCGAGGATTGGAGGATCATGGATTCATGACACTTTCCTTGTGAGAAAGGCGGTATTGATATACCTACCGGTTGAATCCTTTGGGAGATTCGTTGTTTTGGTTCGTGTAGTGTTGATGTTGAAATCACACCCTTTGGTTTTGGTTTGCCAACCATCATTCTCCGTGGGGTGAGATTAATCGAGGTTTGACAGTTGGTTTTGGGATTTGGGTATGATTGGAAATACCCGAGTCCATTGCATTGTGTATGCATGGTGTGTTGGTGTATGGGCATGTATGCCGTGTGTGTATACGAATGCCAACTTTATTTTGTTCATTGTTGAACGTCGAGTTTGTATGCTTGGTTTGCTGAATCTCCGGTGTGAGATTGTGGAACCTCGAGATCGGTAATTTCAATGGCACGATGCATTCTGATGAATGATCGTGAGGGTTGTTTGACTTCCCCTGAGGAGGGATCGTCGTGTTTTGGAACCATGGTAGTTCTTGCTGGTTAATGCGATAGCCTCCCTGTTTTAGGATTGTTAAATCCCAGGATAGACGAGGGGTGGCCAGGACTCGGATTTGCTTGGTGTCGTGGTTGACACGTGTGTAGGAATGCAATTGTTTGTCTTGCATGTCCCCTGTGGAACTTGAGACCTTGTGGAGTCTCGATAGTGTATTTTGGACCAAGATGGGATTTCTTGGAACACCTTGTTTTAGACTTCTGTGGTGACGTGTTTTGTGTAGATCAGTGACCGTGGGTAACCCGATCCGGGTTGCAAGTGGTGCAACTACTCCTTTGGGGGAGATGGGCTGGGAAGCGAAAATCGGATTTTCTGTGAGTATACTGTTGTATACTAGTGGTCCCCATCATGACGATGCGTGTCAAGCATCGTGGGCAGGTGGTGAATATCACGGGATGATATCTATGTCAGAACCAATGGAGATTTGGTTGATTTGCAGTCGTGGTGGACTGACTTCTCGGACGATTCACGTCGAGGTATGTTGTTATCTTTCGGGTTTGTATTGGTTTTGGCGTTTGCTCTATTTTAGAGCTTGGTGCGAGATGGGTGTTCTCGCAGTTGTTAATTTGATTCTAATATGGTCCAGAATCGGGGGTGTGGCTTTGTTTTGTTGGTGTAGTCCTGGTGTTACGTGGAGTACACCGGTGCAATTTCGAGGACGAAATTTTATTAGTAGGGGATAATTGTGATGTCCGGGGATTAATGACGTTAATTCCAGTATGGTAATAATCCTTGATAGATTTTTTTTATTGTGGTAATTAGGAATTAATTGCGGTTTTGGGTCACCCGAGGTTGTTAAATCGGGCATTTGGGACCGTTGGATCCAAAGGTTGAGATTGTATTCTCATTTTGGTGGAAAACCTATGAGTTGGGTTTTTAGTGGGACTTGGGGTCCGGGGTGCCTTATGTTGGGGCCAGTCTAGGGATTTGCTGTTGGAGAGAGAGTTTTTGAAAACAGATGATTTTTATTGAATCATGATGTATTTGTGAAGGTATTGGTATTTTGGGGCATTTTTGCTATATATACCAGTTGGACTCGGGATTCCGTCATTCGGAATCCAACGTTCCATGTCATCCCGTGACATTCCAATACTTCCACGTCAACCCGTGATGTTCCATGTCATCCCGTAACATTCCAATAGTTTCACGTCAACCAGTGACATTCCATGTCAATCCGTGACATTCTAATAGTTCCACGTCAACCCGTGACATTCCAATAGTTCCACGTCAATCCTTGACGTTCCATGTCATCCCATGACATTCCAATAGTTGCACAATTCGCAAATGTTACCATCGTTCTATTCATAAATATAAACAAAATATACATATATTGCTCGTATGTATTCTACCTTGTCGTCCAAGGTATTGATAAGTTACCTTCCCCTGAGTCCTTAGACTTGAGCAGACTCTACATATTCAACTAATCAATATTAACATTTATGCATATATAGCCTCGCACTCAAACACAAGCTTAGCTAATAGTGCAACATATCAACAAGATTCAATGAAAATCGAAGTTACAAGCCAAACCCAACACTTGATTTCCATCCAAATCCTTCTCCCCAAACTTAGCTTAAAATTAAACTCAACAACCAAATAATTAAGGAAGAAGCAAGATAATCTTGCCACCAAGCAACTCAAAATCGAGCTAGGAAATGATCTTCACACGATTCTTCAATTGGAATGAAAAGAAGAAAAAGAGGGAGGGAAAAAGATGTTGATCGATTTTATGAGGGAGGAAGGAGATAAGAACTTGGTCCAAGTACCAATTAGGTTCATGGTAATAAAAACTCCAAAATTGAATATACCCCCTTACAATTAATTGTTCTATGGTTTCGACCCACATTTGCTTATTTAGATCTGAACCTCGAATTTAAATCTTTTGACTCTAGATTATAATTCTCGGGAATTTCAATTCCTAATAATTTCATTATTACTACAATTATAGTCAAATGAATAAGTATAAATTATTTCGGGCATCACATTTTTCCCCTACTAATAAAATTTCGACCCCAAAGTTTGAACACACTTATCAGAAGTGTTAAAAGTGAAGTCTGTCCAATCCAAAGTCTGAGCATGACGCTCCACAAATGAACATTAGATTCCAATTGAACCCAAAATATTGAAAAAAGAAGAAGAAAGAAACGATCTAATTTACATTTTCATAACGTCTATACATTGAATATATCAAGATTACTACACCGAGAAAACGACAACGACAATTTATAAGCCAAAGTGCCAATTACTGTCATAACTTTCAATTTTCCCATCTCTTGAATCATTTTTGATTGACTATAGAAGTTACATCTATATCATTCCAAAATAATAGAAATCTAAAACACCGTTCATGCAATTTTGTGATGTCCTAGAATATGGCATTAATCCCGATGTGGTATCGATCCTTAATGGATTTTAATTGTGGCAATTATTTCATAATTGCCATGTTGGGACTCTCGGGGATTTTAAATTCTGTTTTTGGGGTCGTTGGATCCAAGGGTTGAGATTGTATTCTCATCGTGGTGATAAACCTTGGAATTGGTTTTTGGTGGGATCTGGGGTCCGGGGTACTTTGGGTTGAGGCTGGTAATGGAAATGAGATTGAGAGGTAATTATTGAAACATATGATTTTAATGATTCACGATGTATTTGTGAAGGACTCGGGATTTTGGAGTTTTGGTACTATATATACCAAATGGACTCGGTGTTCAATCATTTATTCATTCTCCTCTCTCTCTCTCCCCCTCTCTCCCGCGTCTCTTTCCCCACCCATTTCCCCTCTTTTTCTTTCTTGGAGCAAAATTGATGGCGGCTCGGTTTGGAAGCCGGACTTCTCGAAGATAATTAGGTATTGTTCTTCTCCTCGCATTTATCTTCGATTTGATAGTAGTATTGTGGTGTTTGGTTGAGGATTGTGATGAGTATGGGTTTATGGTTTGTAGGATCGAGCGCTTACCGCTTTACCAATAACTATAGTTAAGGGTAATGGCGCAACATCAATCTTTTCAACCATACACTGGCACAAGCGCCACGTGTTCGACCGATCACAAAGCAGAGGCAATTGTTGAACCCCAAGAATCCCTCACCAAACCCCCAATAATTGCACTCTCGGCAACTCATGGGAATCGAACACGCGACCTTGGCTCTGATACCAATTGTAGGATCGAGTGCTTACGCTTTATCAATAACTATAGTTAAGGGTAATGGCGCAACATCAATCTTTTCAACCATACACTGGCACAAGCGCCACGTGTTCGACCGATCACAAAGCAGAGGCAATTGTTGAACCCCAACATGGATTTTTTGGAGATTTTTGGATTTGGGTGTTTAAGGAGGTTGTATGGCTCCTTGTTGAGGATTTATGATGTATGGGGTGTGGGGATTATTGTTTTGGAAAATTTTACAAGAAAAACTCCATTTTTGGCAGGAACAGGTCGAGGCGATCGATCCCTAGGGCAGGGCGATAGATCACCGCGTCGTTTGTAAAATTTTGAGGACGATGAACAGTGAGGCGATTGACCGCCTCCAATGAAGCGATCGATCGCCAGGGGGCCGAAGCTTTAGCAAACAGTGAGGTGATCGACCGCCTAAAAGGAAGCGATTGATCGCCAGGAGGCAGTAGCAAATCTCTTTGGGATGCGATCGATTGACTGGAATGAAGCGATCGATAGGACATACCTATTTTGAGAGGCGATCGTCCGCTTGGGATGAAGCGATCGATCGCCAGTACCAGTTTTGTGGGAATTATTTCGTGTTGAGTTTTCGATGCATGCTTCGCCCGGGGTCTGTTAAAATGGTTAATCGTCATGGATTGATGATATAATTGGAGATTATGAACATGCTTGAGCACGTGGTTGCATACTTGTAATTAATTATGAATTATTAATTGTATTTAGCACATAATTCATCGAGTCACGGGACCAAGGCAAAGTTTGATTCGGGCTACGAATTATAAGGTATGTGTAACGTACGAGCATACATAGATATATTATTGTCGTGTGCATGAATAATATATGGTTATTGCAATCACTTGATATGTATTGGGAATTATATGGTGCTGCTATTGAGCGAGCAATGATTGAGATGTTGTCGCTGTTCAGCGAACATCGGTTATGACGCCGCCGCTGTTGAGCGTGCGTGAGGCTAAAATGCCGCTATTGTGGAGCGAGCGATGAAATAAAACTATGGAATCATTAGTGAGATATATGGGATATCGGTAATCATTGTTTAATAAAACTATGGAATCATTAATGATATCGGTAATCATTGTTTCAGGATCATGTTGCGCAAATGTAGTGATATCATTTCGCATCTTAGCAGTCTTTGATGGTGGGAAGTATTTGGACAAGAAAGCTTGCACCATCCCATCCCAAGTGGTAATTGATCCTGTAGGCAAAGAATGCAACCAAGATGTAGCTTTATTATTTAATGAGAAAGGGAACAGTCGTAACCTGATGGCGTCGTCAGTGACGCCATTATGCTTGAGTGTTGGGATCATCAGTGGTCGCTCCCCCAAACTGTACCGAGTGTTGGATCATTTGTATGATAGCAGGCTTGATCTCAAAATTGTTGGCCTGGATGGTGGGTCTCGTAATACTCGACATTGATCCATGGAATGAAGGGTGGGCGTAATCCATGAGTGACCTTGCCACTGGTGCTATTTGAACTTCCTCGTTATTAGCCATGTATGCTCTTGCTTGCCTCAGCCTCCTTTGACAAGTGCATTCGATCTCGGGATCAAAGGGCTCAAGTGTAGGGTTGCTACTCCTTAGCATGCACCAAGAGATAGTACCCTGTAACAATCAACCAAAACAAAAAGAAATAGTAGAAGAGAAAAAAATTGAAAATAAATAAATAAAAAAAACAAATGACTAAACTACAGTCAACTAATCTCGTTTGATATTATTAAAACTAGTCCCCGGCAACGGCACCAAAAACTTGATCGCTTTTATTTTAAACAATATTTTCCAGTGTAGCGATTCTCTACCGCAAGTGCACGGTGTCAAGTTTTAGTATAATGATATGAATAGTACGGATTGTCGATCCCACGAGGACTAAGAAATAATTACCAAACTCCACTAGTTTAACTATATTTAGTCTATGATAAATGGTGATGATTATCAAACTAAAGTGACAAATCAACTCAAAATCAACCTAAGCAAATAGTGATGAATGAGAATATAATCAAAAGAAACAATTATCAAGACTTTCGGTTCACCTATGTAATCCCCCACAATTCGCCTATTAGTTAATAATCGAATTCAAACAATCTAAGGTGACGAGTTTTCCAAATTTATCTAATATACTCTCTCGAGTTATATTAAACCTAATATCAAATTGTAGTAAGTCACTCTCGTGTACTTATTTAACAACACAATATTGTATTAAGATCCGTGAAACTTCTAGCTTTCGATTACTAGATATCTATAGCTATCACACGTGTATTTGACTTCATCTCTCGATCTTGGTCTGAAATCCACGGCATAAATCACTATATCGAATTCCAATTTTATCTCTCGATCTCAATTGTAATTTATTATCATTCAAGGATGTCCAAACCCTTAAAAGCATGAATAACAATGATCTATGCACTTAGATAATAAGAATCAATAAAAAACAATCAATTTAAATCATGAGTTCATACAAAGGATCCCCTAAGTCTTGATAACAAACCTAGCCAACAATCTCCATCAAATAACAATGAATAAACATGTTTTGCGACATTCTAAACATTAAAATCTAATGAAAATATAGAACTAGAGTTAGAAATACGGAAATGACGAGAGGCATTGACTCCTTGCGTTGCTCCGTCGTCCCATCTCTTCCGATGCATCTTCTCTTCAATGGTTATGGTGTATGGATGGTTGGAGAGGATGATGAGTGATGGAGGTTGTGTATTGTAGGTCAAAAGTGAGCCAAAAATTCCCAAAAGCGTCCATGATAATCCATATTTATGGTAGGAGGAGTTTCACCAATTTTGGACACCACATAACCAAGATGGACACAAAATCCCAGTCGAGGCGATCGATTGCCTCAAATGAGGCGATGGATCGCCTCTTGCTACTTCCTGGAGGCGATCGATTGCCTCATTTGAGGCGATCAGTCGCCTCCTCTATTTTCAGCAAATTACGATTTTGCCCCTCATTTTCCATGTTTGCTCAGTTTGGTCCTTTTTCATCATTTTAAGCCTATTTCCTCAACTTTTATGCATTTGGCCCTGGATTCCTGAAATATACAAATATAAACCAAGAAAAGTAATATTTTCCAAGAATCACTACAAAAACGCCCCTAATCTTATATCAAATTAAGTGTAAAAATCACACTTATCAGATGCTTGGTGCATACCCAATGAGTCATTGTTATATGCGAGTGATGATTTTAACCCTTTGCCGCTGTTATTTGAAGCTATGATAGAATACTTTCAGCTGTTATATCGTAGCGAGGAAAGAATATTTGCCGCTAAATGTTGAAGTGATGGTAAATTCCGCATGTCACATTTGAAGCGAGGTTATTCGACGCTGTTGATATGTCGAACCGAGGGGTATTAGTGCCGCGATCATGACATGCGAGGTGCATTAAGATACACTGCTATAACAAGGCTAGGGATTGGCTAATTCTATGGCGATGGTTCATGCCGCCGGGTATACATAGCGATGGTTCATTCCGCTAGTTATATAGCGATGGTTCATGCCGTCGGGTATACATAACAATGGTTCATTCCGCTAGTTATATGACGATGGTTCATGCCGCCGGGTAAATATAGCGATGGTTCATTCCGCTAATTTTATGGCGATGGTTCATGCTGCCGGATACATATAACAATGGTTCATTTCGTTAATTCTATGGCGATGGTTCATGACGCCGGGTATACATAGCGATGGTTCATTCCGCTAGTTCTATGACAATGGTTCATGCCGTCGGGTATATATAGTGATGGTTCATTCCGCTAATTCTATGGTGGTGGTTCATGCCGCCGGATACATATAGCTATGGTTCATTCAGCTAATTCTATGGTGATGGTTCATGTCGTCGGATACATATAGCGATGGTACATTCAGCTAATTATATGGCGATGGTTCATGCCGCCGGGTATATATAGCGATGGTTCATGCCGCTACATTTATGGCGATGATTCATGCCGCCGGGTATATATAGCGATGGTACATTCCGCTATTTCTATGGCGATGGTTCATGTCGCCTGGTATATATATAGCGATGATCTATTCCGCTGATTCTATAGCGAGGGTCTATGCCGCTGATTATATAGCGTTGTTTTATTACGCTGATTCTATAGCGAGGGTCTATGCAGCTGATTCTATAGCGATGTTTTATGCCGCTGATTCTATAGCGAGGGATCATGCAGCTGATTTTTGGCGATGGGTTATGCCGCTATGTATGTAGCACAGGATTGTGCAGCCTTCGAGCAATGGGTGCTGATTGCGTACCACTGCTGGGAAATGGGTACAGTTAAGCCGCTATCTTATTAGCGTTGAGTTATGGTATATTTCTATTTTGTTTTGTTAGTGTCGTTGTGGATGTCATGTGTTGACATACCGTCACAGGTTGACGATGTTATTGTTGATGTCATGTGTTAACATGTACCGTCACATGTTGACGATGATATTGTGGATGCCATGTGTTGACATGTACCGTCACATGTTCACGATGATATTGTGGATGTCATGTGTTGACATGTACCGTCACAGGATGACGATGACATAGTGGATGTTCTATGTAGACGTGTGTCGTCGTTACGATGGATAATACATTTAGGTATATGTATTTAGTCGTATGGTTTGAGAGTCGATGGTGGACACAGGGTGGTGTATGCGTCACCGGTTGATGAGACCAATTATGCCGAGCAGGTTTGCTCGATGAATTAATGAATGCGTCGTACAGGTAAGTGTACCGCAACACGTATTTGAGGTAATTATTTTACGAGTAGTGGTACCTTTGGTTATACTCGTTGGGATGGCTATGTCCAACTGTCTGGTGGTAAGAGTAGTTATTGAGGAAACTATTTGCATATACAGATGGAGTAGGATTGCATTGTGGCTGAGTAAGGACACCGGGATGCCCGTTGTACATTGGTATTAGAGAAATATTGGGTGATGACCCACTACTCTAATGGATGGTACAATATATAACAGGGTGGAACGTATGATACGTTGATAGGTTTGGTATGAACCTAAGGAGGCAGCGATTTGCTAGCCAGATATTGTTGCAGTGGTATAATGTGCTTGTTATAGCCATTATACTGCTCGTTGGAACCGAGTTTGGTAAATCTTATGATGAAACGATGAGGGTTTATGGTGGACTCTTGTAGTCACTATGTGGCATGAGGTTTGAGGCAGTGAATACCTCACGAGAACGTTTATACGTTAAATGTTTTGAGGGACTTGTACTGGGACAACTAAATTTTGTTTGGGGGTACCAACGTGAGTGTCGACAAGTCGTTGTTGGCTCTGGTTGAGATCCTTGCGTATGGAATG
Organism: Haberlea rhodopensis; assembly: GCA_907163345.1. NCBI lineage: Eukaryota > Viridiplantae > Streptophyta > Magnoliopsida > Lamiales > Gesneriaceae > Haberlea > Haberlea rhodopensis. The sequence goes on from CAJQUN010000008.1 coordinate 11,610,224, forward strand.
CAATGGGGACATGGGATATAGTTAGTGGGGTGACACTACTAAGTTGATTGTATCTCTTGGAGAGATTTGGAACATACTGTCATGGAGGCAACTGGTATTGGTCTAGGGTTGATTGTGAATCAGCCATGGTAAGCATTACTGGTGTTGGACTGCGTAATGACTTTCTATTTTCAGAGAGACGTACGAGGAGACGCCTCTGGGAAGATGCTCGAGAATGTGGAGTACTATGGTATTAGTACAAAGCATCGTTAGAATGGGTATACATTGTGTATACGGATTTCGATTTGGTAATAGTAGCAAGGATGCACTATTCTGAACCAGTTGTGTATTTATTGGTTACATGATATATTTCGGTATAAATATATCCATGTTTTCCCGAATGGTGGTTTGAAGTTGGAAGGTCATGGGTTCATGACATTTTCCTTGTGAGGAAGGCGGTATTCATATACCTATTGGGAATCTTTGGAAGATTCGATGAGTCGGTTTGTGTTGTTTTGATGTTGGAATCACACCTTGGTCGTTGTCTCGTCAATCATCATTCTCCACTGGGTGAGAATAACTGAGGATTGACAGTTGTATTTGGGGATTGTGTGTATGATTGGAGATACCCGAGCCGAGTGCATTGAGTATGCATGTGGTGTTGGTGCTTAGGCATGTATACCGGTGTGTATACAAATGCCAGCATTTTGGTACTTGTCGAACATCGGATTAGTATGCTTGGATGAATGAATCTTTGGTGAGAGATTGTGGCATCTTGAGATTGGTGATCTCAACGACACGATGTATTCTGAAGAATGATCACGAGGTCTGGTTGACTCCCTTGAGGGGGGATTGTCGTGTGTTGAGGCCATGGTAATTCATTACTGGGTAGTTTGATAGCATCCCCATGTTAGGATTATTGAATCCTAGGGTAAACGAGGGATGGCCGGAGTTCAATCTGTTGGGTGTCGTTGTTGACACGTGTGGTGAGAATGCAATTGATTTTCTTGCATGTTCTCTATGGGAACTTGAGACCATGGGGAGTCTCGATGGCGTGTTGAACCAAGATGTGATTTCTTGGATCTCACAGATGTTGATATCTGTGGAGATGTGTTTTGTGTTGATCGGTGGCCATGAGTTGCCCGATCCGAGTTGCAAAGTGGTGCAACTACTCCTTCGATGGAGATGTATTTGGAGAACGGAAACCGAGTTTAGTGTGAGTACACCATTGTGTACTGGTGGTTTCCTTGGTAACGATGTATGTGTAACATCGTAGGCTAAGTTGTAGAGATATCATTGAGGCGATATCTATTTAGGAATCACGAATGATTCGTTGGATAGCGGTTAGGGTTGACTGATTGCTTTTGGGTGGTTAGGATCGAGGCATGCTGACGTCCTATTGAGATTGTGATGGTTTGGAAGGTTTACTCCATTCCAGAGATTTGGTGCGAGGTCGGTGTCCTCGCAGTTGGTGTGCCGTTCATGGTGCGCTCATGATTCGACGATGTGAATCTGTTTGGATTGTGTGGTCTTGGTTGAGGTACGCCTGTGCAAATTTTGAGGATGAAATTTTTTTAGTGGGGGATAATTGTGATGTCCGGGAATTAATGGCATTAATCCCGATGTGCTATTGATCCTTAATGGATTTTAATTGTGGCAATTATTCATTAATTGTCGTGTTGGGATGAAGCGATGTGGTATTGATCCTCAAAATAGGTACGCCCATACCTATTTTGAGAGGCGATCGATCGCCTGGGATGAAGCGATCGATCGCCAGTGCCAGTTTTGTGGGAATTATTTCGCGTTGATTTTTCGATGTATGCTTCGCCCGGGGTATTTTAAAATGGTTAATCCTCATGGATTGACGATATAATTTGAGATTATGAACGTGCTTGAGCATGTGGTTGCGTGCTTGTAATTAATTGTGAATTATTAGTTGTATTTAGCACATAACTCATTGGGTCACGGGACCAAGGCAAAGTTTGATTCGGGCTACGGAATTATAAGGTACGTTACATAGATATATTATTGTGATGTGCATGAATAATATATGGTTGTTGCAATCACTTGATATGCATTGGGAATTATATGGTGCCACTATTGAGCAAGCAATGATTGAGATGTTGTGGCTGTTGAGCGAACATCGGTTATGACGCCGCCGCTGTTGAGTATGCATGAGGTTAAAATGCCGCTATTGTGGAGCGAGCGATGAAATAGAACTATGGAATCATTAGTGAGATATATGGGATATCGGTAATAATTGTTTAATGATATGATTTTATTGATTATGGTATCGGTATATGGAGATCGGATTAGTTAATCAATGTAATGATTAACTGGCATTTGGGAATTTGATGGTTTCGGTTATTTTGAGAACATGAACAACACAGGGGATCCCGGATGAGGATGATACCATCCAGGGAGTATCTTTTAAAATTCATGGCATTTACATTCTGTAAATTATGAACTGTAATATTGTGATTATTGGATTGATGTCATTTGTATGCTCACCCTGTGTGGGGGCTGCCTCTGTTGGGGCAGGTGGAATAGGTACAGCGGTAGCTCCAGCATTGAGATCGAGCTACGGATTGGAGGTGCTTCCAGGATCGCGGTACCAACGGTGGTATTGAGTAGCACCCTTTATACAGTAGAAATACATTTGTTATTTAAATGCTCGTATGTGAGCATTTCCCCATATGTATATGATTTGTATAAAGGTGCTGAAATGTTCTCTTATCTTTTGTGGGTTGCATGCAATTAAATTTAAGGAATTGCAAATCGAATTGAGAACATGTTAGTGTATCATAAGATGCATGCATACTTATGAGTCGAGTGGCATGGGGAATTTGAACATTAAGTGGTTTAATGTAAGAAATTTTATTGTTGGCATGTTATGCTATGGTAGCAAGTGGTTTTTTTTCCCCTGATTATATGATGGTATGCACTAAATGCATGGGTTAATACACTCATAGCGGGTTAAGGGTACGAGGGTCCTTACAAATTCCCTAAACAAAGACATTTAAATACTCGCTTGGTAAATAATGTTATCAGAAACTCCACAAACCATATAGAATTTGACCATGTAGGTTCAAGCTCTTACATATATGTACACAACTAACATACTTGTATACCAAACCAACACTCTCAAAACTACCAGTATACAAATTCATTATTGTTCACTGGGTTTCGATGTAAGTCAGAGTTCTTAAGAGATCATTTCAACTCTTATCACATACGCATGTCCAAATACATTACTAACCCCCTATTTACACACACAATTACTCGTTTTTAATCATTTAAGTATTATTAATCATATCGATTTAATGTCAACATACCACCAATTATCATGTGTCATTATCAGTTGTCGTATTTACAAAACACCATTGAATGAATACCTCATAATTCATCAAGTTCAATATCATTATTTAAAACAAGATACTTATCAACATTATACTCATCACCGTGATGAACTGATACTTCTACAATATATCACTTCTCGCTCAATCATGACTAGCCACGAAATCGAAGGTCATTATGCTTATCAACCTCCGATGCCATAGGCATCAAACTCGACTCACATACCAGGTTACATATATTTACATAACTACCAAGCGATGACACTATACTCAACTCACATGTTCATCGTAACATTTAAACATCACATTTAACAATACATCATTTCATTGTTGTTTGCTAGGTCGCAATGTTAGACATACTTCTTGCACTCTCAATTAAACTCTTATATCTCATATGCAAATCCATAGTCATAAATGTTCTCAACAAGTAGGAAATAAATTCTTGCATTATAAGCTTGATTGCATTAAAAACAAGACCTTATAAGCATTGCTTACCTGTATCCTTTTATAAAAAAATTCATGGCATAAACATATACATCTCCGTTTAATCATCACATAAAACAAATCTTGTCTAATTGCATTTCTAACCCCGAGCTACAAAAACATTGACATTCGTTTGCTAGCATCATCTAGTATTAGCATAAATATACTATCAATTATCAGGTGGCACGTATGTATTCTTACGATCCCATAAGTATACATGTTATTACTTATGCACTATTTTCTCAGTTATGCTTTCTTGTTGTATACTTTTTTAAGAATTCTATATAATGCATACACAGTTATCTTCGAACATCAAGTGATAACATAATGATACTATTCTCCGTTTAAGAAATCTCAACCGTAGTCATGTATCTCAAGCATAGACTCACCCTCAACTCCATACCAATTTGTTTCATGAGTTTTATTTTCCACTTGGCTCTCTAATGGATTAGTCATAACCAATATATCAATATCCTTTTCAATTTCTTAAAGTTGTATACTCCTCCCGTAGGATTTAACATTAATCTTTACATAACATCTTCATATCGTGTATCAATCAACAACATAATCATATTACAAACGTTTCATTCAATGGAATTATCTGTCATGTATTCCAATATCGTTTTCAGACAGGCACACTATTGTTCATTCCTCTAGTTTCATCGATAAATAATCATTCATTGATGTGACTATAAATAAACACATCTAGGGCGTTTAATTTTCTACGATTGGGTATATTTTAATGGTTAATTTGATGCATATGCTACTTAATCGTATATTTGTGTGAATGTAGGTGAAATCTAAAAAATCGAGCTATCAATGGCAAATAAGGACCAAGAAATGCATTGGAGATGAAAAGGGATCAAAGAAGACCAAGAAAATGCATATAATCCAAAGCCGACGATCAATTGCCGAGAATGCACCGATCGATCGCGCGAGGCAGAACTTTTCAAGCAACAAAAATAATGTTTGAGTGATCGATCGGAGAGATGGGCGATTGATCGGCGGGTAGTAAAATCTTAAAAAAAATAACGGGCGATCGACCGCCCATCCTACCGATCGATCGCGCCGCAGAGTCCTCAAAAATATGGAAACTCAATTTCTTCCGTCTTTCGATATATTTTTACCTACCCTATCATTCTCCTACCATATAACTCGAGATTTGGACCTAAAATCAGATTTTCTAGATAATTCTTCAGTTTTTACATCATAGTTTAGACCTAGAATAAAAATTCTCTCTCAAATTTTGAAGGTGGCTTGAATATTCAACATAAAGGCGGGATTGAAAACCTCGATGTGTAACGATTCACATAGTTTGTCTTACTTTTGTAAATGTCTTTTATACATTATTTTGTTTGTTTTTCATTAGTTATGAGTAGCTAAACTATTAATCTTGGTTGAGGGAGACAAAACCTTGAAGTTTAATTCCTTCATGAGATTATTTTTTGAATTGGTGATTTTTATTGAGTATCATGAGTTTTTCAATTATTTTTTCCATAATTATGTTGTTTGGTTATTAGAATAGCTAACTAATAATTTTTCATAAGTCTAATGCTAAATTTGATATCAAATCCATAATTGTTTGATTAATCGAATTTGCGAAGCAACTATGACTGATAATTCTCTACTGTTGAGGTTATTAAATTCTTAGGAAAAACTTTTGACTAGAATAAATATAAACTGCTGTTGTTTATGTTATTTAGTTTCATCAATCTCACTTGTTCGGATGCTTGGTGTGCGCTTATCGTGTACGCCCAAATTAACCACATTCAATCCTCAAGATTGATAATAATAATGTAGTAGCGTGAGTAGGGATCGATCCCACGAGGAGGTGTGAATTCTTGTGTTAATGAAAATCAAAACAAAAGAATAACAAAGGATGGGGTTGTGAGGTTGAATTATACTAATTAAAATTAAAAATAAAGATTAAATAATGAAAGCGATTCTTGGTATCGGTCGACTCTACCTTGGATATTATCATCTATTTCATCGATTCACAAATGACTCAATTTTACTTGAATATTCATTAGTTGGAAATCTAATTCCTCCCTCACCTTATTCATAGTCAATTAGTTCAAGTGTCCTAATTTAACTTTCATCAATCAATCAATCTCTATATGCATATTCAAGATTAAAATCATGACACCATTCAAAACTAGTGAGCGATGAATCTAAATAACATAAACACATGCGGTTTATATAAATTTAGTCACTCGTTTTCTCTAAGAAGTTAATAACACCAACAACATGCAATTATCAATCTTAGTTGCTTTGTAAATTCGATTAATCAAACAATTATCAAATTTAGCATTAGATTACATGCAAGTTATTAGGTTGTCAATCCAATAAACAAAGACAAATCATATCAATAAAATAAGGAAAACAATGATATTCAATAAAATCGATAAACAAAAGCGTAGGAATCTCCCCAAGATAAATAAATCCAAGGTATTAGTCTTCCTCAACCAAGAATTAAAACTAGCTACACATAATTAAATCAAACTATAAATAAAAACAAGGGAACTAATCAATCTCCGCTCGTCGAGGTGTCAATCCCGCCTTCGCTTCGATCTTCGTAGCCGTCTCCAACAAAATTGAAAAGAAAATATAAAACTAGTCTAAAACTATTCTACCCTAACTATCTAGATGATTTAAGGTCTGATTTTTGAGTTCTATATGTAGGGAGGCTAGGAGGTGGAATAGAATCCAAGTTGGAATGCAAGAAATCATGTTTCCATGTTATTCAAAACGCCGGGCGATCGATCAAGATAAAGGCACCTATAGATCGAGCTTCAAAGTAGAAATTCGTGGCTTTTTCAGCCTTGCTCGATCGATCGGCAAAGCTGCTCGATCGATCGGCAAGACCAGAATGTTTTCTGCTCAATTTTCTGCTTCTGGCAAGTGTCGTATTTTGGCTGTAACTTCCTCATACAAACTCCGAATTCGATGAATCAGCTGTCCACGTGAAGATAACAGAAAGTTCTACAACCTTTATATGGACCACATTTCCAAAACTTGGCTCGAACATATAGTAATTTGAGGAGAAATGAGCAACATGTGTCTTGGATTCTTGTTTTTTCCTCTTTTCTTCAACTTTATTCATTCTTTCATCATTTTAGCTTGATTTCTTCACCTTTTCCTACATTTACACAAATATACGATTAGGTAGCATATGTATCAATTTATCCATCAAAATATACCAAATCGTAGACAATTAAGCGCAAGAGATGTGTCTATTTCTAGTCACATCATTGTTATCATTAGTTTAAACATTATCTGTTGTTGTTAAGATTGATTAATCGATAAGGGTTAAATTTGAATGCTATTTTTGACTTAACTAATCTTAAGGTGAGATATGAGTTAAATCTTCAACGGTGTGTATTCAAGTATAAAAGTTCATCTATAAGAAAATCGATGAATGAATGAGTGAATTCCTTGGTAGAGTCGACCTAAACCAAGATCTTTATTTAATAGATTAATTAATCTTTTATTTAAATCTCGCATCATAGATAATTTAGATAAGTAACATCAACAAATCGCCCCTGTTTCGATTTTGTTAGCATAAAAGTACTCACTTTCCTGTGAGATCGATCCCTACACACACTACTACATTATTTTACTATTAACCGAGAAAGGTTTAATTTGGGCGTACGCGATAAGCGCTACCAAATTTTGGCTCCGTTGCCGGGGAAGGCGTTATTTTTTATGCTAATTTTTTGTTTGCTAGATATTGCTATTTGTCTTCCTATAGTACTCCTTGTTTGTTCTTGCACGCAAGATATCATTAGGAGGGAGACAAATATCAATAGGATTCAGAGATTGAAAGAAACCCTACATCGGTGTACGAGAGAAATTCATAGGAGGCGAGAAGAAGAAGAAATTATTAACATGGCGGAGAACCAGAGTCTAAAATAGCTAACGAACCTACCTTGGATCAGCAGTCTGCATCACTTTCCCTACTCTTGCTACTAATATTAATTTTGAATAGAAATCTGGCTTAATACATCTCTTGCCCTCTTTTCATGGTCTTGCAGGTGAAGATCAGCATAAACATTTTATGGAATTTCATGTAGTTTGCACACTAAGAAACCGACTGGCATAATAGATGAGCATATCAAAGTACGAGCTTTCCCCTTCTCCTTGAAGGACGCTGCTAAGGATTGGCTCCTCTACCTACCATCTGGATCCATCACTACATGGAACGAGCTGAAGAGGACTTTCTTGGAGAAGTATTTTCTAGCATCAAGGGAGACTAACATTCACAAAGAAATATATGGCATCAGACAACTCCATGAGGAATCACTTCATGAATATTGGGAGCGCTTCAAAATGCTTTGTGCAAGCTGCTTTCAACATCAGATAAGTGAGCATTTACTTATTCAATATTTTTATGAGGGTCTTTTGCCAAATGACAGGAACTCGGTGGATGCTGCAAATCGAGGAGAGTTTGTGGATAAGACACCAGAGGAGGCAAATAACTTGATTGCAAACATGACCGCCAACTCTCAACAGTTTGGGACTGCTCGACCTGGCCACAAGCTTAGGAAGCAAAACGAGGTAAATGTTTCTAGCCTCGAACAACAATCGAGGTATTGTGAGATAGCTTGCAATTGGAGTTGGACAAAGTGCTAAAGTATGTGGAATCTGTGCACTACTGGGTCATCCTAATGATACATGTCCCATGATGTCGTCAATTTGATGAACTCCACTCGGTTTCTTTGGCACATTCTTCTCCGATTGCCATTGATAGCTATTAGAAGTCATCTCTTCCAAGAGTTCGTAAGCTGCTCCCGGTGTTTTGCGCATAATGGATCCTCCTGAGGCTGAATCTATCATAGAACGGTTAGATGAAAATAAATCGTTATAAAAAGTTTGTACCTGGAGCCAAATAGGAAGACCATGATGTGGGCATCTCCTAAGAAAGTCCTTGAAATGATCCCACGCCTCATACAATGTTTCAGGATCATATTGCCCAAACATGGTGATATCGTTCCTCATCTTTGCAGTTTTGGAAGGGGGGAAATATTTAGACAAGAACTCTTGCGTCATCCCCTCCCAAGTGGTGATAGATCCTGCAGGTAAAGAGTTCAACCAAGCTTTAGCTTTATCTTTTAACGAAAAGGGAAATAACCTTAACCTGATGGCGTCGTCAGAAACGCCATTTATGTTTGAAAGTGGCACAAATCTCCAAGAAGTTGGAGATGTGAGCGTTCGGGTCATCAGTGGCTACTCCCCAAACATCACTGAATGTTAGATCATCTGTATTATAGCCGGCTTTATCTCAAAATTGTTGGCTTGAATGGTTGGCCTTGTAATGCTTGACAGTGATCCATGAAAAGCTAGTTGAGCAAAATCCATCAAAGACCTTGGATTCGGTGCTTCATTGTTCGCGCCCCCTTCTTGATTGTTATCAGCCATTGCTCGAGCTTCCCTAATTTTCCTTAGACACGTACACTCGGTTTCTGGGTCAAACGGCTCGAGTATGGGGTTGCTACTCCTTAGCATGCACCAAGAAGATGACTACCTGTAAAAATCAACCCAAAAGGAGAAAAACGAATGTAGTAAACCCAACGGTCAAAAGTGGCAAACAAAACAAAAACAAAAATTAATGGCTAAATTACAATTAACTAATCTCGTATGATATTATACAAATTAGTCCCCGGCAATGGCGCCAAAAACTTGATCGCTTTTATTTTAAACAATTAATTCCAGTGTAGCGATTTTAGACCGCAAGTGCACGGTGTCAAATTTTAGTATAGTGATATAAAAGAAAGGATGTCGAACCCACAGGGACCAACGTACAAGTACCAAATAAAATTAGCAAAATTATATTTAGCCTACGAAAAAGATGATTAATTAACTAATTAAACTAAAGACTTAAAAACTCAAAAATAAAACAACTCCTTTGAAGATGCGAAGGAATTCCACTCAAGAAATTTATCGAGATGTTGGTTCAATTGTGTTATCGTTAATGATTTGTTTGCAAAAACAATTACTTATCAATCAATTCTTAAGGTGGCGGATTTCCTAATATAATCAATATACTTTCTCAAGCTATATTGAAACTAATATTAAATTGACACAAGTAACTCTCGTTCACTTAAACCAATTTAATATCGAATAAATCTCGAAGAAAACCGTTAACTTTAAATCTTTCAATTCAAAGTGAGCACGTATGTGATTTAATCTCTCAAAATCTTAACATACAACATGAATTATTCTAGCGTATTATAACTTTATCTCTCGGCCTCAATTATAATTCACAAATTCAATCAAATTAGCTAGGCTTTGATAGCATTAAGGTTATAATTCATGCACATAAGAATTAATCCACTTAAACACAACCAAATAAATGATTCAAGCACAAAATTCCCTAAACTTGATAAATAAACTTAATTAAATTCAAATCAAATTAACAAGATGTTTAATCATTTCTCAACCTCAAAAACATCAAATAAATCTGATAATCAAAATAACTAGAGTTTAGAAATACGATAAACGTAGGAGCGAATCCGTGCGTTGAACAGTACTTCTTCTCTCGCTTCCTTCCTTGCACTTCAAAGGATTTCTCTAACCTTTGATTGTTCTTGGAAGAGAAAAAACGGCTGAATAATATGATATGGGTCTGATTATGCTCTCAATTATGGCTCCCAATTTCGTGCCCTACTTCCCTAATTTATAGAGGGGGGGGGGGGGGGGGGGGTGGATGGAAGAGTTTCCAAAAATCAAACCAAATCAAGTTTTTAAATTTCTGAAAATTCTGCGTCTCGATCGATCGGTGCATATGTCTCGATCGATCGAGCGCCTTCAACTCCCGGACCTGATTTTCTCTTCCTCGCTCGATCGATCGAGGGTAAAATTCCGATCGATCGAGCTTTCTTCACTTTTTCTTGCCAAGTCTCTGCCAATGTCGATCGATCGAGCACAAGTTTCCGATCGATCGAGCTCTGCATTTTCTCGTTGGCCAAAACTTCTGTCTCCTTCGATCGATCGAGCTCTACTTCCGATCGATCGGTCATGCCAGAATCCGAATTCTTCATTTCTTGCCTCGATTTGATCCGTTTTCTTCCTTTTAGCTCAATTCTTCCACTTTCCACCTAGATTCCTGAAACAATCAAATAAATACCAAAAAGCGTAACATCATCCCGGAATCTACACGAAAATATATACATATCATAGCAAAAATACACGTAATAATCAACCCTATCAAACACTTATGAAGCCAAGCATGGTCCAAGGTCGGAATGGATACAACAGTTATAAAATAATACGGAGGTTAGAATTGTTATAGTATGAGTTTACGCCAACGACTAAATAGTTCAACATTATAAGGTCGTTATTAAGTCAAGTAAATCTAATTGATTATCCTGTGGAAGGTTCAAGGTCGTAAGAACCTCTCCAGATGACATAATAGTTCAGTAAAGGTGCTCTTTTTAGCATTTGCATTCATGCATTAATTTAATTCATGTGGGGAATTGTTGAAAAATTCTTAATAAATTGAAATTAAGCATCGAAAAAACGAATAAAAGGAAAAAAAATGAAGAAATCCGAGCACGGGAGCTGCTGGGGGCAGTGCTTTTAGCAGTGATCAATTGCTACCTGTTATGGAGGTTGCGGTCTGGCGCTACCTGTGCAGTTTTTTCCAAAGCAGGTGTCCCTTCACGTGCAAATGAGATTTTTGTGAATTGATGCTTCCAAATTATGTCATTTGCTGACCTCTTTTGGATTATAAATAAACAACCTTTTTCTAATTAAACACAAGATTAAGAAGAAAAATTTGTGCATTATTCATCCCATTTTCTTGTTCCAAAGTTTTGAGTGTCTTTAAGCTTGTGTGGTTTAAAAGCTTGTGTGGCTTAAAGACTCGTGATTTGAAGTGCTTCTATCACGAGTCATTGTCGTTATATGTTGGGAAATGAGTTGCCATTAAAATTGTAAGCACTATTGCAGGGTAATATCATTTTAAGGACGGAGATTGTAAATCTCGTCGGGACATTTATTCATTGAGCCATTTGGTGTTTTGCATATTTAATAGCCCAAAAGATACATACCGAAAACTATTATTCAAGTTTTTCCTACAAGATGTAATATTATTCAAGTTTTTCATACAAGATGTAGTATGCTGTAAAAGAAAACAACTTTATTAGCTACTTCATTCAGTTAAACTTTCTAGCATCTCATGTGAGTAAAAAGAGTTAGTTTTCAATGATACATCTCATATCATCCTCGTACAACATCCAATAGCCCAAATTTAATATATGAGATGCGCTTTTTACATAAACGTCACATATCCAAATCAAATTAAACTAGTTTGTAATGGTACATCACACTCAATGTTCATGTGATTCTCAATTGTTCAGGCATGTCTTTGTAATTTAAAATCTAACTCAGTCATTATTTTGCAAGAATATCAAGATAATTGATTTTCGTTAAAAATTGTATGTATATATTTTATTGTTATTTCATGTAATATAATCATCTGAATGATAAAAAATGACATGTATAACTAAAACTTAATTTAGGAAAGAATGGCAAAGCTTTATGGCTTTACATAACTAAAACTTAATTTATGAAAGAATGGCAAAGCTTCATCGGGTGGCTCTCCCTACTTTTTTTTTGTTTTTTGGTGATAGGTTTCTCACCACTTTCCTCCACCGTCGTCTTCTTCTTCTTTCCATTTTCTTCCTAGTCAGCCACCATTCTACACGCCCAGAATATTACGCAAAAAGATTACTACTAGTCTTACTCTCTCACCTTTTCAACACTCGTTCCCCTACTTTCTTCCTCCAATCATGTCTTCCCCAGTCAAAAATGGTGTGTTCTTTATTTATCTTTTAGTTTTTTTGCCAACTTAATTTTAGCTCAGAACTATTATCTTCGTTCTTATGGATCTGGGATTCTTGAAACTTAATAATAAATTATGGGAATTTTGTTCAATCCAAAATTCTTTGGAAGTTGGTTTGAATTGATCGAAAAAATGGTACCTTTTTCCCTCAATTCCGTGTATAGTTTCCATTTAAGTTATTTACCAGGTTAGCTATAGGTGTGTGGATAAAGCACAGTAGTAGCTAGTGGATGTAGTAAGGAATCTGATTCAAGTGTTTTGACATAATACTCGAGGAAAAAAATATGTTCTAAATTATTTACTCATATTTAGGTGCTACAGATATTAGGGGAACATGCCTTCTTTTGTTTTGTTTTTTATTGTTTTTTTGCGTGAATAATTTGTCCATTCAATCATATGCTTCTCAAAGATTTGGTTTATGGGAAGTTGTGTAGAGTTTAAACACATGTCCGAGAATCTTGATGAGAATAGATCAGTATGTAGATGCTGTAGTTGTTTTCGTGAAAGTGTGTATTTTCTGTATCTTTTTAATAGTTGTTATTGATTCATCAAATTAAATTAAAATTATAGCGGATGATGGAGACTTGGAGAGAGGTGTGATCAGTCCAACACCAAGCCCAAACTCGTTGGCTCCTTCACCATCACCGTCACCGTCACCGTCATCGTCTACTGCACCAGCTCTGGTTCTATCAAATTCAGGGAAGAGAATTGACCAATCAGGCAAAAAGAAATATGTAAAGCAGGTGACTGGTCGTCGTAATGACACCGACTTGCATTTGGCAGCTCAGAGAGGTGACCTTGTCGCAGTGAAGCAGATACTAGATGATATTAATTCTCAGATGGTGAGGAATCTAAGTGGAGAAGATTTTGACGTAGAGGTTGCGGAAATCAGGGCATCAGTTGTAAATGAGGTGAATGAGTTGGGAGAGACAGCATTATTTACTGCTGCTGACAAAGGGCACATTCATGTGGTTATGGAGCTTCTAAAGTTCTCGACTAAGGAAACACTTATTAGGAAGAACAAATCTTCTTTTGATCCTCTGCATATAGCTGCAAGTCGAGGACACCATGGTGATGGTTTTATTTTACTTTAGAAATTTTTGCATTTATCTGTCTTATGCTTTTCTTCTTTAGTTTTAATTTCATTTTTACTGTAAAATCAGGCTCATAAACAAGAACTGTAGGAAAGTTTATGTATTGTTCAATGTAATCAATTTTTTTAAGAAAAATCGACAATCGAGTTTTTAATGAACTTGAGTTTGAAATAGATTACTGTCGTCTAATAGTTAACTAATAGGTTATGCTGTGGCCTGTGTGTAGATTACTGAAAAAGCAATAGGACTCGATGGAAATTTCTTGAAATGGGGACCTAACAAAAAGTCGAAATCGTTTACCTTATGGCTTGTAAAATTGCAGTAAGTTTTGTATAAAGGAACCAGCTGTAGGTTTTTCTTTGAACTTCATCGCCGTGGAGGATAAGTCACGTGACTTTCTTTTTGCTTCACTATTTTAAGTTAAGATTACAATGTCTGATCTTTTAATTTTGTTAGTGTGACATCGCATCCACCTTAGTTGTGAGAAGTGATATCAAGCTGTGTATATGTTGCATCTAAATTTCATCGAGGTTCTAATGTGTGGTGCCAATTGACTGGTGCCCACTATGTTGATAGTCCATTTCTTTGACAAGTTCTTGCAGTTTATTTACAATCTCACTATGTCATGGTCTAGTTGTTAGCAAAAAAAAAGAAAAGAAAGCCAACCATCAATATTGCACACCTAAGCTTTGAATTCTTCAATTTATCTTTCAGTCTTATCAAGTTCCTATCTGTGATGACACTCAATTTTATTCTTTGAGATTTTGATTAATTTATGTGCCTTGCATTGATGTTGCTTCACATTATTGTAGAGATTGTGCAAGTGCTGTTAGATCATGATCCTGGCTTAATTAAAACAATCGGTCCTGCAAATGCAACTCCTCTTGTAACTGCGGCTTCAAGAGGCCATACTGCTGTGGTTAACGAACTCTTATCAAAGGATTGCAGCTTGCTAGAAATTTTTAGATCAAATGGAAAAAATGCATTGCATTTTGCAGCCAGACATGGGCATGTTGACATTGTTAAGGCATTGCTGGACAAAGATTCACAATTGGCTCGAAGGACAGACAAAAAAGGACAAACAGCATTGCATGTGGCTGTGAAAGGGGTTAACTGCGAAGTTGTGAAATTTCTTCTAGATGCTGATGCAGCTATTGTGATGCTGCCTGACAAATTTGGAAATACGGCCTTACATGTAGCCACGAGGAAAAAGCGACCAAAGGTATATTATGAATTATCTCCCAATTCAACATTTACAGAAAAGATTGATTTTTGTTGCACTCTTCCAATTAGTATGATTAAATTCAATCCATTTTTTACTGAGTTCAAGAAGCAAGATCTATGTGCTCTTGTTAAGATATACTGTTAGGGATAAAACTCGCTAGCAACACCAGAAAACAAGGAAGAATTCAAAGAATGAATCAAACAGAAATTGTATTGCTGAAACTCAAAAGAAAATTACAAAACATTAAAGAAAAACACTGACTTGATATTACTCCGGCTAGGAAATCCCCACGGGCCCAAGCTCAAGGCTCACTCAAAACTTTGCTAACAAAATATCCGGTATCCTTTCTCACTCCCCACCCCCTATATTTATCCTATATTCCCTATGTAACTGACTCCCCCCGCTTCACGTGCTCCTCTTCTTCCCAGTAATGGGCTTTGCATGGGCCTCAGTTGCTGGCTCTTTAAATGTTGGTTTGGGCTACCCTAATTTGGTCCGTAACATATACCATCATATTCTTCTGGATTTTTTTAAGATCCTTAAATGAGTTTTAAATCTCTTACAACATTAAATGTGCTCTTGTTGAGATATACCATCTATATGAAAGAAAGGCCTCCCACATAGGGGTGATCAAAATTTCGGTTAAACCGAAATAACCAACTAAACCGAAATAATTCGGAAATTCGGTTCGGTTATTTCGGAAATTCGGTTTTTAATTTTTCTAAAAATCCATTATTTCGGTTTATTCGGTTCGGTTCGGTTATTTTTATCAAAATTCGGTTAAACCGAATAAACCTATTTATTTTTTTAAATAAAATTTAATTTTTATATAGGCCATTATATTTGTTTAGTTTTGGGCTTTAGTGATGGCCCAATTCCAAACCTTTATCCTCTCTAAATTTCTCGTACCTGCTTTCCTACTTCTCTATCTATATGCGCATATATATATTTGTGAAGGTGATACATGCACGGCCATCTATCATCGATCCAAATCATTCAAGGTATTATCGCCATTTAGTTCCTTCTAAGATGTTTAACGTGTGAATTTATCAAAAAATGATCAAATTATATTTTCTTTTACAAGAAGATGTTCAAACGAATGAATATTTCTTTCTATTGTAGTATATATGGTGTTCTGGGTTCGTCCGTAAAAAACGTGTTGAAGTGTATGAATTTTTTTTTTAATTTTTTTCCACAAAATTTGGTTATTTCGGTAACCGACCAAAATAACCGATTTTAATTCGGTTCGGTTTGTTCGGTTTTTGAAACAACATTCGGTCGGTTCGGTTTGTTCGGTTTTTGAAACAACATTCGGTCGGTTCGGTTTGGTCGGAAAGAAATTCGGTCGGTTCAGTTTTGTATAATTCGGTTCGGTCGGTTCGGTTTTAACCGAATACTCAGCCCTACTCCCACATGAGGAACTCACATTCTCATTGTTGCTGTGTCAAGTTACTGCAATGTTATTTGTATTTTGTTGTACAAGGAAAGTTTATAATTTTTCAAGATACCAAATTTTGTTTGCTTTAATTCTCCATATAAGTGTCTTTGTTTTATAACTTCGCTTATCCGAAGTGTTCTGTATTTTTTACAATTCAAAATTGTCTCTGATTAGACTGTACTGCTAAAGCATATGTTTGTTTGCACCTACTAAATTTACTATTTGCTTGATGTATGTTTGCTTTGGTGATTCTTGATTCCTTGCAGATAGTTAAGGAGTTATTACGTCTACCCGATACCAATGTAAATGCTCTAACCCGAGACCACAAAACCGCTCTAGACATTGCTGAAGATCTTCCCCTATCCGAAGAATCCTCCGAGATAAAGGAATGCCTATGTCATTATGGTGCTGTGAGAGCCAATGAGTTGAATCAACCCAGAGACGAGCTACGTAAAACCGTTTCTCAAATCAAAAAAGATGTTCACATTCAGCTCGAACAAACAAAGAGAACAAATAAAAATGTCCATGGAATTGCTAAAGAGCTTCGCAGACTACATCGAGAAGGTATAAATAATGCCACCAACTCCGTGACTGTGGTAGCTGTGCTCTTTGCAACGGTTGCCTTTGCAGCCATTTTTACGGTGCCTGGTGGGGATGAAGACAATGGAATGGCTGTGGTTGTGAGCAGTATTTCCTTTAAAATCTTCTTTATTTTCAACGCCATTGCACTTTTTACATCCTTGGCCGTTGTTGTGGTCCAAATTACTCTGGTTAGAGGTGAGACAAAGGCTGAAAGACGTGTAGTAGAAGTCATCAACAAACTGATGTGGTTGGCTTCTGTGTGTACATCAGTGGCATTTATGGCGTCTTCTTATATAGTGGTCGGCCGGAAACACGAGTGGGCTGCAATATTGGTTACACTTGTCGGAGGAGTTATAATGGCTGGGGTTCTTGGAACAATGACTTATTATGTAGTGAGGTCCAAGAGGAATCGATCCATGAGGAAGAAGGAGAAGGAGAAATATGGTCGGAGTGGCTCCAACTCATGGCATCACTCCGAATTTTCTAATTCGGATATTGACCCAATTTACGCACTCTGATGACATTGCTAGTAAAGATATGTAATCATGGGACTCCAGGCGGGATTTCGCTGTATACAATCGAATTCGGTAATTCAATGTTGAAAATGAACCGAGCCGTAGCTATGATGAGTCGGCTTCTTTCTTTATGATTGTGTCTGAACCATGGAATATACATAAATATGCGTATCAAGGACTGACAATCCTCGTTTGGTTAAAGGGATTTTAGTTACTATTATGTGTATGTGTTGCTTTCATTTCTTGAAAACCTGATTGTATGGATTACAAGCTTGGGCTCCTAGTAAACAAAATGTAAGTAATCCCAAGGAGATTGTATACTGCAGATTCAGCATATTTAAATAGATAAACGCATGGACGGGGCTACTCTTTAGGGATTCTCAAATAATAGTTTGGATCACATTGTCGAAATATAATGGAATCCTAAAAATACCTACATTGGTCTATTATTTGGAGAACCAATTTACTTTGTTATTACATTTTTTTAATTGATTACAAATTACCCATCATGTTTCCAAAATAAGGCAAGATGGGATTCATTATAGATTTGCTGCTCAAGTATGTGGTAAATTAGGTAAAGCAAGTATTTAAGAGTTGCCCATCCACCAGTCTAATTATGTATCCTGCCAGCCATCCTCGGGAAATTCACTTGATTAAGTTTTTTTGGGATAATATATGGTCTCTCTTGTTTGCATTGACCGAGTCCCTTTAGTTTTCTATTTTGACACAAATCAGTCATAAACGTTAAATGCACCGTTAAATCAAACGGAGATGATTGAATCGGGTCATTTAAAAAAATTGGATGACTTAATTCTTTAATTTTTAATTATTATAGTAATTAATATGCATATTCTATTTCAAATTTTGACAAATTTTAGTAAAATTATTATATTTAAATAATAATATATTATATTAAATTACATAAAACCAATTTTTTACAAGATAAATTAAATAATTATAAAAAAGCATCATCAATTTATAAAATATTTAATTTATCAAAAATAAAATACTTTTGTTATAAATTTATGGCAAATCGGATAGATATAATTTCATAAAATCAAAAAAAAAATATTGTTAATAAGTAAACTAGACATCAAAAACATATTTTGTATAATATTTTGTATATCAATATGCTATTGATTTTTCTTTTGTTTTGTTTGAACGAAAAATTAATTTATGTAGAATTTAATATATTATATCATTTTTTAAATAAAATAATAATTTTTAAAAAAATTACCAAATTAGAAATTAAGTATACATATAAATTACTATAATAATTAAAAATTAAGTGACCAATCTTTTTAAGTGACCCGATTCAATCTCTAATGTTTGCGTCAATTCTGACCCTGTCCCTGAAGTTTGTTTGAACGGTGCATTTAATGTTTATAACTGATTTAAGACAAATTAGAAAACTAAAGTGACTAAATCGGGCCATTGCAAACGATGTGGGTTAATTTGGGAATGAGTGCAAACAAGATGGGTCATATAATGTATTATCCCTTTTTTTTAATAAATAAAAAATTGAACATTTACAAAGCCTCAAGACCAATATACAATTTTCATATGGAAGTAAATAACGGACCATTTAAAACATGTTTAGGTGCAACTTTGACAATATAGGAAAAACAAAATAAAATTTAAAACAGAACACCAGAAATAAATGGCAGTAAGAAGACACGAGATTTAATAATCTGTTATAAGATTTTAATTGTTTGCACAAGTTGGTAACCTCAAGG
The DNA here is from genome assembly GCA_907163345.1 of Haberlea rhodopensis. NCBI lineage: Eukaryota > Viridiplantae > Streptophyta > Magnoliopsida > Lamiales > Gesneriaceae > Haberlea > Haberlea rhodopensis. The sequence goes on from CAJQUN010000008.1 coordinate 11,629,477, forward strand.
AAACCAATTTCTTCAGCTTGACACAAAATTTCGTTATAAGTAAAGATTTGAAGCATAGTTTACATCATTTCTTGTGATCGTCTCACGCAACGACTAACTTTCTTTTTAAAGTCGTCCCTATGTTCTCTCCATTCCTTCTGCAGCAATCAATAAGGAAAAACATTCATTGATCAATCTACACAAAAGTACGTACTTAGCTGATATGAAGGGATTTATCGGCAAAACATTTGCTTTCAGACAGCCTAAAAATTTAATTTGAAACTTCAATTAGATTTCCTGAGCATCTCAGATACTGAAACTTAAGTTTAATTATTAACAACATACCTCAAGGCACCAAAAAGCAAACTCTCATTTAGAAAAATAAAAATAAAAAATATAAAGGAAAGGAAACAGAAAAAGGGTCACAAACATCGAAGTAAATGTTCTCCCAAGGATTATTCCAAGCATCTTATAAGTTGTTTCACAGGTTATAAAGCTTTCTTGATTATCAGATGGGATACTCTTTGTTAACATAAACTTCCACTTTGTTCACTAATATAAACTCCATTTGCTTATTTTAGGATTTTAAGGAAAATCTCGTAATCTCGTTTTTTGATAAAAACATTCATAAAAATCAAGTTGTGATCCCCATGATTTTTCAAAATGATTTCTCATTGCCCAAAATCTTATTTTGAAATTTATTTTTAGTTCACTGAAGACAATACTAGTCTACTACATCCTGATAAGCTTTCTGAGATCTTATGATGTTTCAAAGAGGTTAGAAAATAGTTAAAGACCATCAAAATTTAGTACTCAATCATGCAATACAACAAAAAAGAAGAAAATAATAGCAATATAACGCGTTTGCACTCACAGCAGCTTCGACATTAGCAGGAGATTCATCATTTGGACTTGAGAGCATTGATATGATGCTTAGAACTATACTCTCGACCTGCAAATCAAAATCTTAATGATAAACCTTCTACTCACAAAATTATTATGAACAGGCGAGAAAAGAGTACAGTCAGGGTGCAACTCAAAGCTTTGTGGCAATAATCATACAACAAAACCAACCATCAGGAGGAATAATGAAAAGATTCGATATTTCATTTCTAAAATGAAACATGCGGTATCGGTCAAATTAATCTGCTTTGAAACCAATGCGTGCTCCCCACCCTACCTCAAAAACCCAAATAAAACCAACGCTCACACTCTTCAGTTCATGCGTTTCACAATATCTTATATTTCTGTGCATCGAAAAATCTTTAACGAATTCTCAGCAAATATGCAAACACATCAGAGCTCTTGATCAATGTTTGTTACAGCAGATTAGCCACCAAATTTAAGAAATGGGGGCCAAAGCATAAATAAAAATCTTAATGACAATGGCAATTCCGAGCGAAAGGAAAGTGAATGTTAGCATGTACATGGTAAAATATCTCATGCAATCACGAGACAGTTATCATCAGTTTTCAAATATTTTTCATTTCTCGTTACATTCAATTATGTAGCGCAAAAACACCAGGATTGGAACTCACAATGAATATTTCACTCTCTCAAACCTGTTAAGCTAACAATTACTCAACCTGCTTATCGAACCGGATCCGGAATGGAACCGAACCGGTTGAAACCGGTTCGGAACCCCATCTGATCCGGATAAAATCCGGATCGGATGGGTTACGTTGGATCAGAACCACCGATCCGGTGGTTCCATTTCCAATGAAACAGGTTAATACTAGTTCCGGTGGAACCGGAACCGATAATTTTTGAAAATAAATAAAAATAAATAAAATTTTAAATTATCCGTTGCCGTTGGCCACCCGGCTGCCCAACGGCTATTTAGCCTTTTGGCAGCCTTTTTTTAAAAAAAATATTTATACCCCATCATTTCTTAACAATTTCATCCAACTTCCAAACATTCATACTTTTTCATTTTAAATTATCATATAATTCCATACAATTACTTTCTCGCAATTTGATTGTCAGTTTCTTATTATCATACTATTATTACATTTGTTAATATAAATTATTTCCAATATATGACATCTTCTTCTACTGGTGGTCGTGGTCCTTCAATTCCACCTGTAGTACAAGAGAATTATGATTATTTTGCCGATGAAGCTTACGATGTTGAAGCGGAAAACGTTGTAGAACTTGGCCGCACCCCAAAATCCGGCGCAAGACGGGTCATCCGCAACTACTACCGCTCTGAGTCGCCTGAATAACCGTCCCAAAAGAAGCAAGGTTTGGGATCATTTCGATATGGTTACAAAACCAGGTACTAACGAATCTGTTGTTTGTAAAATATGTAAAACAACTTATAATTATAAAACTGGTGGTTTCGCCGGAGGTACCGGAACTTTTCAGAAACATCTAGTTAAGAAACATAATTTTGATGAGACTACTCTACAACATATAAGTAGGGAACCAACATAACATCATATTAATCATCAAACTGACACTAATTTTATTTTTAATCCTGAAATAAACCGTAATTCACTAGTTCGTTTTATTATTAAATGTGAACTTGCTTCTTGTTCTCTGAAGAAGACGGTTTTGTCGAATTTGATTATACTATCCAACCTGATTTTAGACATATTCTAGACACACTTTGCGAAGAAATTGTATGGATGTTTTTGTTGAATATCATCAATCTTTAATTAATCATCAGTTAGTTTAACTACTGATGTTTAGACAAACAATAAACAACTTTCATTTCTTGTTGTTACTTGTCATTGGATTAACGATAATTGGTGATTGCAGAAACGAATCTTGGCCCTTGATGGATTACAATCTTCACATATTGGTGTTTTATTGCTAGATATATTGTTAATGTTTGTAGGTTCTATGGAATTGTGGATAAAAAAAATTTGATTACACTTGACAATGCATCAAATAATACGTCGGCAATACGTAATCTAAAAGTACAATTAAAACCAATACTTGATGGTGTATTTTTCCATATTAGATGTGCATGTCATATAATTAACTTAGCTGTAAAAGTTGGTTATGAAGATTCCGAAATTAATAGCATTGCAAAACTTAAAAACCTATGTTACTGGATACAACAATCACGAATTACGCGTGATTGGAAACATACTTGAGCAAGTCAAGGTCTTAGGCATACTCTTTTCCCACCACCCATAGAAACTCGATGGAATTCTTTGCATCGCGTGTTACAATCTATGTTACCTTATCAAGATGTTTTAACTGTTTTCTACATAATTATCAAATGCTTGAGAGTGATGATAGTTATTTATTGTGTCCTTATGATTGGTCTTTTGTTACTCAATGTACTGCTTTGTTATCTACTTTTAAAGAAGCAACCGATCGTTTTCCCGGTATTTCTTGTCCTACTTCTCATTATCCTACTTTTGTTGATAATTTGGCACAATTTGTTCAACTTATGGAGGCTAAATTTGTAAAATATTGGGAAAATATACCACGTGTTAGATTTTTGATTCAATGCCCTTTCAACTAGGGTCAGATTCCATTATATAGACAAAAGAGGTACAAAACTTCCTAATTTACAACCTAAATATCTTCCTAATTTACAGCATAAAATCTTCCGAATTGATTTTGATATCTACTAGAATACAATAAAGATTTACAATGCATAAATGAATATCATATCTAAGGTAATATTCCTTGACATCCCCCCTCAAATTGATGTTGGGTGCTCAGAAATAACCAATTTGTCAACCAAGAACTGATGTCGACTTCGAGTTAAAGCTTTCGTGAATATGTCAGCAGTTTGATGTTCAGTGGAAACATGAGGAAGAGTAATCTCATGCTTGTCGAAAGCTTCTCGGAATGAATTGACTAACTTGTTGGACAGCAAACAAAATGGCGGGACGAGTAATCGTCCAGGAATTAAGGCTCCCCACAAGCTGTCGATACAAAGATGGATCAGATAGACTCGCCCTCGTCACGAGAAAGTTTGAGATTGATTTCCAAGGGAGCAATAACATTTACCAGATTGGAGACCAGCCAATGAAATCAACTCCTGAGCGTATTCGTGTTGATGTAAAAGTATGCCAGAAGCAGTCATCTGGACCTCAAGGCCAAGAAAATACCGTAATAGACCAAGATCTTTCATATGAAAAGAAGTATTCAGATGTTGTTGTAGCTGCTGAATGAGGACAGTATCAGAGCCCGTAATAACAATGTCATCAACATATACCAGAAGAAGCATGATACCCACAGGTGTTTTGCGGAGAAACAGAGACGAATCAAACTGGCTTTGAGCAAACCAGAAGTCAAGGAGAGTTGAGCGAAATTACTCAAACCATGCACGCGAAGCCTATTTGAGATCATATAGAGAGCGACATAACCGACAAACATCCGAGGAACGAGTAATAAACAAACCAGGAGGCGGGGAGATAAAAATTTCTTCCTCGAGATCAGCATGCAGAAAAGCATTTTTCACATCCATCTAACGGAGTGACTAGCCCTCTGAAGCTGCGAGACCTAAGATAGTTCGAAAAGTAGTCATTTTGACAACAGGGGCAAAGGTTTCTTCGTAATCAATGCCATATTCCTAGCGATTCCCAAGAGCCACAAGTCGAGCTTTATATCTGTCGAATGACCCATCAGACTGGAATTTAACAGGATAGACCCACTTACAGCCTATGGGCTTGAGATCGGATGGACAAGAGACAATATCCCAAGTATGATTGTCTTGAAGAGCCTGAAGTTCTTCCTTCATAGCCTATTGCCAACATGCTTGGGAGGTGGCCTGAGTATAAGAACGAGGCAAAACAACAATATCGAGGGTGGCAGTAACAGAGGTGGGAGAAAATTGGTGTTTGAATATTGAAATGAAAGACTCATAGTTGGAGAAATATTGAGAGGAAAACTCAATCACTTTTTCATATTTTTCAAATCAGCATAACAAGTAATATATAGGAGGAGGTAGCAACAAATCTGCTATTCATCCCTTTATTTCAGCAACAATCTAATCCCTTAAATCAAGGAAGCAATCTATTCCCTTAAATCAAGGAAATAAATATAGAAACAACTAATCAAAAGAAATCAGATAAAATGAAAGACTTAAATTATGTGAAATTAATCCCTAGATTTTAGGGATTAAATCCAGAATTCAATACTCCCCCTCAAGCTGGGGAATAGATGTCAATCATTCCCAGCTTGGATGTTAATTCTTCCAACTTCATTCTTGGAAGAGCTTTTGTTAAAACATCTGCCACTTGAAGGTGTGGGTGTGTAGTTTAAGCTCAATATTCCTGCCTCAGCCTTTTCTTTGATGAAATGACGATCCAACTCCACATGCTTAGTTCTATCGTGATGAACAGGATTCTTTGCAATGCTTATTGCTGCCATGTTGTCACAGAACACCTTCATTGGTTCTCCTGATGAAATCCTTAGCTCATCCAACAACCTTTTAAGCCATATCCCTTCAAATATACTTTGAGCTAGCGCCCTATATTCAGCCTCGGCACTGCTTCTGGCAACAACAGGTTGTTTCTTGCTACGCCAAGTTACCAAGTTTCCCCATACGTATGTGCAATAGCCGGTAGTAGATCTTCGGTCTGTAATAGATCCTGCCCAATCTGCATCTGAGTAGACTTCTAATCCCTTATTGGTTCCTTTTCGGAAGAATAGACCTTTACCAGGAGTCATCTTCAAGTATCTAAGAATCCTGTAGACTGCTTCAAGATGTTCTTCGTTCGGCTTGTTCATAAATTGGCTTACAACACTTACAGGGAAACCTATGTCTGGTCTCGTGTGAGATAGATAAATGAGTTTCCCCACAAGCCTTTGATATCTTCCGATGTCAACAGGTGGACTGTCTTCTTTGAAACCAATTTTATAATTTGATTCCATTGGAGTGTCTACGGGCTTGCATCTTAACATTCCAATTTCTTTTAATAAGTCCAAGGTATATTTCCGTTGGGAGATCACAATGCCTTTCTTCGAACGAGCTACCTCCATGCCTTTCAGTGATCCTAGATCTTTGATCTCAAATTCCTTTGCGAGTATTTCTTTTAACAAATCCATTTCTTCAACATAATCTCCTGTCATGATAATATCATCGACATAAACGATGAGGATAGCAATCTTCCCGGTATAAGAAGTTTTTGTGAATAGGGTATGATCAGCTTGACCTTGAGAGTAGCCATGCTTCTTGATTACCTTTGTGAATCTGTCAAACCACGCTTTAGGGGATTGCTTGATTCCATACAAAGACTTCCGGAGCTTACAAACCTTGCCAACATTGTTTCTTGTTTCGAAGCCCGGAGGAATTTCCATATATACTTCCTCCTCCAAGTCACCATTGAGAAATGCATTCTTCACATCTAATCGATGTAGAGCCCAGTCTAGGTTGGCTGCTAAGGAGAGCAAAACTCGAACTGTATTGAGTTTGGCAACGGGAGCAAATGTTTCTTGGTAGTCAATGCCATAGGTTTGGGTGAAACCCTTAGTAACAAGTCTTGCTTTATGCTGATTTATACTTCCATCAGGATTATATTTGACAGTGAAAATCCACTTACATCCTACTGGTTGTTTCCCTTTAGGCAAATCTGAGAGTTCCCATGTAAAGTTCCTTGCAAGGGCATTCATTTCTTCTTGAATAGCAACCTTCCATTCAGATTTTGCTAGAGCATCAAGAATACTTTGTGGAATATCTACATTGGATAGATAAACCAACATAGGAAACAAAATTGTGGATAGGATGTTGTGTGCATGACCTCACACCTTTTCTCAAAGCAATTGGAATATCAAGATCATCATTAGCAGTAATATCTGAAAGAGTGTTACCTGGAATCTCTGGAGCTGGATTCGAATTGGATTCCTGGTTTTGCTTAGGAAGCATGCACTCCTCTATTTCTTCTTGGGGTCTTTTCCTCCTTGAATAAACAATTAGTTCTTTGTTTACTGCAGTTTGTGTGATTGAACCGGTCAAAGGTGGAATAGGACTTGAGAAGGTTGATGACGTAGGAGTTGCCAGAGATGAAATAGTGGTTGGAGTGTCAAACCAAAAACTCCATTCTTGCGATTCTGAATTCTCCCCTTGAATGGGTGTTTTTGGATAAAATGATTGATTTTCAAAAAAGGTAACATCCATAGATGTATAAAATTTTCTAGTAATAGGTGAGTAACATTTTTAACCTTTTTGAGTGGGTGAATAACCAAGAAATAGACATTTGATGGCTTTGGGGTCAAGCTTGCTTCGGTGCTGTTGATGTATGTGAACGAAAGCCGTGCAACCGAATATTTATAAAGGCAAAGATGAAATGGTTCGAATATTTGGATAGGGTAGGAGAAGGGTTTGGCAAGGTGTTTGATATTTGAGGACTCTCGATGGCATTCTATTAATGAGATATGTGCTGTAAGAACTGCTTCTCCCCAGAAGTGTTTGGGAACATTTGTGGTGAACATGATAGATCTAGCCACTTCGAGTAGGTGTCTGTTTTTTCTTTCCGCCACACCATTTTGCTGTGGTGTGTCAACACAAGAGCTTTGGTGCACTATTCCTTGATCCATCAGATATTCACCAAGTATAGAGTTGAAGTAATCTCGGGCATTATCAGTTCGTAGCACCTTTATTCTTGTCTGAAATTGCGTTTGAATCATCTTGTTGAAATTTTTGAAAATAGTTCCTACCTCTGATTTCTCTTTCATGATATACATCCAAGTTACACGGGTGTGGTCATCAATAAAAGAAACAAACCACCGAGTTCCTGAAATGTTACTGATTTTACAGGGTCCCCATATATCACTATGGATGATTGCAAAAGGATGAGAGAGTCCCCTTTTTTTTTTAGATTATGAAATCAGAGAAAAGTGAAGAGACTAAGGTATCGAATTCCCTAGCTCTGATACCATGTTGAAATATTGAAATGAAAGACACATAGTTGGAGAAATATTGAGAGGAAAACTCAATCACTTTTTCATATTTTTCAAATCAGCATAACAAGTAATATATAGGAGGAGGTAGCAACAAATCTGCTATTCATCCCTTTATTTCAGCAACAATCTAATCCCTTAAATCAAGGAAATAAATATAGAAACAACTAATTAAAAGAAATCAGATAAAATGAAAGACTTAAATTATGTGAAATTAATCCCTAGAGTTTAGGGATTAAATCCAGAATTCAATAATTGGCCATATAATTTTTTACATCTTTAGCATTCTTAAATCATAAAAAGTTGAGTAATTTTAGCCAGTGCCAATTTGACCAATATTTTATAATTTTTAGAATGTTTATTGTAATTTCTATTTTCTACAACCTTCTTTATCATATTTACAATTAATTGTTAGTATGTTGTTGATTGTTTGTGTCTAAGATTTTATGGTAATTGTTCAACCTGTTCATGGACCGGATTGGACCTGTTCCGGACGGGATCCAACCGGTCCCAGAGCGTGTAGGATTGGAACCTGATCAATCACTTTTTAAACCGGATTGATCCGGTGAACCGGTCCTATCCGTTGATCCGGATCGGACCAACGATTGGTTCTGGGTTGGATCGGTTCCAATCCGGAACCAGTCTAATTATTTTTAAAAATTTATTGTTTTTTTAAAGATTTCTAAAATTGTTCAAATATTACAAGAATTGTGATGAAACAATACATACTTTATTGAATATGGAAAGCTTGAGGTAAAATCTACAGAATTTGAAATTAATAAAAAAAAATTACATTATTCATCATAATTGATTAATATAGTTTTCGCAAATTCTTCTTCACTTCGGAACTTTGGTTGGCGAACTAGTCGACTCCTCGTCCTCTTTTATTCAGTCGCTCAGTATCGAACCAATCTTTGAGCAATGCCAGCATGCACAAAGAATCTGCTTTAAGTGAAGTTCTATGGTCTCCAATGATTCGGCTACAAGTTGAGAACGCCGACTCCGATACGGCACTAGATGTTTGAACCACATAAACATGTCTAGCCATTTTGGATAAGATAGGATATTGTCTAGCATTTGCCCTCGACCAATCCAGTATGTCAAAATTTTCATCAGTTATGAGCATTTGATCCAAGAAGAATTGTAACTCGTTGGACATGGTGGAAGCCACTATGCTTCCTCTCAGCTTCTTTCTACCAAGACTTCTCAGCAAAATAATTCCTTCACCTCTTGACTGGGTAGTATCTTCTTCCTCCTCTCCTCTATGTGATGATGATCCTTGTACCTGTTCAGAATGATACAAAGCAAACGTATTTTGGAGAGACTGTCTTATTGACGACTTCTGATCGTCAACATCCTTCTTCAAAAATTTAGAGTAATATTCAAAAAATGTATCAAAGGAACCGATGCCTTGACTAGGATCTAAAAGTGTAGATATGCTACGCACATTGTCAAGGAATATTACCTTAGATAGGATATTCATTTATGCATTGTAAATCTTTATTGTATTTTAGTAGATATCAAAATCAATTAGGAAGATTTTATGCTGTAAATAAGGAAGATTTTAGGCTGTAAACTAGGAAGATATTTAGGCTGTAAACTAGGAAACTTTATACCTCTTTTGTCTATATAATGGAATATGACCCTAGTTGAAAGGGCATTGAATAAAAAATCTAACATGGTATCAACCATTTGATTACTTGAGTCGATCCTTGGGCGATTTTTTTCCCGCCGATTTCTTTGCTGCGGTTCGTGGGTTTTGCACGCTTGTTTTTCGTGCATCACTGTTGGGCAGCGTCCTTTGGGCGCGTGTCTCGTCTGTGCATCACGCTCTGTCCTTCGTGATTTCTGGTTGTGTCGTGTTTCTGTGCGCATCTGTTTTCTTTGCGCCGATTAGGGTTTTGCGCACGCCTTTTGGTGCACCGATCTAGGGTTTTCCGGTGGTCTAGGGTACGGCGGCTTGGGTTCCGTGCGTGGTATTGTACTGCTGCCTATGATTTTTGCGCGATTTCTGGTTGAATCGCGATTGTGTGCGTAGATTAGGGTTTCGCGCTCACCTTTTGTGCGCCGATCTAGTGTTTTCCGGCGGTATCGGGTAAGGCGGTCTTGGGTTCCATGCGTGGCAGTGTACTGCTATCTAGGGTTTGGTGGCTGTGCCTGGCGGCTAGGGTTTCCTTCTTACGTCATGTCGCTTGAAAATACTATTGTCCGCTTCACTGGTAAAAACTTTTCCACCTGAGCCTTTCAATTTCAGATGTTTCTGAAAGGCGACTTATCCCATCATCTTGACAAATATGCTCCTGTTCCGACCGATGCGAAAGAACGTGCTCTATGGGAGACTAAAGACGCTCAGGTTATCTCTTGGTTTTTGGGCACGCTTGATCCTCATCTTGTTCCCAACCTCTGGTGCTTCACCATGGTGCTTGCTATTTGGGATTATCTACAACGCATCTACCATCAAGATCATAGTGCTCGCAAATTCCAATTGGAATTGGAACTTCATCAGTTTACTCAGGGCACTCTACCTATTATCGAATTCTAATAGGGTTTTATTAATCCTTGGAGCGAATACTCTGCTATTTTTTATGCTAAGGTTCCTGCGACAGCTCTTGAGGCTCTTCAAGCTATTCACTCTGAGAGCCAACGTGATCAATTTATGATGAAACTCCGACTCGAGTTTGAACATGTTCGAGCGGGATTATTAAATTGTAATCCTGTTACCTCTTTGGATGTGTGTTTTGGTGACTTAATTCGTGAGGAATGTCTATCTACTCAGTCCAATTTCTCGCCTGAAAATGTTTCTATGAACGTGGCCTATGCTGCTCATGGCAAAGGGAAAGAGGCAGTTCAGTGCTTTCGTTACAAAGAATTCGGCCATTTTGCTCGCAATCACTGTAAGAAGGTTTGCAATTACTGCAAAAAGGATAGCCACTTTCTGAAGGACTGTCCGGTGCGGCCTCCGAAACGTTCTTCTCAGGCTTTCCAAGCTGCGGTTTCGTCCTCTATACCTCCGGCCAGATGCGGTTTCATCCTCTATACCTCCGGCCAGATCCTCTGGCTCGCCAATTCTTAATCCTGCCATGGTCCAGCAAATGACTGTCCGCTTTTACGGCTTTAGGCTGGTTCTGCCCCTACTACTTCTTGGATTATTGATTCAGGAGCTTCTAATCATATGACAAATAGTACAATCGACCCCCATGATGTTCGCAAATATGGAGGCTCGCAATCCATTCAGATTGCTGATGGTAGTTCGCTACCGATTACTGTTGTTGGCAACTTGGGGGTTTCATTTCGTGATATATTTGTCACCTATTAGATGTTCGTACATTGTTACTTGATTCATCTGTCCCGGGAAAATTCTGGGTCGAAGTATCATCCACTTCTGTTTATTTGATTAATCGTTTGCCTACTGCTACTTTAAATGATGACTCTCCTTATTTTTGTTTATTTGGCATGGCTCCTGAATATCACTCTCTTCGTACATTTGGTTGTGTTTCCTTTGATCATCTCCCAGCACACGATCGTCATAAACTTCCTGCCCAGTCTGATATGTGTGTTTTTATGGGATATTGTCCGACACAGAAAAGATTCATTTGTTATGATGCTCTTGCCCATAAATTTCGCATCCCTCGGAATGTGATTTTTTTTAATCTCAATATTTCTTTCGAACTCGGGCTCTCTCTGACACTCCTATTGTGGTTCTTCCTTCTTTTGATAATGTCATTGAGCGTTTTAAACCAGGTCTGGTCTACCCTCGAATTCCTCCCAGGTCCGTTCCCATCACTGATCCGCCACCTACTCCACTCACACTTCCTCCATTAAGGCGATCCGCTCAGATTTCTTAACCCCCCGATCGGTATGGATTTTGTTTAAATTATAACCACCAATTATAGATTACAAAAGTTGATGCAACAAATTTTTTATTCACCATACCGTGTGCACAGGTGACCAACGCTCACTGGCAAGCTCATAGCCATTTGGATCATCTCCAGGGGGATGAAGAATTGAAATGCAGACCTTTCCGTCAGGATAAACTGCAATTCATGAATTTCAATACCAATATTAATAAGCATATAATCAAGCTGATAGACCGTTTTAGCTAGTGAAAGAGTACAAACCATTAGGATGCCATATCTCTGAGGTAAATTTCACTGTTGGAGGACTGTTTGGGTAATTTGGCGGGAAACTCATGATGGCATTGAAAAATCCCCCTTCACTGCATCCAAAATTTTTAACAAAACGAAAAAGATGTTATCATCCAATATATATAAAAAAAACGAAAAACATCATAGTACTGTGTCTCATTAACTTCAAGTTTAACTGATGTTAAATCGTGACAAACCCATATCAAGTTCCTGAGTATATAACAAGGTGGAATAGTTCATGCACGTTTTTTATTTTCTACTAGTGTGTCAGATTTTTCGACACAGAATTACATAGAAAATCAGTTATTTGAAGTTAACTTGACACAAATCTTAAAAAGAAAAGCGTCTCTTATTCCAACTTTGGTCAGTTCACATACATTTTATCAATTCGCCATCAGTTTAAATTATTTTCCTTGTTTCAATGAACAACTGATGAACTATGATAGGACTCAGCTTCAGGCACATAACCAGGAAAAGAAAGAGTATAACTGTTGAATAAATAGATAGATAGAGATTGTTATGAGATAAGGAGATAAGATAATCTTTTTGTATTTGATTTATTGGAGTGTATTCTTTTCTTAGGACTCTTTAGTATTAGGAGTCTATATAAACCTACATTGTTTTTTTTTTTATCAGACAAAATATATATTAATAAAAACTGGTGCGAAAGCACCAAAAAAGTTACTACAAGATGTAGCGAAATTAAAATAGCTAAAGCCTACTGAAGGTCTACAAAGTTAAATAGCTAACAAACAAATCAACGGTTCACATCTTCAATCGACAAATGAGTACAAAAATTTATTGTTTCCTCTGTTTGTGATCCAAAACCAAGATCTGTGAATAACTGTCTCCAATAGATCTTCCTCCTTGATAACACTTCCTTGAAAGCACAAACTGTTTCTGTGTAACCATATCGTCCAAATCACCGTGCTCCATATTGTCATCCAAGCTTTTCTTCCCTTTGTTCTCATCCACAGTCCATGGTGTTGCCGATGATGGGATATTGTGTCCGACGGCAATACCGTATAAAAACCCAGCCAATGATAGCATCTCATCCATAAGGCATAAGATTCCGGACAGCAGAAGAACAGATGTTGGGTCGTCTCTTCCGTGATAAGGCACTTCACACAATTAATAGCTTCGTTCCCCATGAGTATTTTTCTTCTACTTAGATTTGATCTTGTCGGTATGCGGTCTCGAATCACCCTCCATGTGGTTGCTGCTACCTTGGAAGGTGCCAAAGTTGTCCAAATCGCACCGTATGTCTCCGATAAATCTACATCAAGTGGTGTGTCCTCCAACATTGTTGCATATCCTGTCGAAACTGAATATCGTTTGGATTCATCCAAAGTCCAAATCCACATATCCTCTTGTCCCTGTGTGAGAAACGTCCTGTCCAACAAAGAAATTAAATCATTATGTAAAACAACTTCCCTATCCAACAACTCCCTTCTCCAATCCCAACGCCACTCCCATAACCCACCCACCCATACCCCCATGTTTGCTATTAAGATATCTCTATCCCTAGCAATCAACGCTAATCTAGGAAAGGACTCCCTCAGACTCCTACTCCCCACCCAAACATCGGCCCAGAATCGAGTCCCCCTCCCATTCCCAACTCTTCTATTCATCCCCTGATAAACCAACCCGATTGATCTAAAAACGAACATCTCAAAATGTCTCTCCACCAAGACGACGCCTGAACCATTACTCTCCCCCCCTCCCTCCCTGCGTCTATCAGACTCCATCTATTAAAACCATATCTAGACCTAAGAACTTTCCACCACAAAGAATTGGCATTTTGTAAAAGCCCCCACCCCCATTTCCCCAAAAGAGCTTTATTGAAAATATCCAAATTGCGAACCCCCAAACCCCCATTCTGCTTGGCTTTGCAAACCTCAGACCATTTGACCCAGGCTATTTTCCGGCATCTCTCCCCACCCCCCCATAAGAAAGCTGTCTGAATGGACTTTAATTTGGCTAGGACGTTTTTTGGAGCTCGGTAAAAGGAGAAGTAATAGATTGGTATGGAGGTTAAAACAGCATTGAGCAAAATCACTCGTCCTCCCAGCGATAACGTTTTATCTTCCCATGCAGCCAATCTTTTCCTGTATTTATCAATCACCGGATTCCAAGTCGCTTTATGCTTTGGATTCACCCCAATCTGCATCCCTAAATATGTACATGGTAATTTTCCTTTCTTACAATGCAGAATATCAGCTAAACTGGCCGTCAAAGCTTCGTCCACATTTATCCCCATTAGCTGGCTTTTATAAAAATTGATCCGCAACCCAGAAAGCAACTCGAAATTGCTTAAAATTCCTTTGAATGTGAAAGCATTATTCTCCGTCGCCTCACCAACCAACAATGTATCATCCGCGAACTGAAGATGTGATATCAGAATTCTTTCCCTTCCCACAGATAGCGGTGTCAATAACTGAACCTGAATCGCCTTATGCACCATTCTACTGAGGGACTCCACCACAATTACAAACAAAAAAGGAGATAATGGATCTCCCTGTCTTAGTCCTCTCTGTAACTTAAATTCCTCTGTTGGGCTCCCATTAATCAGAATAGAAGCTGTGGCACTTGAAATGCACTCCATTATCCATTGAATCCATTTGACATCAAAATGCATCAATGACATCACATGTTGCAAAAAATTCCAATCCACCGAATCATAGGCCTTCTCGAAATCCACCTTGAAGATCATTCATTTTTTCTTATTCCTCTTCATGTCATCTATCAGCTCATTAACAATCAAAATCCCATCAAGAATGTGTCGCTGACCAATAAACGCCGATTGTGTTTGAGAAATGATCCTGTCAAGAACTTTACTCAAACGAGTCGCAGGTACCTTGGATAGAACCTTGTATACACATCCAATAAGTGTTATCGGTCTAAATTCCTCAATTTTATTGGGATTTTCTTTTTTTGGTATCAGCACAATAAAGGATGGATTTCCCCCCATAATCAACTTTCCATGTGTGTGAAATTGTTGAAAAAACCTCGTAAAATCATCCTTTAGTACCTCCCAAAAATGTTTAATGAATCTGAAATTGAATCCGTCAGGCCCTGGACTCTTTGTACTATCACAATCCCATACTGCACTCCGAATCTCCTCTTCTGTGAAATGTTCTGTGAGTTTAATATTTTCGATCGGTGTGATGTGATCGAACTGTATCCCAGCAATAAGTGGTCTCCGCCATTTCTTCGTGGCAATCTGCTTAGAGAATGATCGTAAACCCCTTCCTTAATCCCTTGTACATCGTCCGTCCACTGACCATTGATGTACAGTCCCACAATCTCATTCCTCTTCCGTCTCCGATTGACCACTTTATGGAAAAAGCTTGAATTGACATCCCCTTCTCTAATCCATTTGGTTCTTGCCTTCTGATATAATAGAGTGTATTTCATCCCTAACTGCTTCTGTAAATCACTAAGCTCCTTCTGTCGAATCAGCTTCTCTTCCGACGACAAGTCTCTTACCTCCGCCAGGTCATCCCATTTGCTAAGCAAATCCTTAGATTCCTCTATTTTGCCTTCCAAAGAGCCGAACACCTCTTTGTTCCATATTTTGAGCCTCGATTTCTAAACTTTAAATTTTTCTTTGATGATATAGGCACCCCATCCCTGTATCTGACAACTGTTCCATTGTTGTTCCACAAAAGATTTAAAATGTGCGTGTTTTATCCACGCATCCAAACTCCGAAATGGTTTCGGCCCCCAATCTCTTATGTGATTCTTTAGAACAATAGCACAGTGATCGGAAACCGATCTCTTAAGGCCCCATTGAGTGAGGTCAGACCATTCCCGCATCCATCCATTTGATAAAAGAAATCGATCCAAACGACTTACACATGTCCCATCAGGCCTGTACCACGTATATTTTCTTCCAATCAAAGGCAAATCCATCAATCCCAAATTACTGATAAAAGTGCCAAACTCTCGCATGCCACACAAATTCTCAGTCCCCGACCGTCCCCGTCTTTCTGATGGATATCTGATCTCATTAAAATCTCCACAAATGCACCACTTTTCCTCCTCCTTGCCTTCAATTCTAGATTGCAAAACACTCCACATGGTCCGTTTGGATTCCATCACCCCCGAAGAATAAATGTTAATGATATGACATTTAATTCTTCCTTCCCCCCAATAACCCTCCACTCCTAGTATTCCATCATCTCCCCAACATGATTCCATTTGGAAGATATCATTTTTCCAAATACAAAGTAAACCACCAGCCGAACCTTCAGCTCCCTTGAACGCCCAATTGAAGTTTTTATCACCCCAAATCGCCACACACATCTCCTTTGTTAAAAACTCTTTTTTTGTTTCTTGTATGCACAAGAAATCAACCTTTTCCTTGTTAATCAACTCCCGAATTTCCCTTTTTTTCACCCTCCCCCCTAAGCCTCGAATGTTGAAACTGACAATGATCATTGGGTAACCTCCACATCACCTATTGTCTTACGACCATCGATGGCCGCCATATTTCTTTTCTCCAATTCCATCAAATTCTGGATGATTTCTTGTTCATTTCCTTGGTCAATAATCCCCAACTTCTTCCCAAACTCCCATAATTGCGTCGCCTTGTTTAGACATTCCTGTTCCTTAGATCCATTCTCTTCCCCTACTGTTCTCTCCTTTTCTCCCTTATTACTATCCTCCAACCTTTTTTTTCCGTTGATATGTATTTTTAAAACTCTCAACCCTGACTGACCCCCATTCTCCTTTCCGTTGTAAAATTTTCACAATGTTCTCCGCATTACTCCCAGGACGATGTTCGGACTGTGATTTCAAAATTACTGGTGAAAAATCCCCCCCCGCCCTTCCCTTTCCGGGGAATGAACAAGCACAGTATCATCCCTCCATCCTTGAAGATTTTCATTTCGAACTATTTCCTGTTCCCAAGAAGACTGTGGAATGGCCTCATCTGAGTAATTCGAATCGGAGCAAGGTGATTCCGGAACCACTTCCACTTGGTTGGCCTTGCCGACCAAACTGTCCACCATTGTCCAATCAATCCCTTCTTCTTCTAACAATCTGATCGAATATATCCTCCCATCAATATCGACCTGAGTGATCGTATTTATGAATTCCTTGGAGGAAGTATTAATGAGTAGTCTTGCACAATCAAGTTTGGTTCTGGTAAAGGTATCCTCACTGATTTTGAGCAAAGAACCTAGCCTAAATGCTAGAAGCTTGAAGAATCTTTCATTCCATGCATGAAGTGGAATGCCAATGCAGTTTATCCAGACTTCTCTATCCTGAACTTGCATATTCTTTTGCCAATGGTGAATATCTTTGAACCAGAATTCCAACCACTCCTTATCTTCTTTGATCAGTTCATTCAGTTTGTCCTTGTTTTCATCATATAACATAACTTGTGAACATCCCATTGGAATAATTTTCACTGACCCAAAACCATTATGAATGAAATCATTTTGAATCTCATTCATTTTCTCAGAATCTTGTAACGTGCCAATCAGATTTCCTTCCAACCATTGCGTTTCCTCTTTCGTCGATTCGAAACATAAATCTGGCCATTTGGCCTTCTCCCCCACCTTTTTTGCACACTGTTTAACTTTGTGCTGCTCAGTAAGAACTTGTGCATAAGATTTATCTGAGTTGCTTCTTGTAGTTGGAATATGATGAGCTGCCCTCGCAATAGGTTTGCGAGCTTCACGATTAAAGCGGCTGATATTTGCCTGAAGCTGAAATGAACCCAACTGAATTCTGTTTAAATCCTCCTCCGTCTTTCGCACATCAGTGATTCCCAGAAATCGAACAAATCCAAATTTTTTGCCACTACTTGTCCGTTTTTGGGGGATGAACACATCACAAACCTGTCCAATCTTGCGGAAAGTTCGCCACATTTCAATATGAAACCAATCTTCTGGAAAGTTTGTGAAAAAAAATGGCGTTGACATCGCTGAAATCCGCTGCAAATGAACTGGAAGTCCCGGCAATAAACGACGGTGCGCAAACCGGGCGACCCCCGATTCCCCCGGCCGCTGAAAATGTGCGAGACCTCCCGTCTTGGATCGGCTCTGCGGAAAATGAGAAACGGACGAATGATTCCGATCAAGCTGCGCAGCCTCCTTACCAATCGAGGGTTGTGGGTATCGACTCTCACGCTCGGAATAGTTTGGGTACGGTTTAGGGTTACGGTGAAAGCTGGGATAGTGGCTGGCCGGAAAAGGGTTCAGGTGGTTGGGATGGGTGTGGGCGGGAAAAGATTTAAACTCCTCTCCTCTCTTTCTCTCTCTAAACATTTTTTTTTTTCTTTATATAAACCTACATTGTATCTCTTCTTTGATATAGTTTTGAATAAAGAGTTTCTAGTTCTCTTAAAACTAATCTTTCTACATGGTATCTGGTATCAGAGCCATTAGTTCTTATACGACTTTTTTTTTCCCAAGGTTTTCGCGGCTGTTACTGTTCACGGACACTGTTCACGCGGCGCGTTACTGTTCACGCGTGCAATTACTGTTTGCGCTTTTTTTTTTTTTCGTTCAATTCTTCACTGCCCATCGCACAAATGGCTTCTACAGATTCTTTTTCCCCGGCCACCACAAATTCTACCACTACACTCACCCCACCAACACTTACTGATTTTTCTTCCAATCCTATTACGAATCATCGGTTAAGTGGACTCAATTACCTTCAATGGTCTCAGTCGGTGAGGATGTTTATTAGAGGTAGGGGTCGAGATGACTTTATTTCTGGCTCAAGTCGCTGCCCTGTCAAAACTGATGAAGCCGCGTTTAAAACATGGAATATCGAAAACAATATGGTGATGTCATGGCTTATCAATTCCATGACACCCGATATTGGTGAACAATTCCTATTGTATTCCACGGCCAAATCAATTTGGGATGCTGCCAGGGATACTTTCTCCAGCAAGGATAATATCTCCGAGCTGTTTGACATCGAAAGCCGCATTCAGGCGCTGAAACAGGGGGAGTCCACCGTTACCCAGTATTTCACAGACCTTACAAGATACTGGCAACAACTGGATCTTTTCGAGTCCTATGAGTGGAAGTGTTCTGATGATGAATCAATTCACAGATCCATCGTCGAAACTCGACGCCTTTTTCAATTTTTATTGGGCCTCAACACCAACCTTGATGATGTTCGGGCACGGGTTCTGTCCATTAAGCCCCTGCCTCGGCTGCGTGAAGCCTTCTCCGCCATGCGCCATGAAGAGAGCCGAAGGAAATTAATGATGAGCTCTCCGACTGGTACCCAGTTAATTGAGCGATCAGCCTTGGCAGCACCAAGAACCCTTCCTGGTGCGGCACCTCAACAAGATATTGCTTCTCATCACACTGGCTCGGTTGGGCAGCCTTTCGGTTCCTCCAATAATATGCGTAATGGTCGCCCTTGGTGTGAAAAATGCAACAGACCTAATCACACTCGACACTTGTTGGAAGATTCATGGTAAACCGGCAAACTGGAAATCTTTCTGTTAGCGGCGTGCTCAAGTTGCCCAATCTGACGGATCTGGCCAAGGTTCCCAACCCTTCAGCAAAGAGCAACTTGATGCCCTTCAAAATTTGTTGTCTAAAGCACTTCCATCCAACAACGCTCCGCCTCTTGGTACTGGTAATCGTGCCCATACAGGTATTGTTTCCAAAGCCTTGCTCTCACACCAGATGTTATCAGATTATTGGATCATTGATTCAGGTGCATCTGAGCACATGACGGGGAATTTGAACATGTTTCAATCCTATCAGCCAAGCACTTCAGGTTGCTCTGTCCGGATTGCAAATGGTTGCTGCGTGCCAGTTGTTGGCACTGGTTCAGTACCCCTCTTGGAGGATTTGGTGCTAAATCGGTTTTATATGTTCCTGATCTTGAGTGCAACCTGCTATCTGTTAGTCGCCTAAGTATGGATCTCAACTGTGTCACTAAATTCTTGTCTACCTCTTGTGTTTTTCAGGACTTGGCTTCGGGGCGGACGATTGGCAATGCTGAGATCTGTGCAGGCCTATACATCATTCGACCCACTTGTGTTGTTGCTTCTGAGTGTGCACGTTCATTTAATTCCTCATTTTCTATTAATTCTTTGAGTTTGAACAATGATATTTTATTATTACATTATCGTTTAGGGCATCCGAGTTTTTTGTATCTTGCAAAACTTTTTCCTTCGTTATTTCGCAATAAAAATTTGAATTATTTCACGTGTGATGTTTGTCAATTATCTAAACATACTCGTCATTACTTCAAACCTATTGCGTATAAGCCATCCCATCCATTCTCACTCATTCACAGCGATATTTGGGGTCCTTCCAGAGTTAAAAATGTCACTGGTTCTCGTTGGTTTTTATTGTTTGTTGATGATCACACTAGACTCTCATGGGTTTTCTTAATGAAAGACAAATCTGAAACAAGTGACCTTTTTAAGCAATTCAACACCATGATTCAAACCCAATTCTCTACCCGTATTCGTGTATTAAAAACTGACCGTGCCCGTGACTATTTTAACTCCAACCTTGGTGCTTACCTACATACCCAAGGTATTATCCACCAAAGTTCATGTGTTGATACTCCTCAACAGAATGGGATCTCTGAGCGCAAGAATCGTCACTTACTTGAGGTTGCTCGCTCCTTACTCTTTTCCCATTATGTACCTTCTTGTTTTTGGGGTGATGCAGTTCTGACTGCCGCTTACCTCATTAATAGAATGCCCTCTCGTATCCTCAAGTTTGATGCTCCTATAAAAACCCTTCTCAGGACTTATCATACCTCGCACCTTTTACCGACTATTTCACTCAAAATCTTTGGATGTACTTCCTTTGTACACATCCACTCACATGCTCGGGGTAAACTTGACCCTCGATCGATAAAATGCATTTTTCTTGGTTATTCTCCCAACCAAAAAGGGTATAAATGCTACTCACCAATTCTCAAGCGTTTCTTCCACACCATGGATGTGACATTCTTTGAAAATCAGCCTTTTTATCCTCGTTCTTCAATTCCGGGGGAGAGCAGTCTGAATGAATCTCAAACTCCAGCAGCAATCCAACCAACCATACCCATTATAGAGCCAACCATACCCATTATAGAGCCTTTCACAATCTCTCATCATCCACTTCATGTGCCTGAACCACCATTGCAGGTTTACTCTAGGAGGCATCGGGAACCTGAACAAATTCAGCCTTGTCATGACTCCTCCTTGGATCCACGTTTTGCTGAGAAACCACTAGGTAATACTGATTCTTCTAACCACAGTATTGATGATTCTGATGATAGGCCTATAGCAGTTAGAAAAGGGGTGAGATCATGCACTCAGCATCCTATATCTAAATTTGTTTCAACTGATCACTTATCTCCTACATATCGAGCTTTTGTGTCATGTTTAGATCAGGTCCAGATACCGTCCACTATTGAGACTGCTATGCAAGACCCAAATTGGAAATCTGCTGTCCTAGACGAAATAATAGCTCTAGAGAAAAACAAAACATGGCTCATTACTGATTTACCTCCAAATAAGAGGACTGTTGGGTGTAGATGGATTTTTTCAGTGAAACATAAATCTGATGGGAGCATAGAGCGATATAAAGCCAGATTAGTTGCAAAAGGGTATACCCAATCTTATGGCATTGATTATCAAGAGACGTTTGCTCCAGTTGCCAGGTTAAATACTATCCGAGTTCTTCTCTCTCTTGCTGGAAATATGGACTGGCCCTTATATCAGCTTGATGTCAAGAATGCTTTTCTCAGCGGAGATCTTGAGGAAGAAATCTATATGGATATTCCTCCTGGATTTGGGACTCAGTATACGGTTAATAAAGTATGCAACTTGAAGAAATCCCTTTATGGCCTGAAGCAGTCACCCCGAGCTTGGTTCCATCGTTTCTCCACTGTTCTAAAGGGGAACGGTTACTTACAGTGTCAGTCTGATCACACATTGTTTGTCAAAAATTCAGAGGAAGGAAAGATCACTATTCTTATAGTGTATGTTGATGATATTGTTCTCACAGGAAACCACAATGATGAAATGACTCAGGTGAAAGCTCTACTTTCTAGGGAATTTGAAATGAAAGATCTAGGACATTTGAAGTATTTTTTAAGAATGGAAGTTGCTCGATCATCCAACGGTATCTTTATTTTTTAAAGAAAATATGTATTGGACCTCCTAAAGGAAACTGGAATGTTGGGATGCAAACCCATAGACACACCGATGGACACTAAAGTAAAGCTGGAAGCAAGAGAAGACAGTCCATTGGTTGACAAAGGAAGGTATCAGCGCTTAGTGGGGAAGCTAATTTATCTTTCACACACACGCCCGGATATTGGTTTTGTGGTTAGCGTTGTCAGTCAATTTATGAATAACCCAACCAAGGATCATATGGATGTTGTATATCGAATATTGATGTCTCAAAAGAAATCCTGGAAAGGGTTTGTTCTTCAAGAAGTCGACAAACAGAAGCGTCAAAGTTTACAGTGATGCTGACTGGGCTGGCTCTCACACTGACAGAAGATCAACATATGCTTACTGTGCATTTGTATGGGGAAATCTGGTAACATGGGGGAGTAAGAAGCAAACTGTTGTAGCTAGGAGCAGTGCAGAAGCAAAGTATCGTGCCTTGGCTCAAGGCATATGTGAAGGAATGTGGTTGAAAAGGTTGCTAAGTGAACTCAAGCTAGACAACAATCATCCAGTTGAAATGATGTGTGATAATCAAGCCGCCATAAGCATTGCTAAAAATCCAGTGCATCATGACCGTACCAAACACATTGAGTTAGATCGACACTTCATCAGTGAAAAGATCGAGAAAAGAATTATTGATCTCAATTATGTCTCCACTCACATGCAATTTGCTGACATCTTAACTAAGGAAGGCACTTCATCATCCTTTATTTGAAGATTTTTGTTCAAAGCTGGGCATGATAGGCATATATGACCCTGCTTGAGGGGGAGTGTTGAATAAATAGATAGATAGAGATTGTTATGAGATAAGGAGATAAGATAATCTTTGTATTTGATTTATTGGAGTGTTTTCTTTTCTTAGGACTCTTTAGTATTAGGAGTCTATATAAACCTACATTGTATCTCTTCTTTGATATAGTTTTGAATAAAGAGTTTCTAGTTCTCTTAAAACTCATCTTTCTACAATAACCTTGCATGCGGGGTTATGCAACAGTTGATGGTTATTTTGCAATTAGGGATGCTTATCAGGCCGGGTCAATCCGGACGCGGCTCGGAATCGAATACCGGTCAGGAGCGATTTCAAGGTTTGGAACCGGTAGCACCACCGGCTACCGTTTCCTGTCCCGAACCGGAACCAGTAATTTTTGGAGAAAAAAAACATTGCAAATCAACGGCTTTTTTAAGCCGTTGCATTGTTTACATTGGCAAAGGCTATTTCGGTCGTTGCCGACGTATTTTTTTTTCTTTTTCTTTTTAAATCTATAAATAGGTGTGTGTTGTGTTGTTTGTAACACACAATTCTATCTTTCAAAGTTCTATACTTCTACTATCTAATATATTTCTCTCCATTGTGTATTAATAATGGCATCTTCATCTAGCAGTGCTGGTCGCAACCGGGTCGCAGCCGGGGGTCGCCTATCACTTAGTTCATCGTCGGCAATAAATTTGCCTGTGCCAATTCCCGAGTTAAATGAACAAATCTCACACGTGCACTGCATCGCAACTTTACTAGATCCTAGTCAATGTTTAGCTTCATTTGAAATAGTTTTTGAATATTATGCTACATTTTTAGGGAAGGTTGTTAACGATCAAAATAAGTCTATAATGCAATCTCTCTAAAATATGTTTCAATTGTATTATAATCAACAGGCAAGTGAATCGACGCAACAAAAGGGCTGTTGAAGAACCCCAAGCTCAATCCAGAGGCGGAGGCATCAATTTGCTTAGGATGTTGGGCAGGGAAAAACTAAAGGGAAAATGACCTTCTACTAGCACGTCGACTGATTTGCAAATTTATCTGACTTATCAATTTCTAACGGAAGACAATTTTGGCGTCTTATAATGGTGGAAGGCAAATGCAGCACAATTCTCTATCTTAGCCAAAATGGCTAGAGAAATTTATGTGGTACAAGCTTCAAGCATCGCTTCTTTCCGGCATTCTCAACATATGACCGAATTATTGGAGAATACAGA
The DNA here is from genome assembly GCA_907163345.1 of Haberlea rhodopensis. Taxonomy (NCBI): domain Eukaryota; kingdom Viridiplantae; phylum Streptophyta; class Magnoliopsida; order Lamiales; family Gesneriaceae; genus Haberlea; species Haberlea rhodopensis. Next base: position 11,653,606 of record CAJQUN010000008.1, read on the forward strand.
AGTAATCTATCTGCTAGTATGCATGCTCACTGGATAAAAAGGATGAAAATTCTCTTACAAGATTTTATTGATTCACCTCTCACCAAAATCAATTATGTAATCTTAAAATAGAGATACAAATCTCAGGCAACCCAGCTAACTTAATAACCACCACATTTTTGTAGCACTACAAGCACTGAACCAAATAACAGAACCAATTGACATCATCCACAGCAACTCATAGTCTCATCTCATACGTCGATACCACTCAAACATGGCAAACACTCCTTGAAAGCAGAAAACGATTCAAGGGTTGGAAGTTGGGGATGAATGAAACAATCATCTCCAACCACATTAAGATCAAAATAGCTCGTGTTGTTTCTCTGGCGGTTGACGTACTGCACCTGTCAAACCAAATGATTTTCATACCACAAGTTTATGACTTATAGTGATCAGCAATTTGTTAGCTATTGTTCAATAACTTTCACCCAACAAGTTTACCATATTTTAACTCTATTAATCAGGGGTCTTAGATTCACATTGTATGAAGGCAAGTGGTGGGAAGAACTGAACAAGAGTAACCAACTAACCTAGAGAAGGTCAACCTAAAATCATATGACATCAGGTTAGGAAGTTGACGGATTTCGACAGGTGGTTGGCATTGAATATTTGCATTGCAGGTAATACATACATTGGAGAATTCAAATAACCATACTACAATGCTTCACTGAGTCTGTAGAAAGAGTTGCAACTGTGAACCAATTTCTGGTGATTGATGGGACAACACCATACAAACAATCAATAAATAAAAAGGCAAACAAGGAACTCCAAGCAACAAGCTCAAAACCCTACAACAGCAACAGCTTCAATGCAAACTAAAAGCCCCATAGAGCAAAACAGAGTATATAATCAAAACTACAAGCAAAGGAGTTCTCATACTAATTAAGATAATAGAAAATTTCCAACAGTGTACACAATATAGCAAGAGAAAACACCCACTATAGAGTGTCAGGTGGGCCAATTATGGTAACACTCCATTCAAACAGGTTAGCTTCATCCAGCAAACCTGCCGAAAATCCATCAACGGGGTGTTTGCACAAATCTGCAAAGGAACCACATTTGATCATCAAACCCACAAAATTTAACGAAAATCTTAAAAGGTAAAACCCTCTTCTGACAATAAAATCAAGAGCACAAATTGAACTTTTATTTATTTACTTAAGTGATAAATACCTTTAAGTTGTTTTTGAAGAAGAAGGATAGCTTGAGAGGGTGAAGCCATCGAAAAGAATTGAGAATTTAGAGAATCGAGGGCTACGAAAGAGGCGGAGAGGGCCAAAAACTATGATATATATGATGATGAGACGTTAATCGCTCACGCAGTTTTATATATGCACATTTCGTAGTGTTAAATAAAACACATACACGAACTACGGAAGTATTCATAATCTCGTCTCTAAATATAACTTATTTTCAATTCTTTTACCCCCAGAAAATTTACATTGAGTGATTATAACATACATTTCGAGTTTGAATTTGTATATGAGTCATGTTCGATACATATAATTTCGAGTTTGAATTTGTATATGAGTCATGTTCGATACATATTAATATATTATAATTCGATTCTTTTACCCGACAAAGTTTGCATCGAGTGATTATAACTTATATTTCGAGTTTGGATTGTATATGAGTCATATTCGATACACATTATAGTTAATTTAATTCTACTCTTTAGATTTGTAAAACAATTGATTTTAACATAGTTTCAATTAATAATGTTAGGATCATTAAATTTTATTAATTTAGAGATATATTAATTAATTGATAAATTAAGAATTTATCAATTTGAAGAGTGAATCACGTATTTAAAGAAACCAACTTATGAAGAAGGTATTCTGTGAGCTTGAGAATAAGATTAATTATCCCAATTACTGCAATAAAATATATGGCAATTACATGTTGGATTATCCGGATGAAGATGATTAATGTTCAATTGTAGATATTGCCATTGAAAATCATATTGTGGATTAAGCTAAGGATAATTCAGTACATTTGGTACCAGTATCAATCACGCGAAAGGAAGCACTCATAGACACAATAACTCTTCACATTTTTTTGTTGCAGCACGAGAACACTACACCGGAGCTTTTGAATGCAACAAGAAAAATCAGAGATTGAATCTAACTAGATTTAAATCTTGAGAAAAAAAAACAAACAATTACTAAATTGTCATGTTGTGGTTGTAATTTTAAAAAAATTATTAATTTATGATATTAACCGGACTATAGATTTATATAATGATCTTCTTAAAAAATATTAATTTATTAAAAATACTAATTTTTTTAACTGGCTCAAGTTGGGATTGGGAAAAATTGTTATTTTAAAGAAATTATTAATATATCAAGTATGAGTATTAGTTTACGAATGTTTTATTGTATATATAATATTTTAATACCTATTAATAACCTAAAAGAAAAATCTATCACATGGAAAACAATAGGATAAATGCTTCAATATTTGATCTACATCTTGAATATATACGTATATATAGGGTTGAATATAATATACAAAATAAATATATCGTGGTTGGTACAATAAAAAAAACTGGATAAAAAGCGTTCAACACATATCCTTCACCACATTTAGCATTTTACCCCCATAATCTTTCAAAATGTGCGCTTAACCCCCTGAACAATTGTATGTAGTGCACTCAACCCCCTAAACAATATTCGGGAATAATTTTTTGGAATATCCTGGATGCAGATTTCCTCACGGGAGTTGTATATACCACGGTCGAGGGTATGCTTGTATTTTCATGTATTTTATGTAGAAATTTTACCAGTAAAATTTCTCGACCGTGGGTATACTCATAAAATTCTTTTTCATGTATTTTCTGATATCTATACTCGTTAAATTCCTACAGAAAATTCATGAAAAGACATACATATCTTCTATCGTGGCATGTGGGATGCACGTGAGGGAATCTGCAGCCAGAATATTCGCGAAAATTGACTTAATATTGTTCAGTTGGTTAAGTACACTATATACAATGTTCAGGTGGTTAAATGTTTATTTTAAAAGGTTATGAGATAAAGTGCTAAATATGATGAATGTTAAGGATTGAACCCAATTTTACCCTAAAAAGCCCAACGTTGATTGGACAAACAACAAACATCATTCGTTCGACTTCTTCTGAATTTAAAGCTTATCTTACTTCACTTTTTTAATCATAAATTTTTAATCCTTCCTCAAAAAATTATCATTTTATTTTATTTTATTGTGAACCAAAAATAATATAGATTTTTAAATTTTTTTACGATGGAATTCAACCGCACTCAACCCTAAATTCTATTGAGCAATCATTAAAGAAAATTAAACCTGAATAATAAGTAAAACGCAACGAACTTGATCAGAGAAGACGAAATGATCAAAACCATGACTGGCTATATTAAGTATAACAAAAATTTAATGTGTTATAATAATTAAATAAAATATTGATTTTTTTAATATTTTTGAAACGATATGAAATTTTTCTATATAAACCTTGGACTCGTTCATTTGCCTGAATATAAAATTCATTCATGTAGTTTATTATTTATAATATGATTTCATCTAGAATTTTGTAATTAGTCTAAAGTTTAAAATATTTGCCATATTTCTAATGTTTTTGTTTAAAAACCTCACTAACGTTTTAAAAAATCAGGTAAACCAAACAAAGTGTAGATAGGATGACATAAGAACATGAATATTTGCATATACTCGGCCAGTTTGAGCTTTAAATAGACCAATTCAATATAATTATATAAAATATGTTATATTTTAATATTATATTGATTATATAAATATCGATCAAACGATTATTTCTCAGCCACCACAAACCATGTTCAATTTTTGCCGTGACACTAGCCAATACTTGATTATATCTAGCGAGCCCACCCAAAAATATAAGAGAAACTACAAATTTAGCAAAAAAAAAAAAAAAACCCTCGTTGGATTCCAATAAAATTTTATATTTATTTGGAGTAACTGAGAGTTGCTTACAATATTGTAGAAATTATCAGAGAAATTGATCCATTTGACCGGAGAAATGGAATTAATGTGGAAATTGTTTGAAATTCTCTCGATATTTGTTTTGGTTTTAGCTGTTGCATTAGCATCCGCCATTGTTTTCGAAACGTTCAGAAGAAAGTACAACTACTCGTATGATTTCTTCCTTCAATCACTCTGTTGAATTTTTTCATTTACTTTCGTATGAAATTTATGGTGTGTTTTTTTGTTTTACTTCTTCTAAGCTGTCATGTTGAGGCCCCTCCTGTGTTTGAAGATCCAAATTCATTGAAGCCGGTAGGTGTCCCGATTCAATTTTTTCTGTTCTTGTTATGTTATTGCGATTGTGCAATTCATTGCTTAGATTGGCTTTTCGTTATCGAACAAAGATTTTGATAAAGGATAATATAGTTGACTTGGATGAGCTTCTCAGTAGCAGTGTATAACTGTTTAGTCCGGCAGGTCAAGGATTTACGAGAATGTTAATTTTGATAAAGAATGTATATAATCTGAGCGTTAACTAAAACTGAGCATCAGGGACTGCAAAAAGATTATTTTGATAAATACTATGAAATAGATCTCCCACTTAGCAAAAAACTGTTCACATTTTGTATATGTTTCAGACAGTGTTAAGAGTCTTACTTGATATTCTAGAAGGGGAGCCGAGCAGAAAACCGGGAAATGTTTATAGTGCATTATCCATTGCGTATTTCCGTGTAATTTGTGACATAGGTCCTTATATCTGGATATGATTCATTTACATACATCATCAGGGCTTTGATTGTGCTGCGGTGCTCAATTTCTGTATTACAGGTCAAGTGTCCACATATTCTTGATCCTGCTGAAAAGTATATTTCTTTGATAATTCCAGCATACAATGAGGAGTACAGGCTTCCAGGAGCACTCGATGAAACCTTGAAGTAAAAACATTGCCCCTTTTTGCTTTTACTTTTTATTCTGTGCATGTTTACTTGGAACATGTTTCATTATTAACCTTGTTTGCATGATAACAAAGTTGTAAATAAGTTATGTACTTCAAATTTGGGTGGTTCTCATGCATAATTACAGTTAGGAGACTGACACGTCTTATCACGAAATGATTTTATCATCCTTCGCCGTTGCTATTGCCGATGCAGTATCACATATCACAGTGAGTTATGACAATCTTCCCAATTTTATCTTATATTCTTTTTCGTGGAGAGGGGAGTTTAAACTGAGTTTAACTTATTTGATACCAATTAGTCTGATCTGTGAAATGCATAGATCTTTTATGTCTTACGAATAGTCCATTAGTATTAGATGGATATATACATGCTCAAACATGGATAAAAATTTTCATATGCAAATCAGCTTTTTGAAACCTTTAGGGTAAGTAGTTGTCTGTATAAGTGATTACTGTCCAGTAAATATATTTATGATTTATCTTGGTTGTAAGGGTATATTTATTTTAAGTTCTTTAATAAATCATATTGTTAATTGTAGCTATCTTCAGGAACGGTCAGTGAAGGACAACTCGTTTTCGTATGAGGTAAATTAGTAAATTCAACTTTCTATTTATTGTTTTCGCATCATAAAGGCTCGTTCTTTCAATAAGAAGTGTTGTATTGTGTTACTTGAAAGTTGAGCCTGAAGCGTGGAGCAAAATTTAGTCAATGGGTTGACAATCTCTTCCTCAATGTGGAAGTGTTACGGGACAAACATTTCAAGCCCAACCCATAACAATGATGGGAGCCCAATATAAGGTTCATGAATTTGTTAGAAGGAGAGGAGTCACACGTGAGTGAGGAGGGAAACTCTTCGTGTTTATATTTACTGAATTTAAAGAAACAGAGGAAATTATGGAAACCTCCTACTCTGCTCACTGTTACTCAAGAGGATATAAATCTTCTATGCCCAAGCTTCTCGCTCGACTCCCACACTCAAGGTAAATTTTAGTATCAGAAACATTATTCTCTCCCTCCCAACATTTTATTCCCCAGCCTAACTAACTTCCTCACACTCACGTGTTCTGTCCTCCTCTCTCTTCTGAAGGTAAGTGTTCTAATTTCTTGAACTTGATTGTACCGAATGCAATTTGTGACTCTCTTCCTCTTTCCCAAATTCTATTGGCATCCAATACATGACCTATTCTGAAATATAGAACACCCTATTTTTCTTAATTATTAACCCTCTTCCTCTATCCCACTCCAAATCTCTTACTTTATTTGCGATGATGAAAATTACTTCTTGAACAGTATGCTTTATTGTTATGTTATCCCTTTCATTGGTACTGATCACCCACAGCAGGAACACATGTCATACGATCCAACCCAACAATATCATCTATTCCGGCTGCCTTGACCAATTCCTCCACATTGGCATTCTCTCCTCTAATTTTCCACCCCGAGCCCTAGCCAACTATATATTATTCCAATTGAAATTGATCAGGATTTCAGATAAATCTGGGATACCGTCATCATCATCTAAAAGACACAGATTTACTTGAGTATCAAGATCGCAAACCCCATCCGAATCTGTCCCCCAACAGCCAATTAGATTCAATAATTTTGCCGCCCCATCGAGCTGTGAGGTAGCCTTAGGATCTGTGCTGCTAACGACACCCATACGACGGCTGGCTGTCGCCGGCCGACTGCACCCTATCCTTCGATTCTTCCAACGTCCCAACTACTACCCCTATCGTCCCAACTTCTGCTGCTTTATTCCCCATTTTTGACGCAAACTGGATTTCCATATGATGTGATTGATCCCATGTCATTTATTTGGGTCCAACAAGTATTTGTCAGCCCCTGTTTGTTGCGTCATCATCCCCAACACGCCTTCAGCGATGCTCCTAGTTTGTTCATCCACGTAAGGTTTGTACGCTTCTACCTCCTGTTCCCCGTCATCCTCCGATCTAATTTCTAGCTTGCGAGTTTGCATGTTTACCTCGCTCCCGAGGCTTACATTTTCTCTGGTGTTCTCTTCCTCACTTGTGTCCTCCAAATCTTCTCCCACAGTGTTGATCTCTTTGGTAACGTTGTTGGAAGTTTTATCTTCACCTACGACCGGGAAAACACCATTGAATCATCCTGCAACAGTCTCGGTTGGTCTTCCCCATCTCACCTCCATCCTTCGCAGATTTTGTTGCACGAGATCCGGAGTTTCTTCTAAGGTTAGTGGTCTAGCTTGAGTTTAATGAACTTTCTCCTCCTGTATCTTTACTGTAGTCTCCCTTACCCTTCTCACTGCTCTCCTTCCTCAGCAAAGCTCCATCAAAGCTCCAGCCATGCTAGTGAGTTCCCTCATCCTATCTTCTAATCCTTGCTTCCACTCTCGGTCCCTTTCCTCCTGATCCAGCAGCCTCTTTCTCTGATCCAATATCCTTTTTTCCAATGACTCCAACCTGGAGTCAAAACGTGTGGTCGTCGGTAAATCCCTGGGTCGTTTCTCTCATATCCGGCAGGTCAGACCATTGATACAACCCAAATCAACACAACAACGAATCGGAGGTTATATCAAATAACAATACAACACGTAAACTCTTCGTGTTTATATTTACTGAATTGAAAGAAACAAACAAAGGAAATTATGGAAACCTCATACTCTGCTCACTGTTACTCAAGAGGATATAAATCTCCTCTTGCCCAAGCTTCTCGCTCGACTCCCAGACTCCCAGACTCGGGGTAAATTTTAGTATCAGAAACACTATTCTCTCCCTCCCCACATTTTATTCCCCAGCCTAACTAACTTCCTCACACTCACGTGTTCTGCCATCCTCTCTCTTCTGATAAACTTGACACATTCCGAGCCTCTCTTTATGGGCCTTAGCTGCTGGCCCATTCCTATATTGGTTTGGGTTGGCAAACTTTGGTCCGTAACAGTTTCCTTCATTGTATTATAGTTCCATTTCATATAGCAACACAAACTTTCATTTCAACAAATAATTGTGTGCTTGTTACCTGTTTTCTGCTTAAACTTGTTGTTAGGAATTTGTGCTCGTATCAGTCCGACCCTGCCGATCGACACTAAGGATACAACATCGTGGCAAAGTGTTTTGGTTGGGATATGCCGAAGTTCAATGGTAGTAATCCCTGGCGTTGGATTCTACAAGCAGAGCTATATTTTACCACCAACTCGACCATAGGACGGGAATCATTGCAGTTCGCTTTCATGGTTATGGAAGAAACCCACCAATTTTAAAGCCCAAGTCAAGGAGAATGGCCCATTAGTTTTCACCTCCATCCAAAACTCATATCATTAACGATGTTCACCGCCCCCTCTCCTAACATCTTCCCTTTGATCCCAGCAGCAACCATATTATAGGTGAATTCCTCCGCCATAGCACATGCCCTCCACCCCCTCTCCTTCATCGACGTATCAACAAATTTATAGGGATTTCTTGCTTTGCGACCACAGTACCTTGCGAACAACTCCTCTGTGAGCCCTATCCACTTAACATATGGTATATTCTTCTTAACTTCATGGACACATTCCTTTCTTCTCTCAGCGTAAACAACGGGCCACAATTTTCATTTAATGGGGTCTAGTTTATCGAAGCCAGGTGAATCCTCATGGCTCAGAACCTGTCTAACGCCAAGGATTTTTCCAAGGTCCAATTGATTTGACCCCTGATTTAACTGCTGCTATCTCATCGGTGTTGTGGATAAATGAATTGAAGTCAATCATGGGGCTGGAAGAAAAGATTTGGAGAGGGCAGAAATCCCATGGGACACCCATCTTCAATTGGGCTGCAAAATCAGATCTAATTGAGGCAGCAAGTTTGAAAATAAGTAATTGGGCTAACAATCATAGGCAAAATAGGGCCCAAAGAGAGGATAAAGACCAATCCTATCATTTCATGTGACACTCTACAAGTCGGGAAAGGGAAGATGGAATAAAAGGAGGCTGGGGTGGTGTGGTCGTTCAACGATGGGTCACCGGTGGGTCGTTGATGGTTGGTAACGGCATGGGACAGGGAGTGGGAGGACAACTGGAGAAATTGCTGAGCGTTCTTGTTTGTGGGACTGAATTGAGCAAAGAATACCCTAAATTGTTACTGAAGTTGTGAGCCTAACAATTGACTGGGTCCGAGAAGGGTTTCAAAATTTCTTTAGGAAATTGAACGACTACTTCATTTTGCTCTCTGGAAAGAGGATTATAGCTAGTCAAGATGTGAATTGGATACAGAGAATTCAGGGTGATAAAGTTGTTGTAGGGCTTGTTCCCGTGTTGGCTTAGTTATCTGTTTTCATTAGACAAATGGTCATTCCGTTAATTACAGGGGATGTAAGAGATGCAAATAGGACTTGGGATAGAGGAAAAGAGATACTAATTTTATCGGGTATGATCAAGGGAAGAAAATTAAGACGTTTCGCTCCAGCCTTGAGAACAAGACTGTTTTCAAGGGTGTGGTATTGTTACGGGACAAACATTTCAAGCCCAACCAATAACAGTGATGGGCCAATGTTGGGAGCCCAATATAAGGTTCATGAATCTGTTAGAAGGAGAGGAGTCACACGTGAGTGAGGCGGGGAAGTTTGTTGGGATTTTGGGAGGGAAACTAAGGAATAAGAAGGGGGGAGAATATGGGTAGAAGTTAGTCCAGAATTTAGAGTGTGAATGTGTGCAAGGTCTTGGGTTCGAGTCCTCACCCCTCCCCTAAAAATATAAAAAAAAAATAAAGCTTTACTTGGGCAGGGGAGAATTCTTCCCTGAATAAGAGTCGGCGGTGGGGGTGTTTCTTTCATTGTATTTGTAGAAAATAAATAATCTGAGAGTTGAAAATACTCTTTATTAATTGAATAATAAAAGAGTTACAATGACTATCTATTTATAGGTGAATATAAAGATTAATAGAAGTAAACTACCTGATTTATCTCCATCTAAATCAAATCTCTAGATAATATTATCCTACCAAACTTATAATATTATCCTACCAAGTTTAAACACAAAGATTTAAATACTAAATCTTTATCTAATTATTCAACAGTATTACAGTTCCATTTCGTATAGCAATACAAACTTACATTTCAGCAAATAATGGTGTTCTTGTTACCTGTTTTCTGCTTAAACTTGTTGTTAGGAATTTGTGGTCATATCAGGAAGACAGTTAGTAGAAGACCGATAATGGTGTGTATCAGATGCATAATACTTCTCTTAGAGTCTGACGCTTTGATTCTTATTTTTTCTATGATTTGCCTGAAAAAACTGCCTGGTTTGTAGTATAGGATGTTTTTAACAGTAATTACTTTCAGATGATTGAAATATAGTCATATTCACCTGAGCCGGTTATAAATTGTAGAAATACTGGCCATGGTATTGCTTGAAACTTCTTAGATCTCCTATATCACTAGTGCTAAGGAGTAATGCAGTTTCCCAGGTCACTTTGGCTAAATTTATTAAATTTCTGAGGATGTACTCCACCTGATGGAGTAAAGGTGCCTTAGCTGAATTATACTACTCATTTAGAGCTTCGTTTGAATGCAAGTTTCATTGGACTTTGATTGTTGTATGCATGTATAAATGTAGTTTGTTTAGTTTGCACATGTGCTGTTTATTTTGTTAAAGGAAACATGAGCTCGAGGTCTATTTATACTTCATTGCCAATGAAAAAGTCCAGCACACAAGATATAGGAGATTCAAACTTCGCAAACATTAGTTCATAGGATTGAAATCACAATATGAGCTAGGGGAAATTATATGACATAAATTTGAACCAGTTTTATATCGATTGTCATGTGCTTGCAAGTTGCAAATATGATAAACTGATTTATGAGTTGAGAAAGTAAGTTTGTTACGTTTTTTCCTTTTTTTTTAATCACGGTACAATCTCTGCTACATCCTAGTTTACTTTTCTCATGTTCATTACTGTTGTCACTTTAGATATTGCAATGCCAATAAGCAAGATTTTCCCAGTTTTATGCTCCATGTGAGAAAGTTCTAAGCTTGTATTTGACTATTGTCTAGTAATTGTAATCGTTTCTGCTGAAGTTATTGTTTTAGGAAGGGTTTTTTGGTACTATTTGGTACAAGTTTCCTTGTTTCTGAAATACATAAAAACAGCAGATACTCTCTTCCTGGTATATGTGTGTCAATATGGGAGAAATGCGTCATGTTAATTTATATGCTAATTATAGAGAAATGGATTCTTTTCAATGTAGAACTTTCTAATGAATCAATACTTGAATAGGTAGTGATTGTTGATGATGGAAGTGCTGATGGCACCAAAAGAGTAGCTTTTGACTATGTGAAGAGGTACACTGTAGACAATGTAAGAGTAGTCCTTCTAGGAAGGAACTATGGGAAGGGTGAAGCAATAAGAAAAGTGAGTCAATTCTGAAATATTTGTTAACCCAGTATATTTTGTATTTTCTATTTTTTATTAGTCATTGAATCATTATGCTCTTGGAAAGCATTTCCAAACAGGGCATGCTCCACTCACGTGGTGAACTAATATTAATGCTTGATGCTGATGGAGCAACCAAAGTGAGTGACCTTGAGAAACTAGAAAATCAGGTTGGTGACCATTTTCATGACGAGGAAGGTTGGTTTATACGCAAAAAGTTATTTTTTTGTGTTGGGTATTTGTTTTCCATCTCGATGGATAATTTGGTACCAGTTGTGTTGTAGTAGTTTGACTAGAAGGTTTTGGAGGGCTCAGTGAGTATGGTCTTTCAATTCACTAACCTTTCCGTTAAAACCTCTTACCTATCTTTGTTTTTTTCTGGTGGTACTTTTGCTTTGTGGGTAGCCTCCTATATGCCCTTCATGTATCTTTTGGCTTATACAGTTTCTGGTCAAGTCTGCATCAAACCCCTGTAACTTGGCAGGCTTTTGATTAGAAAAAATGTGACATAATAGATGGTTTCCTCGTCAGATTCTTACAGTTGCTATGAAGGAGCGCAAGTTTGGAGACTCTTCAGCTAGTGATTCGACTATAAGAACCTCGGATGTCCCAATTGCTGCTTTTGGTTCTCGTGCTCACCTTGAGGAGAAGGCTCTGGCAACAGTTGAGTCTTTTGGCTGTATAATCAATATTTTGCTTATGATGTGGTTAAATCTATTCTGTATGAATTGCTATTATATAGTTTAAGTCTAATCAGGGGATCATTTTAATGTTTCAGAGAAAGTGGTATCGCAATTTCTTGATGAAGGGCTTTCATCTTGTAGTTCTATTGGCTGCGGGTCCTGGAATTCGTGACACACAGGTATCACAGCTTCTCTCAAAATCCGTGTCTTTTATTCTGTGTTAATTTTATATTTATGTATCTATATCATTCGTTGATTTCGTGTTTGTGGGTCGGGTGGGCATTCTCCAACTCTCTCTTTCTTCTCTTTCACACGTATTGCAAACCTGTAAAAAGGCAGTATAGGTTAAATTTATCATACGTCTTACGTTTGGTCATAGATGCTCTTCTTCATGTTTCAGTGTGGTTTTAAAATGTTCACCAGAGCTGCTGCACGGAAGCTTTTCATGAATGTCCGCTTGAAACGGCAAGTTTCTCTTTCGTCTCATGCTGGCATAAAGTCAAATTCAGAGTGTCGTTGCATGTATTTGTCTCTTGTTTTTTGAAAGTTTGCTGTAAATTCTTAAATTTGTTCTCGCATTTTTTCAACCTGGCCAAAGCCATGCTTAGAGTATGACCGACTAAAGTGAACAGTGATGAGATCAAATGAAAAATTCTCTAGTATAATTGTACTGTTTCAACTGGGTCAAGTCTATGACAAAGTGCACAGTACTACATCAAAATAATAATTCTCGATTATAATTGTAAATGTTTTGGGCTTGTGCGAGATCACAAAATATGAGATATAGTTAACTTCTGAGTTTTATTTTAAAAATTTTTGTAATCCTAATCTACCTAATGTGATCTATGCTGGGCATGCTTTACTGAAAGAGCTATTTTCATATTCATCCAAAATAAACGTGCAAGTATGAGGTCAATCAATGAGGTGGATAGACCGGATCAAACCCTTATAGACTTCCGTGATTTTGGAATTTGTAAGAGAAAAGAGGTCAATCAATGAGGTAGATAGACTGGATCAAACCCTTATATACTTCCGTGATTTTGGAATTTGCAAGGAGAAAAATGAGTTTAACTATGGGAAGATTTAATTTGCTAAAATTTGAATTGTACAGTAATAAAGAACGAAAGATAAAGAGGACTGCAGAAGTTTTATGGATGATAGGCAGTCTTGTATTTCCAGAAACAAGGAAATCATATGAAGGAAGCACTTCATCGGGTTGATAACCTTTGTTTTGTGTTGAAGAATATAAATGAATGGACAATGAAGTGTGCTCCTAAACTGTTTAATTGTTTTAAAAACCCCAATTTGTTTATAAATAAGCTCAGTTATGGGATCGAGCTCACCACTGGTTTTGTATTAGTAACTGAGGGTGCAGCTTTCAGCTGGCTGGAATAACGATATGATGTAATGTACCTTCTTCTAAGAAAAGGCAATGAGGTGGATTGGGTTGAAATATGTTCTGCTCAAATAGTTGGCCTGCTTAGCCACTTTGAAATCTTTTAGGTCTCTAATCTAGTTCTGTTTGGCAATTTTCTTGTCACCCTACTAATAGTCATACAGAAACTATAGGTCATATTAGTCATAGTACATTAAGATATGTTCAAGCTGAAGAGCCTCTTTACCCAAGTGTAGTTCAGACACGGAATACTTTACGGACAACTTGCATTTTGTAAGATTAACTACTTGTATTTAATTACCTTTTGGATTCTTTAATGTAGTTAATCTAAATTGTCTGTGTTCATTCCACATGGTGGCTTTTGGTGTAATTTACCGATTTTTAATTCAATCCATTTCCAAGTTCCTATCCGCATAATCAGTGGGTAATAGTTCGAGTTCTGCTGTTGATGTAACTATGAAACCTTGAATTTTCAGGTGGTGCTTTGATGTTGAGTTAGTATATTTATGCAAATGGTTCCGCATCCCGGTGACCGAGATTTCTGTTAATTGGACTGAAATTCCTGGATCAAAGGTTAACTTGTTAAGCATTCCCAATATGTTGTGGGAGATAGCTCTCATGTCGCTAGGTTACAGAACTGGCATGTGGAAAATTTACAGCTAATATTTAATTGGACACACACTGTGACCAACAAATTCGAGTTTTTTAAGCATGCAGATTTATTTATGAATATTAACCAGTTACAATGAGGAAAGATGTAATCTTTTAAGACATATCTTCTGTTTTTTCTTGCATATCTTACTGGTAACTGCTGATTTGTTAGAACTTGAGGCCAAAATGCTCGTTTTGATATACTTGAGTTGGTTACATTAGGAGTTTCTTATTTTTTGAATTTGTATTGACTATTCAATGGAGATCGATATCTAAAGTATAGAATAACTAATATAATTTCTAACTACTGAGAAAAATTTATAATATTTCGGTGACTGTACCGACTCTCAATCTAGTGCACATATTCTATTTGCTCAGAGTGTAGCTTTTGGCGACAGAAGATGAGGGTAGGATGCTTGTTATTGAATATGGACAAGTACTAAGAGAAGATCACTCGTGATAGATTGGAATCGCCCAACGTTACTAGTTTGAATGAATTGTATGAACATAATATTTCCACAGAAGATATTGAATATGGCGAAATCAAATCTTGGAATTGAGTCCCTTTACAACTGATTTTTTTTAGAATACATGACAAAATAATATAACAGACTCGTGTGTTTTCAAAACTAGAAAGATACACGAAACAACTACTTTGCAGTTTTGTTCTTCTTTGAAGGTTGTCATAAATTTGGTGTCGGTGTGATGGATCAACTAGGTTTTGAAGTGTGTCATGCCAATCCTTTTGAATTTACTAGAACGGAGCTAGTGCGTCGAGTATCAATAAGATTACATATTAAAAAAAATCTATAGTTTTAAAAATATAATATTGAATTTTCTGGCTTTTTTATTAAAATTTTCTATTTATGAAAATAAATTCCACACCATTTGAGTTACTCGAACTTTTACTAATCAATTATAATACTTAAGTTCATAATTAAAATTTGAATTTTAACTATCCAATGTGGTCAATTAGTAAATAGGTAATTTGACTAAAAGAAATAAAAAACATAAATAATTGTAATATTTCTTGTAATCCCATAATATTATTGATTCAATATTATATTAATAATAGGAAATTTTGAATTCTATCGATTTAATTTGTATTCTATAAGTTTCTAATTTTTTATTACAATTAATTTTCACTTAATTTGCTTTATTACATATAAAGCATATTACAAAAACTCTCCCCTCAAAACATGTATGTATTAAGCTTCAAGTTTACCACAAAATTCTCTTCCTTTTTATTATAATCAAAAAACACAATATTCAAATAAACAAATCAAGAGAGCATGTTCCTTTAATTCCACAAAGCATAGCAACAAATATATGTTGACACAAGCCATAGTCCAAAAATAATTACATGTTCCTCATCAAGTATGTAACAGCCATAACAATACTTCAATCACAATTGCTCGATAAATTTCCAGTGAAATCAAATTCATTAGAACTCCTCAAAGCAAGATATTATATTCACATGAGAGGCAAGATGAAAATCATCTAAGAATAATATCAAATCATTGAGAGGAAGGCAAACATGCGTTTAAGGCAATGAAACAACATGCAAATGTATTCTTAAATGTGCAAAGTGTGCATACGTTACAAAAAAAATTTCATGCCTTCATGCTCAATACATCATAATAAACAATTGACAAGTTAATAAGATACATGTGATGAGAGCAAAATCATTTAGGCCATATGAACAATAAAGATATATGAATTACTTAAGCCATATTTCTATAATACAAGATTGAGCATCTAAACAATTGTAGCATTCTTAATCACCTTGAATTAACTTGCACATTGCATATTCAAAGTGAACTCAAGGCAAATTATAACTTGTGCAAATAATCTCACGTTCAATCAACTAGAAGTTAAGCTCAACCATAGATGGATGTATTCAAAATTGAAAGTGAATGAGCTAAACTAAGCTCATTTAAGCAATCAAATCACATATAACATGCTTTACACAATAAATGATTGAAATATGCAAAATATCATATATCTGATCGTCCCCTTCCCACTGAAGCGTGCAACATATGAAAATGATTCTTATAACTGAGCAAAATTTCCCATTAAACCTTAAGCATTGAAGTGCTCCCTGACATGTGTATGACTGACTTGAAGCGGTGAAACTGCAGCCAATATTGTTTTTAAAAATACTGCTACAAAACAGTAAAGATGAAAAGGTGTATGAGCCATCATAAACCTACTACCCAAGAGAAATGCAGCTGGCGTCTAACATGTAACTAATGCTGCAAACACAAATGGAGATTGAATGAAATAAAGATCAGGAAATTACTTGAGACAGAGAACATAAAGGAATTAGGAAACAAAATCCGAGGCCAGAATGCTAAGTCAAATATGAAGCTTAAATCTAAATTATGTTGACAAAGACGGAATACCAAATATAGATTCAGAATAATATTATGTTATAATACAATCAACAAAGACCAAGCAGTTTCGCAAGAGGAGCAAAAACTTGAAGTGTCTCCATAGCTATTATGCTGGACTGGACGTCTCAAGGAAATAAAGAAAATAAAATCAAAATATGATATTATTTAATTATCTACAACCCAACTAAAATACCTGCTTGTGAGAGAGTTCTCATGTTATGTAATCTGTCAGCTAATTTGACTATTATAACACGGACATGATACACCAGAACTTTTTGTCGTCAGAGGCTTTCATGTCACAAAGAGGCAAAACCTTTAGATTTATTCCATGAACAAGGGAAAATCACCTCTTCGGTCATGGCAAGAAGAGATCATCTGCTTTCACATCTTGAATGGAATGATTATCATCCTTTGACTTGAATTTCCCAAGTTTGGATACCTGGAGTGGGATACATATAGGGTATTAAAACTTAATCATCGCTATTGATTTTATCATAGAAATTCAAGTGAAACAATCTAAGTAGATATAATTCGCATGACCTTGATTCTAGCCACAGAAATGAGACATGATTACATTCAAGACTAATGTTAACATGAAAAATTTAAATCAGAGGATATTAAAGTGTTAAAATACCTTTGTCTCCCCTTCGACAATGTGGCGAACAGCTGTCCCAAAATCTTCTTCTATTCTTTCAAAAGTAACGAGATTTGTGTCCTCCACAGTATCATGCAACAAACCAGTAGCTATTGACTCCCAATCCAATTCCTAAAATCACATAAGCCAACATTATAAAGCAATTCCAGTCGAACAAATTAACGTGTGAAAGAAAACCAGAGATTTAGTGCGAAATGGGAAAAAGGTAAAATCTGCGTAACTCACAAGCTCTCCAAGAGTTTAAGCAACTGCAACTGGATGAATAATAGAAGGCTCCCCACTGCGCCTTTTTTGGCCATCATTTGCCTCAAAAGCCAACTATAAAACAATTGGCAAACACGTGTAAAACTGTATAAATTGCTAGGAATTGACAAATGTAAGTTTCTAACTAGTATATAAACCATAGGAGTCAGATCGCCGTCAAGATAAAAGTACAAAAGGCAAAAGGAAAATTAAAGGAAAAACAATGTAAGAGCGCATATTAAACACAGCCAACTATGAATCACAAAATTAGAAGTCTGAAGTACTAAGTGAGGATTAATAGAAACTTACATTCAGTGCCTTATGAACCAAATCCAATTCCTTAAGACGGCAGATATGAGATGTTAGCATAAAATACCCAGCAAGCCAAACGTTGGCCCGATGGGCTTTATGAGCCCTAGCCCAATTATCTGTAACATGAACATTATAAATATAAGGTCACTGTAGGGTTAACCTATCCCATTCAATACACTAACTCTCTAAGAATAGCCGTCATCACACTAGTACTGGTGCTGACCTAGTAGATCTGGTCAGGTTGATTGGACTAGAGGAACACCGTCATCAGAGTGATTTCGCTGTTATCGGTAATCTCTTTTCGTGCATTTATTTTGATATTTGCATGTTTATATATGAATCAGGCGCGATCGTCCGTCCCTATGTCAGATCTGTTTACTGTTTATTTTCCGCTGCGTTTGGATCTGACGCCGGGGTACGGAAACCCGAAAGTGGTATCAGAGCCAGGTTGCGTTTTGATTCATGTATTTGATGATTAATTTTGTTAGATCGTTCCCAATCGATGCTAATCGTGTTCGATTTTTTGAAATCAAATCAAACTGTCCGAAAAATTATCAAAAATATCCACTGTTCATCGTTTTTCAGAATTTTTCCGGCAGCCTCGCGCGGCGGCACACGCGGCGGAGAAGTGTTCTACACCACCGTGCGTCGCCTACGAATGACTGCGCTTCAATGTTCGTCACGGTCAGTGATTTAATGCGCAGTATGAGTCGCGAGAAGCCACTGTATTTTTTCCCAAAACCATTCGCGTCCGATTCGTTCTCCATTCTTCCGCGCCGAGTTGATTTATCTTATAGAGAACTCGATGTGCGCGGCTCCAGATCGGCGAGATGAAGGCAGCGGCGCGAGATGAAGGCGGCGGCGCGAGCTAGGGTTTCTGAAACCCTAGCCGCCGCGCCTCTCATGGTGGGAAGGAGATGAACAGTAACTTACCCTAATTTTCGATTTTCAATTAAAAAAAAAAAATTAGTTTTATTAAATCCGAAAATAGGGTATTTTGGGTTAAAATTGATTTCTAATTTTGGATCCAAATTGTTTGGAGTCCATAAAATTTTTTGGGTAATTTTAGACGTTTTTATCCGGACATTGTTTTTGAAAAATAAATCATAAACTTAATTAATTAAAATATGATTTTTAATTTATTAAGTGTAAAATAGAGATTTTACAAATTAATTGTAAATTAAATGAAAATGTTTCATTTAATTTATTTTCAATTAATCTTATGATTTGAAAGGTAAAATATAGATTTTATCGTTGAAATTTAATTAATTAGAAATTAAATAAAATTGTTTTATTTAATTTGTTAATTTTATTTTCAATTAATGATGCGATTAGTGGGGAATCGATATAATAAATTAATTATTGTGCTCTAATCACATGTGATGTGATTAGTTTAATTACATATAATGTAGATGCATGGTGGATGATTACGGGCCTTGACCAATATGTTTAGGTGAATGTTTAGATTTTATTGTTTCATTATAATTATGATTTTGGTTTTCGGGCCTGCGAGCCTGCTCTCTCTTTTGTTTCTGATGTATCCCACCCCGGATTTGTATCCCTATTCTCTTGTTTGCACGATTTAAATGTAAAATCTTTAGAATTAGTGGGAGATCAAGATTGAAGACGGAGCATCAAGAATCAAGACTTGTATGATGGAAACAAAATGTAATAGGATTGCATTGCATACCTACATCACCTTAGACAGACTTGTGATCCACGTATGGCTCACGTGGATCAATTAGGAAAAGGCCGTAATCGTCCATATTTATTTTTATTATGCATGTGATGTATGATAAATGTTTGTTTGTATGTTTTATTAGTACATATGATTGCATGAATAAAACATAGTTGCATGAATCCGGCAAACAAACAAGCAAGCACTTGATGAGATTTTAAATGGAGTTAAATCCCTCTTTTGAATATGATTCAAAATTTTAAATATCAAACTGTGAAGGGGAGCTCAAAAGAGTTTGTTGCTTCCTGTCTTCCATCAACAGTTAAGCCATGAGACGCTACTCGTGTCAGGTGTCTTGTCTCACCCTCGTGGGGGGCATCTAGCATGAGAAAGCTGTGTGTTTAACTGCCACTTAATTAATGATAGGGTTCTGTTAACCTTTAAGATTGCTCACCCTCGTGGGGTCTTATTGGCGGACATTACCATCCGTGGGATGGGTTAGTTTGACGTGAGAAGGCATAATTGGCCTGCCTCCGTAGGGTTATGCCAATTACGCGACGAATATCTTGGGGGTTGCATATGATGCAACTGTTAGCTACCTTTAGTATCATGAAGCTGGCTGGACCCTCGCCCAGGGCTATCATGAGCTAGTTGGACTCCAAGCCCATTAAGAAAATATGATTTTCCGTTCATTTGTCAAGAGGGTGATAAATTCGAAAAATTTAGTGGGAGCATTCAATAACAAAGTCCATGTTTTTGAATTAATTAATAATCAAACGATTTGCTTATATTTTCTGTTTATTTTTCAGTATTAAAATGGCCAAGAATCCGATTGCATCTATTCTCGATACAAACAAATTAACTGGGCAAAACTACAATCATTGGCTATGAAATTTGAAAATTGTTCTGTATTCTGAAAAATTGACGTATGTGCTTACGAAGCTACCCCCTGGAAAGGTTCCCGAGGGTTCGACTCCTGATGAGATTGAAACTATCCAGAAATGGAAGGATGACGATCTCAAAACGCGATGCTATATGATGGCATCAATGTCGAATGAACTTCAGAGACAGCATGAACAAATGAACCATGCCGCCGAGATTCATACTCACCTGCAAGAGTTGTATGGTGAGCATACTCGTTCTCTACGTTACAGTGTTGTCAAAGACCTATTCCGTGCCCATATGAGGGAAGGGTCTTCAGTCCAAGCTCATGGGTTGAAGATGATAGGTCTTATTGAGAAACTTGCTAGCTTAGATACGATCTTGGAGAACGAATTGGCGTTGGATGTGATCTTCAGTCTCTACCAGACTCATTCAAACAATTTGTGGTGAACTTCAACATGCACAAAATGGAGTGCACACTTGCAGAGCTTGTCAATATGTTGACTACTGCTGAGGCTGCTATGAAAGAGGAAAAGCCTGTTCTGTTGATTAATTCTTCTTCTAAATCCAAGAAGAGTTCTTGGCCTAAGAAGAGGAAGGATACTGGGAAACGTTCTCAGCCTGCACCACAAAAGAAAAAGGCAAAGGGGCCGACTGCGTCAATTAATGAAGAACAAAAATGCTTCCATTGCGGCAAACCTGGGCATTGGAGGAGAAACTGCAAGGAATATCAGGATCAGAAGCGTTCTGGACCAGGTATATTCTTTGTTGAAGTTAATGTTTCCATTAGTTCAGCTTCTTGGGTATTGGATACCGGTTGTGGATCACATCTGTGTAATAATATGCAGGTGATGACAAGAAGCAGCAAGCTGCAAAATGATGAGATCTTTTTGAGGCTTGAAAATGGTGCAAGGGTTGCAGCCACATCTATTGGAAAAGTTAATTTAGCTCTAGATTCTGGTTTTGATTTAGTTTTAAACGATTGTTTATTTGTTCCAGACTTGATTAAGAACATTATTTCTATTCCTGTTTTGGACAGAGAAGGTTTTTCTTTTAATATTTCAAATGGGATTTGTCATATTTTAAAGAATGGTTCTATTATTGGTTCTGGCACTTTGTTAAATGATCTGTATGATTTGAAACTAGCTGATACACCGGTTTGCTTTCAACAAAAGGGAAAACGTAAGGCTGATAATCTATCTCCAGCACACATTTGGCATGCTAGGTTTGGTCATATTTCTAAGGGAAGGATGAGTAAACTGGTGAGTGAAAAATTGTTTGATTCATCAGACTTGGATTCATTACCCACTTGCAAATCTTGTCTCAAGGGAAAAATGACAAAAAGACCTCTCGGTGGTCATCCTGAGCGAGCCAAAAGTCTGTTGGATTTGATCCATTCGGATGTTTGTGGGCCGTTAAGTGTTAACGCGCGAGGAGGATATTCTTACTTCATTACCTTTATAGATGACTACTCGCGATTTGGGTATGTCTATCTTATGAGGTACAAGTCTGAATCATTTGAAAAGTTCAAAGAATTCAGACATGAAGCAGAAAAGAAACTAGGAACAAGTGTTAAAACACTTCGATCTGATCGGGGTGGTGAATACTTGAGCACCGAGTTCATAGTTTACCTTAAAGAGAATGGGATTCTCTCTCAGTGGACTCCGCCTGGAACACCACAGCTTAATGGTGTGGTTGAGCGAAGGAATCGAACTTTATTAGATATGGTTCGATCAATTATGAGTTCCACTGAGCTTCCGACATCGTTTTGGGGCTATGCGCTTGAAACAGCATGTCATTTGTTGAACAGAGCTCCTTCAAAGACAGTTATTTCTACTCCATATATGATATGGAATGGAAAGTCACCTAATTATAATTATTTAAAGGTTTGGGGTTGCACTGCTTATGTGAAGCAGATGGTAGATGACAAACTGGATATGAGATCCATATTATGTTATTTTGTGGGATATCCTAAAGAAACTAGAGGTTATTATTTTTATAACCCACGGGAACAAAAGGTGTTTGTTTCCAGAAATGCTACATTCTTAGAAAATGAGTTTCTGAAGAATATAGATGGGAAGGATATGAACCTTGAAGTAGTTCAAGAACCACAAATGTCTACCCAATGGAAGCAAGTATAATTTCTGAACCATCAAATGAACCTGAAGTACACGCACCAAGGAGATCTGAAAGGGTTTCAAGAGCTCCTGATAGAATGAATCTACTCCTTGAAAGTAGTCAAGAAATAGACCATGGATATGATCCTTGGACTTTCAAGGAGGCGATGTCAGATATTGATTCGGGACATTGGCAAGATGCCATGAAATCTGAAATGGACTCCATGTACTCTAATAAGGTATGGACCTTAGTGGATCCTCCTGTGGGAATTGTTCCCATAGGTTGCAAATGGATCTATAAGCGAAAGCTTGGGGTGGATGGAAAGGTGATTACCTATAAGGCACGTTTGGTTGCAAAAGGTTATACTCAAAGACAAGGAGTTGACTATGAGGAAACTTTTTCACCAGTAGTGATGCTAAAGTCTATTCGGATTTTATTAGCAATATCTGCATATTATGACTATGAGATATGGCAAATGGATGTGAAGACTGCTTTTCTCAATGGTGACATCGATGAAGAGATTTATATGAAGCAGCCAGAAGGCTTCACGTCCATTGGGAGTGAGCAAAAGGTTTGCAAACTACAGAGGTCCATTTATGGGCTAAAGCAGGCGTCCCGAAGTTGGAATATCCGTTTTGATAACACTATCAAAGAGTTTGGTTTTGTTAAAAATCCGGAAGAAGCGTGCGTATACAAAAAGGTTAGTGGGAGTGCGGTTACATTTGTAGTGCTCTATGTCGATGATATCCTACTCATTGGGAATGATATAGGATTGATGAAATCGACTAAAGCATGGTTATCTGCTAAGTTCTCTATGAAAGATTTGGGAGAAGCATCCTATGTGCTTGGCATAAGGATCTATAGGGATAGATCTAAGAGGATGCTGGGGCTCTCTCAATCTATGTACAAAAATACTGTGCTAAAAAGGTTTAGCATGGAACAGTCAAAAAGGGGATATCTTCCAACATGTCATGGTGTTCATCTCTTGAGGTCAATGAGCCCTAAGACTAATGAAGAGAGAGAAAAGATGGCATCAATACCCTATGCTTCGGCTGTTGGTAGCATAATGTATGCTATGGTATGTACTAGGCCTGATGTGGCATATGCTCTTAGTGTAACGAGCAGATATCAGGCAGATCCCGGTGAAGGTCACTGGAAAGCTGTGAAAACAATCCTTAAGTACTTGCGAAGAACTCATGATATATTCATGGTTTTTGGATCGGAAAGTGGAGAGCTGAAACTTGAAGGCTACGTTGAGGCTAGCTTTCAGTCAGACGTAGATGACTCTAAATCGATGTCCAGATTTGTATTTAGGCTTAATGGTGGTGCTGTCTCTTGGAAGAGTTCCAAGCAAGACACCACAGCGGATTCCACCACTGAAGCTGAATACATTGCAACATCAGATGCAGCTAAAGAGGCAGTTTGGATGAGAAATTTCATCCAAGAGTTGGGTGTAATTTCCAGTGCAGTTGACCCAGTCTCTGTGTACTGTGACAACAATGGAGCTATTGCACAAGCAAAAGAGCCAAGATCTCATCAAAAATCCAAACATATACTGAGAAAATACCACCTAATTCGAGAGATAGTTGGTAGAGGCGACATCCTTATCGAGAGAGTTGCTTCAACAGACAATGTGGCAGATCCACTGACGAAGCCTTTACCACGACTGGTGTTCGAGAGACATCTTGAGAAGATGGGCTTGAGGAACATGGGTAGTTGGCTTTAGGAAATTATTATAGTCATAAATGATATCATTTGAATCAATAGTTGATTGATTGTATTTATAATCATATTGTGACAGATCTTTGTTTGATTATTAATAAATGTGGCATTCTTCATCTATTTACCCATGTATCATGATGCATTGATGAAGTCCTTGAGATTGCTATAGTCCATAGAATGTGGTTACGCATACGATGGTGACCATGAAATACATTCTCGACTGCGATTTCTAAATGTTCCTGGTCGATGAGCCTTCGAGAATGGGATATCGATATATGCTCGTTAGAGACTGGTATTCATGATGTGTCTATTGTAGTGCGCCGCGTTTCATCGGTGTTGGCTTGGAGAAGTCAGCACACATGAATAGGTGCTCATTAGGAATGAGTTCACTGAACGACCCTACTCTGAATTCTATAAGTGGTTACCACTTGTCGAGTATAGAATTTCTAGTCATAGTTGTGCACCATTACTCCTCATGACCCGAGGCATCATTGAGGTCTTGACAGATAGCTGTGTACTTTGATTTAATGACTGATCACATGCGGGTCATAAAGTTGTTATTTTGGGTATTCAGTGATGCTGTCAGAGGCCTATGATTGTCGTTGGGGATTCACCACTGGTCTTGATGAACCAGGATGTCCTATGTGTTTTTCTATATATGATTCGAGGAATCTCTGGCCAGAGTGGGTAGTGCTTGTGAAAAAAGAGTTTTTCATATACGCACACAAATGAATCATATAACGTGAAACAAATGCATAGTTATTGAAATCATAAAGGGTCTCGATCAACCAATGCCCTTGATTCAATCGGGACATATTGAGTGAAAGGAATGTACTGCACACTAACTATGGCTGACAGGTTCTCGTACGTTGCTAGTCATTTGTATCTAGGTCTTCGTGAAGCGCAGATGCTAGGCGCTACCCACGATCGGTAGGTTGTTGCTGGAATTATATTTCCGTCATTGTCTATTAAAGGAGTTTAATTGACAGTGGGGCATTCAGGGTAAGCCCAAGAAGTTGTTTAACTTCTAAAATCACAAAGGTTGTGATCCTACTGCTATGATACACTTGAGCCTCGCTGGGTCACAATCAACCGGCCGCCGATCTATCGATGAGAATTGAGACTTAAAGGTTAAGTGCTCAAATTGAGTGATTTGGTATAAATGAATTTAATTTTTGGAAGCTCCTCATTCTAGTGGAGTTTCTATATTTGAAAGTGTTTCATCTATAGAAAGTTCTAGAATTAAATCATTTGATATATTTATGTTTCATAATTATGTACAATGGTTGTACATCAAGTTATTCAATTGGATTGACTTACTTGGATTATGATTTTATTGTTTTGTGTTGGCTTTTGGGCAAGTGGGAGATTGTTAGCATAAAATACCCAGCAAGCCAAACGTTGGCCCGATGGGCTTTATGAGCCCTAGCCCAATTATCTGTCACATGAACATTATAAATATAAGGTCACTGTAGGGTTAACCTATCCCATTCAATACACCAACTCTCTAAGAATAGCCGTCATCACACTAGCACTGGTGCTGAGCTAGTAGATCTGGTCAGGTTGATTGGACTAGAGGAACACCGTCATCAGAGTGATTTCGCTGTTATCGGTAATCTCTTTTCGTGCATTTATTTTGATATTTGCATGTTTATATATGAATCGGGCGCGATCGTCCGTCCCTGTGTCAGATCTGTTTACTGTTTATTTTCCGCTGCGTTTGGATCTGACGCCGGGGTACGGAAACCCAACATGAGATACTAAGTCTGAGATCCTGAGACAACAAACAAATTAGTAAATTAATTAATAACACTGATTCAGTTAGTTAAACTATTCACTGTCAGTATATCCCTTAGCTCAAATGTATAGATAAATCATCTATTGATTAAGTTTCGACTATAGATCATATTCTCGTGTTCTATTGTTTCATCGAAAATTGCGTTAATTGACATGATTTAATCCATGCAAACACCAATGTATCTTGAGGTTTAAGACGCGTGACCCAACACACTGGTCATTCTTTGAGTTCAAACTGTCTTTATCTCTTTAATTGGTTCAAATCCAGATATTACACTTGGCATGTCAGTAATAATTCTAACTCTTTGTATAAAAAAGATTTTAAATCTTACTAATAGATGCATTTCATTTCAGATGCTTCTCGAGCGACCAGCCACTTTAAATATTTATGGCTCCACTTACCTCCCACAAGCTATCAGGAGAAACTTCGGAAGATGAAGACGGAGAATAACATAGCTTCCATTTGCTACCAGTTAAGTGTGTGGTTATAAACTTCGGGGGCATGGCAGGCTTCATTTGAAGACCATCTTCTCAAATGATGATTTTCACAAAAATAATTGAATATTTAGCCATGCCATAGTTAGAAACTAAATTAAGAGGAAAAAACTGCCCTCAATATTAGATTTTGGCCGCAGAGCGACGGCCTAGTATTAAAGTTAAAAAGTATATTCTGCCACATTCCAACTACTACTACAATTTGGACCCAGGTGTTAATCAACACTTCAATCCGAAGGCTATTTACAAATCAAAGATAATAGAAGTTATATGGTTTGCTTGCTCCAAAAAGATAAATATTAATGATTAGGGAATACAAAGTACATTCTACAAATAAAAGTTCAAAACAATGCTCACACATAAGATGCGATTTCTTTTTACAGTTCTTCCTGATGCCTGAGAAGGATGCGCAGTGCTTGCAAGAAATCCAGTGAGAGATCTTGGAGCTTTCGAAGCACATGAAAGCATACTGCAATCATATTTCCCACTCACATCTCCTTTCCATACATTTACGCATTCTACAGACACTGCAAAAATTTCAAAACAAATAAATTTCTCAATCAAACAGGTAAAGAGACAACAACTTACTAGAAATCAATAAAGTCCAACAATCACCGAACACAGCCTTGGTATATGAATTCTCACGCAAGGGTTGATCATGTAAGAATGATGAAAACACATTTAACGTTAGAATATATTAAGGTAATTATGAAATTTAAAAGAAACTTAATGGGACAAATTAACTTATAATTAGATTTTCCTTTTAAGACAATTATTGGTGATATAAATCATTTTGGATAATTAAATTATAAAATGAAATAATTTCCATTTTATAGTTGGAGCACAAAATGACGCATCATCAATATAAATCCAAAGATAAATATAAAAATTTAACATGACAAAGTGATATACAAAATCAATTTTAGATTAAATTTCCATTTTTGTTCTCCCTCAATTACTTGTACTATTACTTATATCCTTGTCTACTTCTATTTTAGCAAATTTTAAATTATAACTAATGAGGGAAAAAAAATTTACGTTTGGTATTTGTTTATTGTATCTAATTATATCTACATTCATATGACATGGAGACAATAAACAAACTCATGCACTTGAATACAATGAAACAATGGTAATATTGAATTTAAAAGAAATTGTATACTAATTACCATACATATTAAGTGAGTAAGGCATACTATCGGAAGAAACATTAACCCTGCTACCTTTTCATTTTTTTATTTATTAATTAATTTTTTTTTTTGTTTGTTTTTTTCTTTTTTGATATATCAAAAAAAATTAAATCATGGGCAGTCAAGTGGTTCTAATATTGCAACAATTTTTTGTGTAACACGAGATTTTGAATATATTTTCTAATTAGATGAATATTTAGCCATTTAAATTTAAAACAACAAAGGCTATATGCATTTTGTCTCATGGAGATCAAAATATAATAAGTGATCAAGGTTACTGTTGGGATAAATATTAATACAATGCCACTTTTGTTTTTTTTAGTTATTATTATTTAATTATTTTTTATTTTCTTTTATTTTTTGAATTATCAAAAGTCCCTTAAATCATGGGCAGATAGATGGTTCTAATGTTACAACATTTTTTGGTAACATGATAGTTTGCATATATTTTCTAATTAGATGATTTTTAGCCATTTATATATTTTTTTTTAAAAACAAAGGCCATGTGCATTTTGTCACATGGAGATTAATATATGTTGATAAAATTTTCAAATTATACTCGAGTAATGATTGAACAAAATATTCTGCTTACATTTTGGAAAACGATATTATGGTCAAAATTTACAGGAAATACATATATTTTATTATAAAAAACCCAGAATTCTGCACATCTGGTATGTTCAAAACTTATCACATGAAAAATTTGATGGACTATATGATGTATGTCCTTACTTTCTTATTTGACTATTTCATAAGCTTAATTTAGTGACATCAATTCCATTGTGGTGTTAAATTGAGAATTTTCCACTTAAAAATCCATTAATATAGAAGAGTAGGTGTATTAATGAACTGCAACTACCTTTTGAAAAGTATAAATATTTGGGATTTATGAATTTTGAAATTGTCATGTTTTACATTTTTTTAGCTTGCATTGAAGTTTGTGTTTCTGATCATTAGCAAAATATCTTATATCACATTTTCTTTTTAATAATCTTATTGGATCTGGTCATCTGGTGGGATTTAGAAGCATATTTCCTTATATGTTATTCATCTTTGAATTTTGTTTTTACAATTTTTAATGATTTTGCATAGATTAAAATACCATATATAATAAATGAACAAGGATTACTATTTGGAGAACACTAGCCTTCGCTCACTTTTGATTTTTTAATTTTTATTATTTTTAGTTTTTTTTTTTTTTAATTATCAGAGAATTTTTAAATCATGGGTAGATATGTGGTTCTAATATTGCAATATTTTTTGGGTAACACAAGATTTTACATATTTTTCTAATTAAATGAGTTTTTAGCCATTTTTGGGACACCGTGCCACTTTTGAACAAGAGTTACTGTTGGGACACCGTGCCACTTTTGAACTTTTTTCATTTTTTTTATTTATCAAAAAATCTTTAAATCATGGGCAGATAGGTAGTTATAATATTGCAATAGTATTTTGTGTAACACGATAATTTGCGTATAGTTTTTAATTATATGAGTTTTTAGCCATTTATATTTTTAAAAACAAACAGCCTCCATATGCATTTTGCCCAAGGAGATCAAGATATTGTGGTTGAGATAAAAGTTTCAAATAGTATTTAAGTAGTTGAATCGAATATAATGTTCTGCTTATCATTTTGGAAACAATATTATAGTAAAAAATTGCGAGAAATACATTTACTTTATTACTAAAAAAACTTGAATTCTGCACAACTAATATGTTCAAAACTTATCACGATTTTATGGATTAGATGATGTATGTCCTTACTTTCTTATTTTGAATGTTTCATAAGTTTAATTTAGTGCCGTCTATTCAATTGTGGTCGTATTGAGAATTTTCCTGTGAAAATCTGTTAGGATCGATTCCGGGGGTGGGTTGCCATTCCACACCCGAGTTCAACCAACTTGAGCTTCAATAGCTCGTGTTCTTGAAATAATTGCACCGAGAGATTATATCGAGTTCGGTTACAAAACCGAGCGGAAGACACTCGACATAACCCGCTCTAAAACCGATTAAACATTTAAAAGGCATTTTAAAGATATGCAAGAAAGTATGTAAAAGCAGTAAGGTAAATAACACAAGCATTTGTTTCTGGAAGTTCGAAGCACAACGCTTCTACGTCTCCCCTTCTTCCATCTCATGGAAGGATACACTAGAAGATTTTGATTTATACAACCCTTTGTACAAACCCGGTCCAGTTGGGCATTCCCCATCCAACTAGAACTCCTAGCAACTCAACTATGTATGTTCTTTAATGTCTCACATACAAAGACCTCTCAATCGGTTGTGATGAATCATCAACCGTTACAATGGTATTCACTCTTCTATTTTAGCTCACAAATAAAATGAATAGAGTGAATACAAAGGCACAAATGATCTCCTAACAGATCTGATACAGCAAGGTAAGAGGTGCCAAAGGTTTGAGGAGTGCTCTTTATTTAGCAGCTTTTGTCTTTGTAGTTCCTCAATTGAATCCCAAGTGGGTTTGCTTTGGAAGGCTTGGATTGATCTTCAATCAGCTGTTATTGAGCTTCCAAATCATGTATATATAGCCCCAAGTAATGATATATACGTTAGATACAAGAATATAACCGTTGGGACAATTTTGGTAAGCTTTCAAACATTGCAACGGTCATATTCTGGTTTCTGGGCTTTTTCTGGAAGGCCCGCTGGTTGGATCCGGTAGGTGTGATCCGGTAGGTGCCATCCGGTAGGTGTCATCCAGTAGGTGCGATCCGGTAGGTGCAATCCGGTAGGTGCCATCTGATAGGTGCAATCCGGTAGGTGCCATCCAGTAGGTGCAAACCGATAGGTGTGATCCGGTAGCTGCCATCCGGTAGGTGTCATCCGGTAGGTGCAATCCGGTAGGTGTGATCCGGTAGGTGCCATCCGGTAGGTGTCATCCAGTAGGTGTGATCCGGTAGGTGCAATCCGGTAGGTGCCATCCGGTAGGTGCAATCCGGTAGGTGTGATCCGGTAGGTGTTTCAGCTCTGCACCAGCAAGCTCTTGCAGACGTCTTTTCGTCAAGTAAACCTTCGAATTTGGTCTTCTGGCATGAAATACGACTTGTAGAGAATTGAGTTTTCTATCCAACCCCTTTAGAATCAGGTCGTTTCGATATCCGAGCTATGAGATATGATCAATTTAGTTAGCAGTGCTCGGGGTCTACTGGGTGCTGAATTCTCATTTCAGCAACCAAACTCAAGGCCATTTCTTAGCAGATTATCAAGCTGTAAAATATCATCTATGAACTGCACACTTGATGAAATATGTTAGCAACACAATAACAAGTTTTGTTAACATCAAAACCAAGATTATTCGGGTTTCCAAAACCCAACAATCTCCCCCTTTTTGATGATCACAAAACTTGAATAAAAATATGACATTAAAACACAATGTTGCATAACAAGAAAAAAACATATATTTTTTTTAAACAACATATTTCTCCCCCTTTTTGTGTGAATCAAAAAGGAAGAAAAATAAAATTTACTCCCCCTCAAGGATTGAGATTAAACTCTCCCCCTTAATTTTAAAAGGTTTGAAAATTTGAGCAAGTGATGGGCAAATGGGGTAGGCTAAAACAAATTTAAAAAAATGCAATTCACATTAATTTTTGAAAAATTAACCTCTTTTGATGATGGATGAAGCATACTTGGCAACAAATTTGAATTTCTTGACAAAACTCAACAATGTCCATTTCATCTTTCTGCGGTGGCAGCACACTTAGTCCAACTTGAGCTAATAAACTGCTTTTCCTCGAGCACGTTTGGGCTGCAAGACCTATACCGTTGCAATCCTCTATGAGTCTAGTTTGCAACGCAAAAAACGGTTCCAAGCAAGAAGTTATGCCAATTTTCCCAAAGTCGCTGCAAGCTGCCAGAAAACTAAAATGCTTCGAAAATTGTTAGTTAAAATCACAAAATAAAAATTTTAAACTTAAAAAATGAGTTAAGAACAGATTGAACGAAAATTAAACCTATAAAATAGATTTTAAAATTATTTTTGTGCAAAATGAATGCAATGAAATTGATTTTTATGCTAAAAATTTTCATACACCAAGTTTTAGAAAATTATGCTATGAAAATAATTTCATGCTCATGAGAAAGTTTTCTTAAAAGATTTCCGTCTAAAATCGGTTAAATGCTTTCCAAGAACAACCATGCTCTGATACCACTTGTTAGGATCGATTCCGGGGGTGGGTTGCCATTCCACACCCGAGTTCAACCAACTTGAGCTTCAATAGCTCGTGTTCTTGAAATAATTGCACCGAGAGATTATATCGAGTTCGGTTACAAAACCGAGCGGAAGACACTCGACATAACCCGCTCTAAAACCGATTAAACATTTAAAAGGCATTTTAAAGATATGCAAGAAAGTATATAAAAGCAGTAAGGTAAATAACACAAGCATTTGTTTCTGGAAGTTCGAAGCACAACGCTTCTACGTCTCCCCTTCTTCCATCTCATGGAAGGATACACTAGAAGACTTTGATTTATACAACTCTTTGTACAAACCCGGTCCAGTTGGGCATTCCCCATCCAACTAGAACTCCTAGCAACTCAACTATGTATGTTCTTTAATGTCTCACATACAAAGACCTCTCAATCGGTTGTGATGAATCATCAACCGTTACAATGGTATTCACTCTTCTATTTTAGCTCACAAATACAATGAGAGTGAATACAAAGGCACAAATGATCTCCTAACAGATCTGGTACAGCAAGGTAAGAGATGCCAAAGGTTTGAGGAGTGCTCTTTATTTAGCAGCTTTTGTCTTTGTAGTTCCTCAATTGAATCCCAAGTGGGTTTGCTTTGGAAGGCTTGGATTGATCTTCAATCAGCTGTTATTGAGCTTCCAAATCATGTATATATAGCCCCAAGTAATGATATATACGTTAGATACAAGAATATAACCGTTGGGACAATTTTGGTAAGCTTTCAAACATTGCAACGGTCATATTCTGGTTTCTGGGCTTTTTCTGGAAGGCCCGCTGGTTGGATCCGGTAGGTGTGATCCGGTAGGTGCCATCCGGTAGGTGTCATCCAGTAGGTGCGATCCGGTAGGTGCAATCCGGTAGGTGCCATCCGATAGGTGCAATCCGGTAGGTGCCATCCGGTAGGTGCAATCCGGTAGGTGTCATCCGGTAGGTGTCATCCGGTAGGTGCAATCCGGTAGGTGTGATCCGGTAGGTGCCATCCAGTAGGTGTGATCCGGTAGGTGCAATCCGGTAGGTGCCATCCGGTAGGTGCAATCCGGTAGGTGTGATCCGGTAGGTGTTTCAACTCTGCACCAGCAAGCTCTTGCAGACGTCGTTTCGTCAAGTAAACCTTCGAATTTGGTCTTCTGGCCTGAAATACGACTTGTAGAGAATTGAGTTTTCTATCCAACCCCTTTAGAATCAGGTCGTTTCGATATCCGAGCTATGAGATATGATCAATTTAGTCAGCAGTGCTCGGGGTCTACTGGGTGCTGAATTCTCATTTCAGCAACCAAACTCAAGGCCATTTCTTAGCAGATCATCAAGCTGTAAAATATCATCTATGAACTGCACACTTGATGAAATATGTTAGCAACACAATAACAAGTTTTGTTAACATCAAAACCAAGATTATTCGGGTTTCCAAAACCCAACAAAATCCATTAATATAGAAGTCTGAGTTGTGTATTAATGAACTTACTTTTGAAAATTATAAATATTTGGGGTTTATGAAATTTGAAATTCTCATTTGTTACATTTGGTTTAGCTTCCATTGAATTTTGTGCTTCCGATCACTAGCAAAATATCTTATACCATACTTTCTTTTCAATACTCTTATTTGATCTAGTTACCTCGTGGAACCTCGAAGGATCATATTTTCTCACATATTATTCATCTTTGAATTTTGTTTCATGATTTTTAATGATTTGAATAGATTAAATTGGAAAAAAAAAAATCCAATGCTTATCCCAAAAAAATTCAATCTTCAAGTTTCTAAAAAATGCACACTTTTGTGTCTCTATTTTTAGATGCTATAAATGAGATAAGCAAATTGAAAAAGTCAACAAGGGGAAGAGTGATCGGAGCAAAGAAATACAACTAGATCTCTCGCCTCATCCCCTATTATCAATGCCGAAACAAATATTTGCATGATGAAATCACCCATTATCTCTTCTGGTATCTTATGTGGGTATGATACATTTGAAACATCTTTATGTATAATTGTACCTTACTAAGATGTTTAAATAGATTTAGGCTGAACTTGATAACAGTATTGTTTGCTGGATGATCGCTTGATATTTTACAAATAAACTCGATTAGCACGATATAACAACAAGTGCACGCAGGGGCGAAGCCAGTGAAAAAACGTATTGGGCAAAAATAAAATTTTCAAATAATTAATTTACAAAGAATATATAAACATTTAATTGGCATATATACATAAAACAATAACCAATAAAATATAAAGCCAAAATTGTTAGGATCGGGTAGTGTTTAGAAGTGGTTGAATAAACACCAGGATCAAATTCTCGATTCGTAAAATACAGCAGCCTGTTAAGTACTACAGTAAGCTCTCAATTGAATTCCAACGCAGTAGACAAGTAAAAAGATAGTGCGGAATGTGTCTATTGGATAGGTGGATTATGAAATGATAGGCAAAAGTAAAGGGACAATAAGGTAAGTGCACTAAAGTAAAAGACAGTGATTGTTTCTGGAAGTTCGAAGTACAAACCGCTTCTACGTCTCCCCTTATTCATTTGCAGGAAGGTTTCACCAGTATACAAGCCACTTAGTCTAATATCACAAAGATAGCTTAAACTCATAGACCACACAGCTCACTAAGATTCAGTACTAACGTCTGAGAATACGAATATCCTAACACTCTTTCGAATAATAAATCTTTTACAACTTGAAGTTCTTTCGGCCGTAGACTTAATGCTTTGATCTTCAAGATCACTTTGAAGGGTTACTGCTATGTAGTTACTTTTTGATGGCTAGATTGTCAGAGTGTTGGAGCTATTGATTCAGAGTGTAAGCGAGAGTTTCTTCAAGCTCCAAGTTGTCGTATTTATAAACTCGAAAGTCCAACGATAACTTTTCTCTATATGGAAAGGATTGCTTAAAATCTTCCTTTGATTATAGTCCAAAATCCTTTTTGTCTTCTTTCCATATCCGTAAACAACGGTTTGTAATTCTGACGCAAATGGTGGTGCTCACAGTGTAGTGCCTCTCCTTGTACTATTTGTCAGATAAGGTTTTGTCTTGTTCCTTGATCATCTACTGTCATTTAAGAATGACTTAGTCTACTGGATTTCAGTCATCTTTTCTTCTTGTTAAACTTGTACAATAGGCTTCTACTGGTAGGCATCCTTCTTTTGGCTTTGTGGTAGACTTTGCTGCATTAACTTGACTACTTCCAATAGACCTTCTAGGTCAGTAAGCTTTCTTCAATAATGTCGGTATACGCTTTTGCTTGGTTACTTCCAGTAGGCCTTCTGGGTCATTAAGCTTCCTCCAAAGATAGCGGTAACTGTTTTGATGCAGTAGATGCTGATAGATTCAGTAGACCTTATTATCACTATAACTTAGAAATCTTCCAACAATTTCTCCCTTTTTTGATGATGACAAAACTTGGCTTGGAGTACTTTAACCTTGAACGACAACCAATTTGATGTAACATGTTAAGAGCTTTAAACAGAAATAGACAACAGTGTATATGCATTAGTTATAAGCAGATTACGTGAAGTATCAAGCTGAACATCCTTAAAATGAATTTCATTTTTATGTAAAATGAATTCTGTTACAATTTGTACAATAATCCTTATAGCAATCCTTACGAAGTAAGACAACTTGAGAAACATAACCAGTAGAGAATAATCCGGATATAGTGAAAGAGGAAATTAAGCTAGTAGAACATATTCCTAATATCTGGATCTGGCTAGTTTCAAAGTAATCATCCGCCAACATAGCTTGTCTTCCCCCTTTTTGTCATCACACTCCGTTCATCTGCCTATGAGATCCCAGGCTGGTGAGACAAGTGACACCAAGTCCTGAACATAGGTTCAAGAACTAGGCAGATGAGTGTTAGATAAGTAATCAACCAATGTCGGGTTGAATTAGAAAGTAATAAACCCATTAACAAACTTCAGAAGGCAGTATGGGATTGTTAAGGTAAATTAAGTTGCGAAAGTATGAAATTTTAAACATGATAAGCATCATGCGAAGAATCATTTTAAGCAATTCAGAAAGCGTTAAGATTTTAAGAACATATCAGAGATATATATATCATGGTAAAGACATGATTATCTACTGTGAAGTCATGTAACACATGAGAGGTGTTAATCAAGTATTTTGATGGAGTGTCATACCATGCACAGGGAGCTTGCTTTAAACCATACAAAGCTTTGTCCAATTTGTAAACATGGTATGGCTGCTGATGATTTGCAAACCCAGGAGGTTGCTCTACATAGACTTTCTCCTGGAGCTTACAATTAAGAAAATCACTCTTAACATCCATCTGATAGACATCAAATACAAGAAATATGCGAATGACTTCTAATCGGGCTACATGGACAAATGTTTCATTGAAATCAATGCCGTTTTCCTGCATGTTTCCCTGTGCAACTAATCTTGTTTTATTCCTAATTACAGTATGTTGCATGTAAAACGTGCCACAAGTCTACGGTATTAAGTTTTAGTATATGAAATAAAAGTACGGATATCAAACCCACAAGGATGGAAAATTAAGTTTACACCAAGTACAGTAATTAAAATAATCTCAACTTTATTTAGACAATCGATATCACAGTTATTAACTAAATAATGAAAATAAGTTGACAAGATGAATTTTTAAGTGGAGAAAATCAATGAGAACGGATTCTAGAGGTTCGATTTCACTCAACTATCCACTATGTCGTATTCTTTAGTTTATTAGCCAAGAATCCTATATTTTTCTATTACATCTCCCGAGTGTTAAATAGAAATTATCGTTCAATTACAATCTTGATATGTTTATCTAAGATTTATTATCAAACAATTTAAATAGCACAATGATTCTTTGCAAGGCTTCAATAAAGTTATATGTATCTCGAACTATATAAACATCCATGGTGTGTTTTCCCATGATCTTATTCACGATCCCCTCTCCCAAGTGATAGATCATAAATATATATTATCGTTCAATCAATGGCCAGTAGATTAAATTCATTAAGAACAAGAAAACACAAATAAAGCATTAAGAACAAGAAAACACAAATAAACCATGAAAAACCAAAATATATTCATGAAATAATCAACGATACAGTTTAAAGCCAAGATACGTTGTCCCTCTAGAATAATAAATTAGTTCATTAATAAATTAAAGAAACACGTAGACATGTTCTTAATCATAATATAAATATAAGGGAAAAGACAATCAAACAAATTGGTTGATGGCCCTCCGTCTCGGTAGTTGTCATCATCTTCTCCGATATCAAAATCTCTACCCTTCGATGTAGGCGCGCCGCCTCCAATTGATCTCCTCCTCTTGGACTTTACGTTCTGCTTCTCTTCTTCCGCTGCTGCTCGCTTCACGTTTGCTCTCTAAAATTCTCGTCCCTATATTTTTCTGTTTACGTGAATATCCCCACGTCTGTTTACGTCGAGTCTCCTCTTATAAGTTACGTAAAACCTCAAAAATCCACCGTCTCATTTAATCTTTTATGCATGTGATGTCCCACAAGTCACGTGTGTCTTCTTCTCTTTTTTTAAAATCTGATGTGGTGTTGCTCCTCAATAATTGATCAATGAAATCATATTTTATCTCCTCAAATATTTAGTTCACAATAAAATATTTTACTCTCCAAAATCTTGGTCAAAATCCTATTCTATTAAAATATTCATCCTATCTCCTCTTGAAGTCCGACTATCCCAAATCTGCTCTTCTTATTGGTCCCTATGTAGCATGAATTAATCATCTCCTTTCGTTTTTGTCTCCAAAAACCCAATGTGAATTTCTTTTTTCAAAAATTTCCTGTACTTCTTCCTCCTTTTGTTAACTCATGCTTTGTCTAAAATTAATTAACGCATGACACATGGTCCCTTCTTAATTAATCTCCCGCATGCTGCTATGTTTTGGGCTTTTGGCCCTTGAATTCTTGCTCTCCTTTTGTTGACTCATGCTTTGTGGTCCCAAAAACTTGTGTTTTAATTTTCTTTCCATATTCAATCACACCCGGAACCCTCGTATTTCCTCTTTAAATCTGCTGTGCGGTAAGCTTGTTGCTGTACGTTTCTTCAAAAACAATTCAGAATAAGTTGCCTAGGGCGCCACATGCAGGTACCATCCCAGCGCCATGCATACCGTCCATGGTGTGATAATTTTGTTTTTCAGCAATGTTGGGAGCATGATATTCACACTTTCAGCCTAAAAAATTGTGTCATCTTCACTTATATGCACTTTTCATCATCTTTTTATCATAATATATTCAATTTATTGGATTCCTATAAAACAACAAAAACAAGAACAAAAGACATAATTCCGCTCGAATACCAACATAAAAGTAGAAGAAAAGAGAATAAAATATAAGTGCAATTTTGCACTTATCAAATCCCTCAAACTTAAACTTTTGCTAGTTCCGAGCAAAATAGAAATAGATAAAGACTACGAGAAAAAAGAAATAAAAAAAAACAACTACTAACGCAAGTCATGAAATGTTATAATAGTAAATTGGCCTCGAAAAACAATTGTCTAAAAAATTCAATCCAAGTATTCATATCACTCTACTCAAGAGTTCTGAAAAGTGTGTGTGCTACCATTTCCATTTAACCATTAATTCAAAGCAATCTTTACTCACACAAATCAATAGGACTTTCAAGGTATTGGCTCAATTACATTATTTATAAAAGGAGTATAACTTTGATAAAAGATAAGCAATGCATCTAATGGAGCTAATGAGATGTACGTGTGTGAATGTCAAAACCATATGCATTCCAAGTGTTTCTTGAGAGTCCATAGGCTTAACTTTTGTAACATTCTCCACTAATATATTGAACGAACGTGGTTTGTCAATATGTCTTAATAAGCTTGTAACGTAAGGCCTCGGCTCATGACTTCAATAAAATGATAAGAATTTCAAAACAAGAGAGTAAGTCAAGTATAACATTGTAGCGCCATGCATACTGTCCATGATGTGATAATTTTGTTTTTCAGCAATGCTGGGAGCATGAAAGTCACACTTTCAGCCTAAAAATACCTGTCATCTCCACTTATATGCACTTTTCATCATCTTTTTATCATAATATATTCAATTTCTTGGATTCCTATAAAACAACAAAAACAAGAACAAAAGACATAATTTCGCTCGCATACCAACATAAAAGTAGAAGAAAAGAGCACTTATCACAATATCATTCTCATCTAGTTTATTTCTAAATACTCATTTAGTACCTATCACAGTATGATGCGGTGGACGTGGTACTAAGCCAAACTTTACTTCTCTCAAATTTCTTGCATAGCTTCTACCCAGTTTGGATTGATTATTGCATCATCTATCTTCTTAGGTTATATGTGAGAGATGAATGCACCATGAAGAAATTCATTAATCATCTGTCCTCTGGTTCTGAGAGGAGCAGTAGGGTTACCTATGGCCTGCTCAGCTGGGTGATCCTTCTTCCGCCGGAGCGGAGGTCCGAGAGGATTTGATTATGTCTCTGTGTCAGGAATTATTTGAGTCGGTAGATTAGTAGATTGGATGGGTTCAATGATGATATTTGCAATATCTACTGTAGTAGGGTTCGGTCCAGTAAGGTCCGCAACAGCAAGGTCTATATCTTGTTGCTTAGTAGGCATATTTGCTGGTGCTTCCGGGACTTCTGGTTCTAGAATGCAATCAACCCTTCTACTGTAATCCAACCCATCATCACAATCAATATCAATATGCGTATATAACCGATTACTCAAATTGTTGATTTGTAACTCAGAGATAGAATTATCAAGAGATTCATCAAATTTGACATGAATGGATTTCTCTACTGTAAGTGTTTAAATACTATAAGCCTTAGTAACAACAGAGTATCCAAGAAAATATTCCTGCATCAGATTAGCATCAAATGCGGTTAGTTGAGTCTTTCTATTGTTGTGAATAAATCATTTGCAACCAAACACATGGAAATAAGAAATATTTGGCTTACTGCCATTTCAGATCTCATACGGTGTTTTGTTAGCTCGGTTATTAACCATCGATCTATTCGTGCTCCCAGCTAGACTCTGCCTCAGGTAGACCCTTCCATTGCACGAAGTACTCTGTGTATGGGGGAACTCCTCTTTTACGTATCACTCGGTCCGCCAGAATCTCCTCTACGCTTTTGTCATATGAAGTGACCACAGCAGTTGGCGCCCGACGTGATGTCCCACGGCTTGGATCCTCCATGTCTGCATGATATGGCTTCAGCTGACTCACATGAAACACTGGATGGATCTTTAACTTTGGCGGTAATTGTAGTCGATAAGACACTGTGCCTATACGCCGCTCGATGGGAAATGGGCCTTCATATCTACGTATCAACCCCTTGTGTACTGGCCGCAATGATTTGAATTGTTGAGGTAGTAGCTTCACCATTACAAGGTCACCTTCCTTGAACTCGACCGCTCGTCGCTTAAGATCTGCCCACTTCTTCATCTTTTTGGCGGCTTTGTTCAAGGATGCCCGAGCCAAGTCAGTCTCCTCCTGTATGGACCTGGCGAATGTGTATGCCGCGGGGCTGCTCCCTGTGTAGCCCGTGGCAATGTTATGTGGTGTCATCGGTTGTCTGCCTGTGGCTAACTCAAATGGACTACGCCCAGTAGATTCGCTCCGCTGCAAATTATAAGAGAACTGGGCAGTGTCTAAGAGTTTTGCCCAATCTCGCTGGTTGGCACTCACATAGTGCCGCAAGTATAATTCTAGTAGCGCATTCACCCGCTCGGTCTGCCCATCCGTTTGCGGGTGGAAACTTGTTGAGAATGCAAGATCGGACCCCAAAAGCTTGAATAGCTCGGACCAAAACTTCCCCGTGAAGCGAGGGTCGCGATCACTCACAATGGTCTTTGGAATGCCCCAATGCTTGACCACGTGTTTAGTAAAAAGCTTGGCTGTGTCAACGGCAGGGATGTCTGGCGGTGCAGCAATAAAGATGGCATACTTAGAAAATCTGTCCACCACAACAATGATAGTCCCGCACCCTTCTGACTTGGGTAGTGCCGTAATGAAGTCCATGGATATGCTCTCGAAAGGGTGCTCAGGAATGGGAAGTGGTTGTAGGAGACCGGCTGGCTGCTGTTGTTCCACCTTGTCTTGTTGGCACACAAGGCAAGTCCTCACATAGGCCTCCACATCCTCCCTCATCCTTGGCCAATAATAAGAATCCTCCATGAGTGCCATAGTGCGATGCATCCCCGGGTGGCCCGCCCACTTTGTATCATGACACTCCTTGAGTATTTCCCGGCGCAAATTTCCCCACTTGGGCACAAAGAGGCGGTCTCCCTTAGTGAATAGCAAGCCATCTCGAATCCAAAACCGTCGGGTTTTGCCTTCCCTAGCAAAGTCCATGATGTTCCTTGCCATCGGGTCTTGATCAAGCCCTTCCTGTATGCGATCCTTCAACATGCTGGCGGGTTGGCTTATGGCTGCAAGCTCTACCTTCCGGCTTAAGGCATCGGCTACACGATTGGTTGTCCCCGGCTTGTACTCCAATGTGTAGTCAAATTCCGCAAGAAACTCCTGCCACCTTGCTTGCTTCGGAGTGAGCTTCTTTTGGGTTTGGAAGTAGCTTGTGGCAACATTGTCTGTCCGCACAATAAACTTGCTCCCAAGCAAGTAATGTCTCCATACTCGTAGACAATGGACCACCGCAGTCATCTCCTTTTCATGGACTGTGTAGCGCCGCTCGGCATCATTCAACTTGCGGCTCTCAAAGGCAATAGGATGCCCATTTTGCATAAGAACGCCCCCAATGGCATAGTCTGAGGCATCAGTGTGCACCTCATATGGCTTTGTGTGATCCGGCAGGGCTAAGACTGGTTGCTCCGTCACCTTGATCTTTAGCTCTTCAAAGGCTTCCCGGCACTTTGGATCCCACTCCCACTTCTTGTTCTTCTTCAAGAGATTAGTGAGGGGTGTGGCAATGTTAGAATACCCCTCTATGAAGCGCCGATAATAGTTGGCTAGCCCCAGAAAAGATCGGAGTTGGGGCACATTGGTTGGAGCCTCCCAATCTCGTATGGCCTTCACCTTGGCCTCTTCCATCATGATATGCCCGGTCTTGATGTTGTGGCCCAAGAATGACACCTCATCTCGGGCAAAAGAGCACTTCTCCAATTTGATGTAAAGTTCATTCTCCCGAAGTGCCTGAAACACCTTTCTCAAATGCTCCACGTGTTCCTCCAACGTGGATGAGTAGATAACAATATCATCAAGGTAAACAACCACAAATTTATCCAAGTAAGGGTGGAATACCTTGTTCATGAGGGTGCAAAACGTGGCCGGGGCATTGGTGAGACCAAAGGGCATAACTAGAAATTCATAAGACCCGTACCTCGTGACCATGGCGGTCTTTGGCTCATCCCCTACGGCAATCCGCACTTGCCAATATCCGGACCGCAAGTCTATCTTTGAAAACCACTTGGCCCCTCCAAGTTGGTCGAACAACTCTCCAATGAGTGGTATAGGGTACTTGTTCCGGACCGTCAACTTGTTCAAGGCCCTATAGTCCACGCACATGCGTAGAGATCCGTCATGCTTCTTTTGAAAGAGCACTGGTGCACCATATGGGGACTTGGATGGCTGGATCATCCCCGCATCAAGTAGTTCCTTGAGTTGTTTCCTCAACTCTTCCAATTCAGGTGGTGCCATCCGATAGGGTGTGCGTGAGGGCGGGCTGGCATCCGCTACTAGCTCGATTTTGTGGTCCACGTCCCTCTTTGGTGGTAGCTTCTTCGGGAGCTCCTTTGGCATAATGTCCTTGAAGTCCTCAAGCACGACCTTGACTTCCATGGGCAACTCCCCCAAGCCCTCGGTCTTTGGCACTTCGTCTATCTTAGGAACTATGGCATAGGTCTCCTCACTACGCCTAAGTCCCTTTGCGAATTGAATAGCCGACAACATGCTTGGCCCCTTGGCCTCCCTCTTGGCCGGTATAGTGCATGGAGTGTTTGCATCAAGGATATATAAAGAGTCTGAAAATGGTAAAATGCAAGCCCGTACCTCGTCGAGCCACTCCAGTCCAAGTACCATGTCGTAATCATCCATGGGCACCACTGTGTAGGAGACATATCCCTGCCATTCTCCTATCGTGGTCTTCACTCCCTTGGCCGCTCCGGCGATTGGTTTGGCCTTTGCATTCACTGACTTGATTGATCCTCCGGTTGGAGTGATGGCAAGCCCCAGCTTCTTCGCCGCCTCCTCCCGGATGAAGTTGTGTGTGGCCCCCGTATCCACCAATGCCTTGACTCTTTGTCCCCTAACCAAGGCATCCACAAACATAGACCCACCCTTGGGTCCTTTGGCGCGTTCAACCTTTGCTTTGACGGCATTGAGGAGCCGTAGAGATCCAATCTGTGTGCTCTCCTCCTGTGGCTCATCATCTTCATCTGCAAGAGCTGCTAGCTTGTTTACTTTTGGGCAATTGGCCATGAAGTGGTCGGTCTTGTGACAAAGGAAGCAAGTCCGTTCCCGGTCATTGGACCTATAGGTTGATGGTCTTGGTGCATTGCCCCTGTTGTAAGTTTGGCTTGTGTTTGACTGGTTGCCTCCCACACCTTTGCCCTTGTCATCCCTCTTGCCTTTGTTGTTGCCATCGTTGGAGGACCGCAACTCAATAAGGCTCTCGGCATAAGCAATTGCCGTAGCCAAATCCTGCACTTGACGGCGTTGGAGCTCCTGTTTTGCCCATGGCCTGAGTCCATCAAGGAAAGCGAAGAAGGCCTCACGATCCGTCAACTCTGGAATCTCCAATATGATCTCTTGGAACTCCTTGATGTACTCTTTTATAGTTTTGTTGTGTGTGAGCCGTCGTAGGCGTCCCCGAGCCTCATACTCCACATTCTCGGGATAGAATTGCCGCTTGAGCTCGGCTTTGAAGTCTTCCCATGTATTTATGCGGCATGTGCCTCGCTCAATATCGGCGTGTCGCCTCCTCCACCATAGAGTGGCTGTGTCGGTCAGGAATAGGGGCGCTGTGCGAATCT
This sequence comes from Haberlea rhodopensis, assembly GCA_907163345.1. Taxonomy (NCBI): domain Eukaryota; kingdom Viridiplantae; phylum Streptophyta; class Magnoliopsida; order Lamiales; family Gesneriaceae; genus Haberlea; species Haberlea rhodopensis. The sequence goes on from CAJQUN010000008.1 coordinate 11,697,357, forward strand.
TGGCCTCGTTGTCCCGTACATTCGAGGCTGCAAAGTATTGCTCCAAGTTCCATAGAAAGTTGTCAAGTTCCTTAGCATTGCGAGTCCCATTGTATGGTCTTGGCCTTGGAACATCGATCCTGGTTGGTGCCGTGGCCACATGATCCCCCGCATTGGCCATGGCCCTTTTGCATATAACCATGTCATCCTTGAGAGTTTTGAACTCTTCTTGCACGGCCTCAAGCATGCCCCTAAACTCATCGAATTGATTCTTCACATCAAAATTGAAAGAGTTAATTTGTTGGAGTACCTGACCTTGAAACTCCTCCCCCGAGGTGTTTTCTTCAAGTTCCCGCACCCTCTCGGCCACATCCTCGAAGGCTTGGGAGTGATCCGCCATGTACTGCTCCAGTCGGATCATCCGGTTCTCCATGCCACCCATAAAGTCGACCGAGGGTTCCCTTGACTGGCCTCGGCCCTTCCTCGGTGCCTTCTCCGGCTTCTCGGGTTGTTGGACCACCCCTGAGTCCGACATTCTTTCTTCTAGCAAACACCAACGAACAACCTTGAGTGCGGAAGCTTTAAGAGCCGACCTAGGCTCTGATACCACTTGTCACGGGATGAGAGTTTCACCCAGAATTTCTCGAACCCGTGCGGCACTTGACTAGTAACCCCGCGTCGCTAGCAAGTCAGCCTTCCTCCCGAGTTGGTTGCTAAAGTGCTAGAAAGAGAGAACACAAAGAGATTTGAGAGAATGCTTTGTATTGCTTGAATACTTGATTGAAAACTTGATGGATTACAAATGAACTCCTCCCCCCTATATATACAAGTTCACCTCCTCAATGGACGGTGATGATCAATTTGATCTAATGGCTAGAAATGATCTTCTAGGATGTTCCACACATCTACAAGCTTCTACATACTTCTAACATGTATTTCTATAAGGTTCTAGAATGACCTACAAAAGAATGTACAAGGGATGTCTAGAATCTTCCGGGGTGCTCCAAAGTGCTCTTCAAGCTTCCGGGAGCTTCCGGATGTCCCAAAGCCTCTCCAATGTATGCCGGAATCTTCTAGAAAGTTGCGGATCGTGACACTAGGGTATACTTCATTCCCACTAGATTGGACCAAAAAGATCCATGTGCAGCAAATCTAGGCACCGAGAAGAAGATTTACTACCTCGGTTCTTAAAGGTAGATGTGATCTGCTTACCAAGTTGGCATGCTAAACAAATCTTTTTTTTAGAACTCTATTTGTGGCAATCCATCAACTAAATCAAGCTTACGCAGACTGAAAATAGTTTTATATTTAGATGACTCAAACGCTTATGTCAAAGCCAATTTTTGGAATTATTTAAGGCAGCAAAGCAGGTAGGTGATGCTGATTGATCAAAATTCCAATCAATCTTATGTGTTTTAATGTCTTTTACATACGAGTTGTATATTATTATCAGTAGATCTTATTGTGCAAGAGTGCTGGTTGAATTCTACTGAATGTCCATTATCGCATAGTTGACTGATGCTAATCAGGTTGTAGCGTAGATTTTCAACTAACAGTACATCTTTAATAGTAATGTTACCATGGATAATCTTACCCTTACCCATGATTATACCTTTTGCGTTGTCACCGAACGTTATTCTTGGTCCGGTAGAGTCTATTAACTCAGACAGTAGACATGCACTTCCTGTCATATGTCTAGAACATCCATTGTCCAGAAACCATTCTGAGCTCTGAACTAGTTGGATCCTAGATCTCTGCAATTAAAGCGATGAAAGCATTGATACCCAACCCTACTTGGGTCCAGACGAGATTAGCCCTTTCGGAACCCACACTTGGAAAACCATGAACCTTTTGGGTCTGCTTCACTGCTAGGGCACATCTCAGAGAATAACTTGAAATTAACAGGAAGAGTGGGTAGATATTGATTTACAATCTTTGCATGTTGAAGCATTGCAAGATTATCTTCAAATAATTTGCCTGAGAAAGCCAAATCTTCCTGTCACTTCTGTCTCGGTGGACTTGCATCCTTATAATCTTGTTTGCTGGTCCCAAGTCCTTCATATCAAATTCCCTAGCCAACTGTATCTTTAATTCTTGGACTCGATGATTGTTGGGCCTGCTACCAACATGTCGTCCACGTACAACAACAAAATGATATAATAATCATCCGCAGATCTCTTGAAATATGCACAAGGATCTGCATTGAGTCTGTTGTACCCAAGGCTCATGATATAGGAATCAAATCTCTTGTACCAACACCTCGACGCCTGTTTGAGACCATACATAGATTTGTTCAACCTGCAAACTAAGTTCTCTTTGCCTTTTTTAGCAAAACCTTATGGTTTGAGCATATAAATTTCTTCTTCAAAATCTCCATGAAGAAATGTTGTTTTCAGATCTAGCTGCTCTAGATGTAGGTAAAACACCGCACATAATGCCAATACTAATCTGACCGTTGTAAGTCGGACCACGTGAGAAAATATCTCGTTGAAGTCAATACCTTCTTTCTGAGCATATCCTTTCACCACCAATCTTGCACGATACAGTTCCACTTGGTTGTTACCATCACGCTTTATCTTATAGACCCATCTATTTTCGATGGTTTTCTGTCCTCGTGGCAGTGTAACAAGATCACAAGTTTTATTCCTGTCAAGGCTTCCAATTCTTCCTGCATAGCTTCCATCCACAAGGATACATCCGAACTTCGAGTAACCTCCTGGAAACTCGATGGTTCACCATCCTTTGTTAATAAACAGTATGCAATATTGTTTTCAGTAACATAATCTGAAAGCCAACCAAGTGGTCTACTCTCGCGAGTAGACTGCCAAACTTTGGAAACTTTTGACTCAGCTAGTTCTTGTTCCTCGTGCTCTGGTAATACCTCAGAAGAAACATGATCTTCGTCTGTCTTATTTTCCACCTGAATTGTAATAGTATATGAATTCAATGTGCCTTTGTCTCCCTTCACTTTATTTTTGACATTTTTCTTTTCAGCAATAGTTGACAAAACTTCTGCTAGAGCCAAAAGCAGATTAGCAATAGCATTACCTTTCATCTCATTCCATTTTTCATCGTCCATGCCCTCCTCCGGCCTATCTCCAATAGCCGCCAAGCAACGATCTTTTCGTAGAACTACTTGCATCTTCATTCTCCACAACATAAAATTGCTTCCGTTGATTTTTCAATCTCAAACATTGCCGACATTTTGACAACAATAAAATTGCCTCAATAAAAAAAATTATCTCAAAAAACTTTTCTGATGTAGAAGATCAGTCAAGGCTGCAACCACATAGCATGTTTAGAATTTTAAGAATTTTACAACGAGGCTCTGATACCACTTGTTGGGCCTCAGGTGCGACAACATGAGCTAGAAAATAACGAAAATGAATAATAAAATGGACACCAACATTTACGTGGAAAACCCCTAAGATTAATTAAGGTAAAAACCATGGGCAAGATGAAAAGATTACACTATAATATTTGTGGGTTACAACCTCACTATCTTTCAAAGATAACAACACACTCAATATTGGAGAAAAACTGCCTCACAAATATTATATAATACACACTCAGAGATATGAGCTGAAATGGGATGAATGAACTGAAACCAAGGGAGCCCTATTTATAGGAAGTTACACCGTGTTCAAAACACGTTTCCATCGGTCAACAAAAATATTTAATGCACACGTTTTTCCATCCGCAACAATTATTCAGTCCAATTGCCATGACAAAATAAATGATGACAATTATTATGTCTGCTTGCCGACAAGACATTAAGCCTAGAGATAGTTCCAGCGTCCTTGGTGGCCTGCCTTTGGGAATCTTTGAAGTAAGCAGGCACTGTAATAAATGCATCTTTTACTGTTAATGTGATCCCTGAAATTAATCATGTACTTTATGGTTTTAATGTTAATTGTGAGATTAATATGGTGTTATTATTATTATGGGGTTGAGAAATGGATAGTTATGCGGTGGGTATAACCTAGTATTACATTTCATGGTGCATGTGGTGCATAGTGGAGGATTGGTAAATTGGCATGATTTAATTGAATTGGTTCTCATTAATCTGGAAAGCATGTATAATATTTGTTATGGTGCATTTTTTGAGTAAATTCTTTAAAATATCATGTGGAAATATTTTACTACAACATGCTAAATGTTGGGTCATGGTTTTAAGTAAAACTTGCACCCTACACCTTATTTCCCTTCATTTCACTCAACTCACTCTTTAACCACTAACCCTTTCCCCCAAACCCACTTCATCGATTAACAAAAGAAAAGAAGGAGAAGGGATTTCAAAGTTTGATTTGCTTGAAACTTGCAAGGAATTGAAGCTTTAGTGGTAATGAATCTTTCTTGCTAAAGTATGGAGCATGTTTAGTTGAGTTGTGGGTAATTTGGGGGTAAATGGGTTTGAGATGAATGTGGTAGTTTTATGTTGATTTATGAGCTTTTTGTTGTTATTGGTAGTTGTTGTGTTGCATATTGATGTTTGGGTGGTATTGATTATGAATGAGTTGGAGTTTTATGAGTTTTGTAGGTTGAAGGGGATGAAGTGTGCGAAAATGGCGATTTTTCGCACACACAGACATCGGCGATCGATCGGAAAGTTTTAGCGATCAATCACGAGCACCAGGTGTGCGGACAGATTATTTCCGCGATCGATCGCGAGTTTGCGCGATCGATCGGCGAAGTCCATGATCGATCGGCAAGTATTCAACGATCGATCGTGGAGTGGCAATTTTTGGGCATCGAGGCAGGGGTGTCTCGCGATCGATCGCTAGACACAAAATATGGGATTTTTGGTTATTTTGTTGGATTTTTGGGTAATGGATTATGATTGGCTTTTAATATTGAGTTGTGCAACTGTGTAGAGCCTTCCCAGGTGGCAACACAACGCAAGGGATAAAGTCTTGCAACATCCCATATTTTTTTGAAGAAAGGTGGCAGCACAACGTAGGGGATAAAGTCCTGCAACATCCCATACTTGCCAATCAATCGGCGAAGTCCGCGATCGATCGGCAAGTATTCAGCGATCGATGACGGAGTGACAATTTTGGGCATCGAGGCAGGGGTGTCTCGCTATCGATCGGCGCGTTTGGGCGATCGATCGCGAGACACGAAAAACGGGATATTTGGTTATTTTGTTGGATTTTTGGGTAATGGATTATGATTGACTTTTAATATTGAGTTGTGCAATTGTGTGTAGAGCCTTCCCAGGTGGCAACACAATGCAGGGGATAAAGTCCTGCAACATCCCTTTTTTTTTTTTGAAGAAAGGTACGTAGAGAGACGTACGGGCATCGGACTGTAAAAATGTATTTTTACATTTTGGTTTATGCATTGTGGTTGCATATATATATTGGATGCTTGGTGCATGTTATGGTTAGTCGTTGTTATGTTCGAGTGATGATTTTAATGCTTTGCCGCTGTCATTTCAAAGTTATGATAGAATACTTGCTGCTGCATATCGTAGCGATGATAAAATATTTGCCGCTAATATGTCGAAGCGATGGTAAATGCCGCTGTCATATTGAAGCGATGTATATTAATGCCGTTGATATGTCGAAGCGAGGGGTATTAATGCCGCTGTCATTTCAAAGCGACGTGCATTTATAACAAGACTGTGATTGGTTATTGGTATTGATGGAATGTATATATGTCATGACATTTATAAACTGTATTATAATCAGATGATTATGAATATAAGTTGTGGTACAGGGACAACCAAAGGGAGCGTTTTAAATGCATTAATTACAGGAAGTGCTTTGTATTACGATATATGCATTTATACATTATAATCATATTGTTGTGAATATGGTTTATTATATGCTCATGGTTTGGGGTTGTTCCTGTAGGAGCTTTTGGCATGGAGGGTTAAGGCCAGGGTTGATGCGGTGAGCTGTGTGCTGTGTGAGGAGTGCTACTGGTATAGCAGGACATGAATTCTTTTGTATATTTTCTACACAGAGTAGAGTACATCTATAGTCTTTATATTCATTTTAGTGGGAATGTAATTATTTCTTTTGAAATTTTATTTTGGCACTGTAATCCTTAAGATCGATGCATCAACATGGACCATTATACTCTGATGATTGTATGTTTAGCTCTCTTAATGCACTTAAATCCACACTTAAGGTAGCGAGGCCTTATATTAGTGGTATCATAGCAATGGTTAGAGAACCAGGGATGAGCAAAGGGTAGATTTATCGAACAAGTTGGATAGGTGTTCACTTATGAGCATGTTCATGCATGTGGTGCATATTTGAGTATATATGTGTTATACTAACATGCTTGGAGAATTGTTATTCATGTTAACTAATGGTATATTACATGAATTGTTTCTGGTATTGTTATTGTTAACCCCTGTATTACAGCATGGCAGCCATAAACTTGGAACACCTCAATGAAGAGGTGGGAGATGCAATAAGTGCAAATTCGGGTATTGCATAGACTAATCCTTTACCGCCACCGGCTGTGGGCGTAGAACCTATGGCACAACTGTTACTGCCCGGGGAGTTGAGTCTGACGCAGTTCTTGACCTTCAATCTGCCTCGATTTGAGGAAACTGAGACCGGGGAGGAAGCAGAGGAATGGTTAGCGAGGATTGAGCAGATCTTCGTGTCGGCATCATGTGCCAAGACTGCCTGGTTGAGGCTAGCGGAGTTCCAACTGGCCAAGAAGTCTTCTATGTGGTGGAAGACAACCGTCATGGAAATGAAGGAAATAGATAGTTATGCGGTGGGCATAACCAGGTAATACATTTCAGGGTGCATGTGGTGCATAGTGGAGGATTAGTAAATTGGCATGATTTAATTGAGATTGGTTTTCATTAATCTGGAAAGCATGTATAATATTTGTTATGATGCATTTTTGAGTAAATGCTTTAAAATATCATGTGGGAATATTTTACTACTACATGCTAAATGTTGGGTCATGGTTTTAAATAAAACTTGCACCCTACCCCTTATTTCCCTTCATTTCACTAAACTCACTCTTTAACCACTAACCCTTTCCCCCAAACCCACTTCATCGATTAACCAAAAAAAAGAAGGAGAAGGGATTTCAAAGTTTGATTTGCTTGAAACTTGCAAGGAATTGAAGCTTTAGTGGTAATGAATCTTTCTTGCTAAAGTATGGAGCATGTTTAGTTGAGTTGTGGGTTTTTGAATTTGAGGGTAAATGAGTTTGGTATGAATGTGGTAGTTTTATGTTGATTTCTGAGATTTTTGTTGTTATTGGTAGTTGTTGTGTTGCATATTGATGTTTGGGTGGTATTGATTATGAATTAGTTGGAGTTTTATGAGTTTTGTAGGTTGAAGGGGATGAAGTGTGCGAAAATGGCGATTTTTCGCACACACAGACATCGGCGATCGATCGGCAAGTTTTAGCGATCGATCGCGAGCATCAGGTGTGCGGACAGATTACTTCCGCGATCGATCGCGAGTTTGCGCGATCGATCGGCGAAGTCCGCGATCGATCTGCAGGTATTCAGCGATCGATCGCGGAGTGGCAATTTTTGGGCATCGAGGCAGGGTTGTCTTGCGATCGATCGGCGTGTTTGGACGATCGATCGCGAGACACGAAATATGGGATTTTTTGTTATTTTGTTGGATTTTTGGGTAATGGATTATGATTGGCTTCTAAAATTGAGTTGTGCAATTGTGTAGAGCCTTCCTAGGTGGTAACACAACGCAGGGGATAAAGTCCTGCAACATCCCATATTTTTTGAAGAAAGGTACGCAGAGAGACGTACGGGCATCGGACTGTAAAAATGTATTTTTACATTTTGGTTTATGCATTGTGGTTGCATATATATATTGGACGCTTGGTACATGTTATGGTTAGTCGTTGTTATGTTCGAGTGATGATTTTAATGCTTTGCCGCTGTCATTTCGAAGTGATGATAGAATACTTACCACTGTCATATCGTATAGATGATAGAATATTTGCCGCTAATATGTCGAAGCGTTGGTAATTGCCACTGTCATATTGAAGCGATGGATATTAATGCCGCTGATATGTCGAAGCGAGGGGTATTAATGCCGCTGTCATGTCGAAGCGATGTGCATTAAAATACACAGTTATAATAAGACTGTGATTTGTTATTGGTATTGATGAAACGGATATATGTCATGACATTTATAAATTGTATTATAATATGATGATTATGAATGTTGTGGTACAGGGACAACCAAAGGGAGCGTTTTAAATGCATTGAATACATGAAGTGCTTTGTATTACGGTTTATGCATTTATACATTATAATCACATTGTTGTGAATATGGTTTATTATATGCTCATGGTTTGAGGTTGTTCCTGTAGGAGCTTTTGGCTTGGAGGGCTGAGGCCAAGGTTGATGCAGTGAGATGTGTGAGGAGTGCTACTGGTATAGCAGGACATGAATTCTTTTGTATCGTTTCTACACAGAATAGAGTACATCTATAGTCTTTACATTCATTTTGTGAGAATGTAACTATTTCTTTTGGAACTTTATTTTGGCACTATAATCCTTAAGCTCGATGCATCAACATGGACCCTCATACTCCGATGATTGTATGTTTCGCTCTCTTAATGCACTTAAATCCACACTTAAGGTAGCGAGGTCTTATAGTTAATCCAAGAAAACCTTCCGCGGTTTCTTTCATCTTGGTGGAGGACCATTGAAGAAATCTCTTCAGCAACAAACATTTTTTCTAGACCTTTGTATTTAACCACAACCATGGGTTTATCATCCGGGCCAGAAATGACCATGAAAGGCCAGAATTTCTTATCACTCTGGACCAAAGGATCGCTAAATCTCCGACCAATCAACCTCTTAACATCTCTGCAGAATTAATTATGCAACAGAAAGAGTAAATGATTCAACCCAAACAAGTGCAAAACTTTTTCCTTCCGTTTATGAAGAGATTATTCCAACCGAGTTTGATGCATGACGTCCCATTTTATAGTTAACTCGCTTATCATTTAATGGAAACACACTAAAATAATTAGAAACATGAGCAAGACAACGGAAACTCAATGAGATACTTGTTGTGAAACTCGACCTCGATCAACCAATCTATATATCGATATTTCTATATCCTTAGAAACTAAATTCCACTTTAGTTTCCAGACTTGTTTTCTGTTTGAGGTGTTTAATGAAGCATAAACTATTTCTATCTCATTAATCCTCGAGCAAGAAATCTATCCTCGCGTCACTCAACAAACATGCACGGTGATTAATTCTTTATTGGATTCTTGACTCAACTTGAATCAATCGACGTGAACTCAAGCTTAATTGCCCTAATTCAAGATTAATCCCTTTTAATCAGAATAATTTCCGTAGACCCACTTCTGGACAATATGAATTCACGCACCCATTTTCATTCTCAATGCATAATTTCAATATTTCACGGCAGTAGGAATTCACACCGCAAGACTTCTCCAATATCATACATAAATCATGAAGCATCTAAGCAGTAAAGAAATCGCATCTTTCCTGAAAGTAATCTTGCGCACACAGCATGCATTCAACACCAGATTATTAAAATAGCAGAATAAGAGAAGAAAGAATAACACCAGATTTACGTGGTTCGGCGTTCAACCTGATCTACATCCATGGGAGGGGGAGCGATTCCATTCAAGCACCAGTCCAAGATTTGATTACAGATTTATCCCACACATTCAATATCTCTCAACTCTCTTTTATGTGCAAACACGAAAATTCCTAAGATACTACAGAATGTGCTCTCATCTCAATCCTCTCTTGTTTCCTCAATCGATGATCTATCAAAGACTCAAGCCAAAGAAATTTTTCTTGATCTTCCTCCTCGATAGAAACTGCTCGCTGTTCTTTCAGAAAACCGCCTGTTCCCTCTGTTTGTTTTCCCCTATTTTCCGGCCTTTAAAATGCAAGCACAAGAAGCAATCTCATCCGTTGAACTTTGGACGGCCAAGATGCAAATCTGGAAAAAATTAAAACAAACAATGCAAGGGCAATAGTGTAAAATGACATTGGTTAAATTCAAGTCAATATAACAAATCTCCACCCTGACTTAGGGGTGGGAAACGGGTTCGGGAATTCGGGTCCCGACCCGATCCGATCGGGTATTCCCGATCGGGTCGGGATAATCGGGTATTTTGGGTACCCGACATATTCGGGTTCGGGTTCGGGTATGCCTTTAGTAATCCCGATACCCGATTATCCGAACCCGAATATCCCGATTCCCCAAAACCCGTCCCGATTCCCACCCCTACCTTGACTTATATTTAACTATCCTCTAGAATCACCCCTCCAATCAGCCCCTAAGGGCATTAGTTCCTATGGATATTCACTAAGTCCAGACAATGTCTAAACTTAGTTTTGGGTATCGGATAATCATCTGTAGGGATCTTCATCATAGTCACCAATCCCTTCGTGGTAGCGTCTCGATGCCAACACAACTCTTCAAAACGTAGCCACATATCTTCCTTTATGGCTTCGGTGACACCATTATACTCAGATGATGTGGAAAACGCTACCACATATTGAAGATTGGCTTCCATCTTATATAACCTGTTAGGGACTTCATGGTGTCTATCCTCCTTGCAAAATCCGAGTCCACATATCCCACTATGTGGCCACTTCCATTTTCTTTCCACTTGAGAATTAACCCAAGTCCAACAGAATCTCTCACATATCCCAGAGCCCATTTCATTGTCTCCCAATGGCCTCTCCCTAGATTTGGCGTGAACCTACTGATGACCCTCACAACATAAGCCAAATCAGGTCTATTACTCACCATGCCACACAATGTACTATCTACCGTACTCGCATATGACATAGTCTCCTCCAACTCTCCATGTAAAAACCCCCATTTTTACATCCAGTTGATCCAGCTCCAAGTCTAAATGAGCAACCAAGGCAATTAACGATGTGATGCCCCGAAATTAATTAATTGCGATTAAGGCATTAATTATGTTTATATGATGAATCATGTGGTAATTGATTTATGTGTTGGGTAATAAGATGTTAACATGATTTAATTGTGTTGATTATTAAATATGAGGAAGATGTGATTTTAGATGAAGTTTAGTGCATTTTGTCAAGATGCTTTTAAAATACCATGTTGGGGTGTTTTATACATCATGTTAAGTTTGGGGTACAAATTTTAAATTAACATTGCACAACCCCTTTTAATCCCCACTACCCACCTTTTCCTACACTTTACCTCACTTTACCAATCACTCTTTTAACCCCCAAATTTCATCCCTCAACCCTAACCCCACACCATTTTCGAAATACACCAAGGAAGGAAGAAGAAAGCTTTACAAAATCCTTGTTTGTGTGATCTTTGTTAAGATTTGGAGCCTACAAGAGGTATGGGACCCTTCCTTAAGTTTTTAAGATGTTTGGTGTTGAAATGGGTTAGTTTTTGATGATTTATGTGGGTTGTTTTGGGTATGTGTTATATAGGTTTGGGGTATGATTTTTGAAGTGTGTTATGTGGGTTTTAGTGGGTTATGATGTTGTTGATATTGTAGGAGTTTGGTTTTGAAAGGTATGAGGATGAGCTTGGAAAGTGCACACAAAAATGGTGAAATCGCGACCACTGGTTGTGGCGATCGATCGCTACAAATGCAGCGATCGATCGCCGAGATGCAGTAGGCAAAAATGAAGGTAGGCGATCGATCGCCTCAAATGGCGCGATCGATCGCCAATGTCCAGTAGCGAAATGTGCATCAGGCGATCGATCGCCTCATACTAAGCGATCGATCGCCGCGAAGTGAAAAATCAGGCGATCGATCGCCATGTTTTGAGCGATCGATCGCCACTGTTCAAAGTTGGAAAATGATGATTTTTGTTGAATTTTTGGTATTGGGCTATTGTTTGGCTTCTAATATCAATTTGTATGGTTATGTAGAACCATCCCAAGTACCCACAACCTCAAGGAGATAAAGCTCTCCGATTTCTCCACTTTTGGAATTAAGGTACGTAAGAAACGTACGGGCATCGGACGGTAAACCATACTCCTACATTTAATGATGATGTTTATGATGATGATGATGATGATGATGATGTTTATGATGATGTTCATGATGATGATGTTTATGACGATGTTTACGATGATGATGTTTATGATGATGATGTTTATGATGATGTTTACGATGATGATGTTTATGATGACGTTTATGATGATGATGTTTATGATAAGTAAGTTTATGATAAGGTCATACGACGTATATGATTGGGTAAGACGCCCATGTGGTAAGATGCCACCCAATGTATGTGAGTGGGTAAGATGCCCCTGTGGTAAGATGCCACACAATGTTTATGATATGGTAAGACGACATATGATTGGGTAAGATGCCCATGTGGTAAGATGCCACACGATGGTTATGTTATGGTAAGATGCCATACAATGGGGTAAGATGCCCTTATACATGAAGAAGAATCAGGGATAACAAAGGAAGTTGAAGAACGACCAATAAATTTTACTTAACTAAGATGCTATGCATTATTGTATGCCTTTTAATATAATGTTAAGTAAATATGTATATGCTCACGACGTGTTGTCCCTGTAGGTACACTTTTGGACCGAAGGGCCTAGGGTCGGGTTCAGGCGGTGAGCTAAAAGGGAACAAGATGAATATAGAATGCAGGATTTTGATAGGCTCTACTCTAGGAGTAGTGTAAACCTATAGCTTTAACATTCATTGTTGAGAATGTAATTAAATAGCTTTTGGAAATTTTATTTTGGCCTGTAATCTTCTTAACTCAAGCTACAACCTGAACCCTTAAGAGGTTATAAATGCATGTTTTGTCCATTATATGTGTACTATATGATGTTAAGGTAGGAAGACCCTACAAACGACCTTATTCAACAATGATTGACCATGGGCGAGAAGATTTATTGAAGCCTATCCCTTCAATTCGAGCATATCCTTTGGCCACCAATCTAACCATACATCTCTCCTTCGCTATCCCTGGGATTCCTTCCTTTTTCTTGTAGATCCATTTACACCCCAAAACTCTCTGGTTCTTGGGTCGATCCACAAGCTTTCAAGTATGATCCTTGTATGAGGAAGTCATCTCATCTCGCATTGCTCCTGTCCACTGGTCGATGTCATTTTCACTCATGGCTTTCTTGTATGTCTCTAGATAAGATCAGTGTGTCCATACTTCAACGATGGTCTTACTGCTCTTCTTTTCCTATCCCTAACAAAAACATATGAATCTAATTCATTTGTCTGATTAATAACTTCTTGACCTTGTTGATCATCTCTTTGAGGTTTTTCATCAAATTCCATAGAAGTTTTAGTTCCTTGAAACTCCACATCAACTTGAGATTCATCCTGACGCTTCTGACCATTAGATTCATCAAGTGTTTCAGTAGCTGTATATCCCATCTTTGATTCATCAACGACCACATCTCTACTAATCAAACACTTCTGTTCTTCTGGTCAAGGCACCCGATCTTATACCCCTTCACACCAGGTGGATAGCCTATGAAGATGCATTTCTTAGCACGTGGCTCGAGCTTATCCTTCCTTACGTGAGCGTATGCTATACAACCAAAGACTTTCAAAGTGTTGTATTCTACTGGTTTCCCATACCAAAGTTCCACCGGTGTCTTAAAATTATTGGCAGCAGACGGACACCGTTTAATCAAATAACAACATGTAGACACAGCTTCACCCAAGAAAGTCTTTGGAAGACCAGCGTTCAGTAACATGCATCTAACCCTCTCCAACAGAGTTCTATTCATCCTTTCAGCTAGGCCGTTATGTTGAGGAGTATTGGCCACAGTCTTGTGCCTAGTAATGCCAGATTTTCTACAGAACTCATTAAACTTCTCGGAAACAAATACCAGTCCATTGTGTGCTCTAAGATGCTTAAGCTTTGTTCCCATCTTAGTCTCGGTCATTGTGTCCATTCCCAAAATCTTCTAAATGCCTCAGATTTATTTCTCAATACAAAGACCCAGACTCTTCTCGAGTAGTCACCCACAATGGACATGAAGTACCTCCCACCACCATGAGTTTGAGTTCTAGTAGGTCCCCAAACATCTGCATGCACATAATCAAAATGTCTAACTGTCTTATGAATTCCAGAGCACACAATGTTCATAGAATTCCAAGTTTTCAACTTTATATCCACATAAAAGATTCTGCTTAGACAATTCTACAAGACCTCTCTCACTCACATGCCTTGTGCCACAGATTGGCTTTGCTAAGATTAGTCTTACAAAATGGCATTCATTCACAATTACCCTTCCATTATTACATTAAACTCAATTTAATCTAGGTTAGTAAATTCCTGGCATCACAATAAAAGTTGAAAGCTAAGATGATGCCAGTTTTCAATCTATGTATATGATTCAAAATCTATGTTCAGATTTATATTTAAGTTTAACGGTGGTGTTGTTTCTTTGAAAAGTTCCAAGTAAGACACCACAATGGATTCTACAAGACCTCTCTCACTCACACGCCCTAATCTCTTATTGCCCAGGCAGCAGGCACTGCTGGGGTGCTGCTCAGGCAGCGATTACACAGTCAAGATTTTGCCCGGCAGTGTTTTCTTGACCGGTTTTACCCTTTTTTCAATTCATATATTGCGACTTTCTATGCTCAATTTTAATTCATTAAGCACATTTCTCCAACAATCTCCCACTTGAATTAAAATTAATGCATGAATGCAATGAGCATCTTTAACGAATCGTTATAGCATCGAGAGAGGTAGCTTGCGGCTTTGAACCTTGCGTAGTAGTATACATTGGATTTACTTGACTTAATAATGAACTTATAGTTTTGAACTATTTGTCCTTGGTGTAAACCTAGACAATTGAACCCAAATATAACAATTCTAACATCCGTTTTGGTTTTTATTGTTGTGTCTGTTTTGGTCATGGACCACAATTGGTTTCATAAGTTCTTTCCAACTTTGAAGCGGACACATTTCGCACTTACACTGATGATCTTCTATAAGAGTATCCCGCTATACCCTTTTTGATTGGCTTCTCACTTGTTGGGTGTTTCCCAAAAATATTTATCCATTGCCTCCTTTCACCAGATAAAAGCGAATTAGAAATCGAAGAGTAAGATCAAAATTATTTTCAATTAGTGCAGCTGTATAAGGTTCCACTGCCAATGATTTAGTTAAGCTTCTGCTGATGTGATTTTAAGAACAATGATGTAACAATTATTTTTATATAATTTCGAGTTGTAAAGACAATAATTATATTTTGTGGAATAAAAAACTGGTTATAGTTAAATTATGTACAATGAGGCTTAATGTTTTCGAATTTATGTTTGAAAACGTCGGTGTTATCAACCTGAGACATGACAAAACAAACATACAAGACGAATATGTTTTTAACAGGATAAATCTGATGTAGTTCCGAGCAAGACAAGATGCTATGATTCTAAGTTTTAGGTCTCATAAGGCGTATATAAAAAAATAATAATAATAATAAAACATATAATTTTCAAAGTTTTTATGTTTCGTTTTTCTATATTTTTTGGATAATTCACTACTAAAAATATCAGTTAATGTAACATTTTTATTGTGTACTTTTGAGAAAACATTTCAAAAGCATTCAATTGTGACAATGGGATTAAGATTTTCATTTTAGCCAACAACTCAATTTTCCCACTCACCCTAACCGTCAAATCTTAGCCTTTTCCTTTTCCTTTTCCTCATCTCTCTCACACTAAAATCTAAAAACCCTTGGGTAAACTCACTTAAAATCCCTACCTCCAAACATAACTTTAACATTCCTCCATATATCAAAGATTCTTTAATCTAACTCCCTACCATACTTCTTTTCTTTATTCCAACTTCCTACCTACCTTAAAAGACATAAAATACCGTAAATTTAATTGCATAAAACTCCCTAATGTTTTTAGGATTTTTACAAAAACACCCAAAATCTCATTTTTCCAATAAACAACTCCTAATAAGGGATATGAACATGCATAGGCCTTAATAGACTTTTATGAACATGAGATCCTTCAGTTTCTGTCATCTTGAGAAAGCCCAAGAGCATACTTTTGCAAAGGACTCACGGTTCATGATAAATCAAAGCCCCTAAAATTCCCTTAAAGTGTAAAATTAAATAACAGGCCCATCATGCTTCTGTATTACAATAAAATTTTAACAAACTGAAATATACCATTTTGACCATAACGGCACCAGGTGAGGTGGTTCGCAAAGCCACCATGAAAACTTACTGCCTCCAGACTGTTTTACGAATGGCTCCTCACCATCCAACCTCAGCTCACGAAAGTGGTTAGTCTGCCAATTATCCGACTCCTTCAGAAACCGCACAGCACAACCCTAATTCGTTTCCTACCTTAGGGCGTAAGGTATAATCAAGATATCAGAAAGATTTAACGAAATCTGGGAGATAGATGGGCAACAACCTTTATTTTATTCTGGAAATAGTTATAATATCTATTACATTAATCATCTCCTTTTGGGAGGAGATGGACCTGTTTATCCTCTCATATAGATGAGGCTTGACTTAAGAACACATAAACTAAAACCAAACAGAACAATATCACAGACGATTACAAAGGAAAGAAAGAAAAGAAATATTACCAAGCTAAGAAAGTTGAAGATTACAAAGCTTGGAGACTACAATTTTATTTCTCAGAAAACTATGGAGAATTTTCGATGTCCCTAGCTTCCTGAATGAGTGCCCTTATATAGGCATGAATCCGGACTTCAAATGCGGATTCCAAATCTTGATAATTGTTGAGTGCGCCTGTGAGTGCGCCTATACTTTCACGTGGTTTGACATATTTGTCTGAATGTGCCAACTTTTCTCGTGAGTGGTCCATTATTTTTGTCTGAGTGCGTTGAACAGTATCCCACTAACTTCTAATGGTCCACCTCTTTTCCTTTGTCGGGGAATCTTTACATTAGTGGTTTTTGTGGTCCCCGAGCTTTAGGAAAATTGGCTCTCTTGTCAGCAGGTATTTTGTCTCTTCATGCCTCTGATTTGTCGGGTTTGGAGCGGTATCCTTTCCCGAACTCTAGTTCTTTCTGCTTTGGGCATGCTTGGCAAATATGGTCAATCCATAGGCCAATGTGTGTCATGTTGCAGAATTTCTGGTAAGTCTCCTTTCCTCCCGGGATCTTGTTTTCCCAAAGAATTCTTCTTTTTGTTTCAAAGAGTTCTTCGGCAAATCTCATGGAGGTCCTGTCATGGAATTCAGCAAGAAAGTTCCGTTGGTTGAATTCTGAAATTATCCTCTATGATAAATCCAGCCAAAATTGGAATTCCTTCTAGTAGCGCCATTTTTATATTTTTCAGGGCGTTTCCATCTGGTCTTCTAAGCTTAATAAAATGAAAAGCTTCGATGAAGCCTTTCTTCGCCGGTTCTGGAGCAACACTGAAAAATACAACTCCAAGATATCACCTCTTGCCAAATGTGGATTATTGGCCCAAGTCTCGTAGACAGATTCTCTGATCCATTTCGCTAATTTTGATATTTCAGAGAAGGCTGGTGCTATAGTAAAACTGAAGCCAGAGCTCCGAAATTATACCATTCCTGAACATCGTTTGGATGGCTGCCTGGTTTCATCCAAACTCTCGGATATTTTCCTGAGATATCAACTATAGATTTGTCTGGGTTGATACCTTGCCTGGTAATTAGTTTCTCCCAAGTGCGTTGGTAATCCTGCATATGTGAAGAAACTAAATCATCCTTAGTTTGAATCTTAGACTTGCCAGTCATTGGCCTAAGATTCAACTCTCCATCTTTTACCCCATAGGTGCTGGGTTGACTTGAAGGTTCAGATTGTGATGACACCTGACATTCAACATTTGCTACAGGTTGTACATCCTCAATGAATGCATCATCTGCAGCACTCGTGACAGGGCTACTTGAATCCATTGCCTCCGGGTTAGATGAGCCACATTCTCTAAACACTTCTTTTTGCACCGTTGAAGGTGCAACCTGAAGGATAAGCCATTTCAAGACTTCAAACAAACGTCATGGTCCCGAAAGCATGCTCGTATATGATCAGTAACAAGTTCCTGATCTGCTCGTTGAAGTCATCCCACGACCTCTGCATTGAGACAAAGAGTCCCAACATCTCGTTCCAGGATCTCCAGGTTTTCCCTGAGATTCCTAACTCGTTTGAGGGTATCGCTAGCAATGTGTCCCTCCATCTCGTGTTAAGAAATTTACAAGAACATTTTTATCAAATTTCACTATGACAATATCATAATCATAATATTGGCATTCAACTTGCCATCGTAAAAGCCTAACCTTTTCTGGTTTTGATTCAATTTTGTTTGTCAGAGAAGACTTAACACTAGTGTTATCTATTTTTAAGATAAACTTTTTTGCAAGTAGAATAAAGGCCATTTTTTGAAAGCCTTTCGAACTGCAAAGAATTCTTTCTCGTTGATGTGCCATCTAATAACTTCGCTGCTGTCAAATAGACCGCTGCAATATCTGCATGGCACTTCTCCTTCTGGTGTGGCCTTCATAAGTACTGCAGCCCACCAATGATCACTGGCATCGGTGTATAACACCAGTTCATCTTCGTCGTTTGGGATTGCAAGCTCTGGTAGTTGCTTGCACACCTCTTTAAGCAGTTTGACATCTTGTCTGTGATCTTCATTCCACTCAAACTTAACATCTTTCTTGAGTAGTTGACTAAACACCTTCATGTGGTTTGCTAGATTGTTGATGAACATTCTAGCAAAATTAACAACACCTAAAAAACTCTGAAGTTGCTTTAGATCCTTGAGGTCATCCGGATATTCTTGTACTTTTTCAACAATATGATTCTGCAGGATGATTCCAAATTCGTCGATCTAGACTCTAAGGAACTCGATTTGTCCTGTAGCAATCACTGTTTTCTTTTCGGAAAACACTAATCATTCCTTGTAACAACATCTGAAAATATTTCCAAATGTTTAAGATGTTCTTTCATGTTTTTTGACGCTATAAGAATGTCGTCAATATACACGCACATGAAGCTGAAGTAATCATTGAAAAGATTATCCATCTTTCTCTGATATATCTGGGGAGCATTTGCTAATCCCATTGGCATGACATTCCAGATATAATGTCCTTATGGTGTGGAGAAGGCTGTGAATTTTCTGCTTGCTTCTTCCATTTTAATCTGGTAGAACCCAGACTTGCAATCCAACTTAGAAAACACTTTGGCATTCTTGATGCTATTTACCAAATGTTCTCTGCTCAGGATAAAATATCCATCGATTCCAAGATTTCGTTGATCCCTTTATAGTTGATCACCAATCTCGGCTTTCCTCGTTTAATTTCTCTATGATTCCGAACAAGAAATCATGGGCTGTTGTATGGAGAAATACCTGCTGAGATTAACTTAAGGTCAAGATGCTCCTTAAGTATGATCTGTATATCCTTCTGATCTTCCTGGCTCATGGGGATCGGCTTGTACCTAACAAACTCATTTTCTTTTCCAGTTTTCACCTCCAAAGTAGCTATGAGCTCATTTTTTTCCACCATGCTAGTGGATCCTCGTTATAGTTCCTACGAATCTTCCTTTTTACATCCTTTAGAGTGATACGTTCTTCGCGGGTAGATTCAGGTTGTGGAACTTTTTCTCGTAATGCATTTTTCAGTAGTAACAGGGTTTCTGGAGTCACTCTTTCCTCATCCTGTTCTCTGAAAGACATGATATTAACCTAGTCAAAAGTTTGAGAATCCTTTTCACTAGGACCTTGTTGTCGGAACTGAAGAATTGCCTCTCCAAATTTCCGCTGATCTTTCATCTTTGGGTGTCGAAGTTTTCCTTCATCACCATGCTTGTTGCGAAAACTAATGAGGAATTTTCTGTGAAACGCCTCCCTTAATCGCTGTACCATAATCTTATGATCACACAGAGTTGTGAAAATAAGTCTTCTCGTTTCATTCTCTTGAGTGAAAGCCTTGAATGTCTGTAGGAAATTGTTTCCTAACAACATATATGCACCTCTATCATGGAAATATATAGATGGAGTTTTGACTTTGTACCATGGGGTACCGCCTGCTCCTCCGATAATTATTTTCGCTCTCCGGACTCCTTCATTAAGAATAAAGATCCGTTTGGAAAAGTCTCTTCCGGCAATGGCTGGTAATTTCTCACCAACTTCTTTGGGGAAGATTTCTGGCCTGGCAGTGCATATTCCAGCTCCTGAGTCAATGTAGGCTGCAAATATTCTGCCTGGTACTTCTCATATAACATCCCAACGGAGATGTATATTGATAATGGACTGGTGGTCATCAAATTTGGTATCTCTTTCCGTCGATCATGAATTACATTCCATCTTGCAATCTTTCCCAAGGTTTATTCCTCGAGAAATTCAATCCCTAGAATAAGCTGTTCTGGGATCCTTCCAGCAATTCCTTCAATTGTGAGATCAATTTAACCAATTTGAAGGCTTCCTTGAAATTTGCCAACTGTAGGTTGTTGCAAATAATATAGGACATCACAGGGGAAGATATTGTTCTTCTCGGTGATGTCAAAAATTATATGCACTTCTCTCTAGCCTTCTGGGCATTTCAGTTTTCTTGTTGTTTTGAATACATCAGGGATTTTCTGAATTCTACTTGAGACTGCCTTTTGTTTTTCCCTCGGATAGTTGCTGATTAACATATCCTGTTGGAAAGACATCCTTCTTGGCTCGATCATAAGGCTCATGCTTCTGTTCGGAACAGGTTGATCTTGTATCCTCGTGTCGATCTCTCCTATTGTCGGAGTATCAATGATGTCCGGCAATACTGCTTTGGCGAAGTCTTCGAAGTTCTGGGGGCTTCGATGAATTCTTTTCTCAAGAATACCTCGGAATGATGAGTATTCGAGAGTGCGTATGACACCTTGTAGGTGATCGAATAAGGCCTATTCCCTTCTTTCATCAAATCTTCTCTTTGGAAATCTTGATGAAGAGTGAGAACTTTGTTGAAGTCTCGATCTCCCAAGTTGTATGCAATCCTCGAATAGATGTTAAAGACCATCTTTCCTGCATACAGATTTCCTGCGACTGCTACCAAACAAGAATCTTTGAGGTTCGGGATTCTCTTGTCAAAGATTGCCAGATTGAGTGGCAAATCAATTCCTTCCTTGAAAGTCGCCTTGATGATTACTCTAATGGCTCCAATATGAATCCATGAAAGTGTGTTAGCAACTTCTCTTTTGACCTTTTTCTTAATCTCCTGGATTTCTCTGTAGTGGATTAACTGCATCTCAATTTGATTTCCCGTGAATTCCATTGGGATATTCACCTGTTGTTACCCTATGGATAATCTGATGCTTCCTACTTCGAAGACCAATCATATCAATGTCTTTTTCCATCGCTCCAATTGTAAATCCATCGTACATCTGAAGCTTTGGTTATTCTTTCATGATCCTCATAAGGGTTTTATGAGAAACAGCGGTATGAGAGAAAAACCCCGACGGCTCTTCTCTAATCACGTGTTGAAGGAATTCTCCTTTACTCTGATTCTGAGCTGGATTCACCTCCATCAGAATAGATCTCTTCTTCGTAGATGCTTTCATTTGAAGGAATATCCTCAATTTGATACACCTGTACCAAATCCTGGAAATAGACAACATCCTCATTTTCTTTAGTATGCTCGAACCGTCTTACTCCACGGCTTTGGTTCTCTGGACACTCTGTAGAGATGTGTCCTCTTGCTCCGCATGTCCAGCAGTTACAATCTCTGAAACTCTCATTTGCACGAGTAGGTGTGCATCTGAAAGTTCTTTTTGTTGGTGTTCTGCTAGAACTAGCTTGATTATAACATGTCGACGAGATTCTACTCCTTGTTGGTCCTGATCTTTGCCCCGATCTGTAGCTTCAAGCTTTCTGTTTTGACCAGAACTTTCTAGGTCTCCATGAAGACCTACTTGATATTGATATTGATTGATGATATCTTTCTTTGGACTCCGATATTTTGGTATTCATTGTACCTTACATGCATTGCATTGCATTACATCATATATCACATTTTATAGATACATGTTGTAATTACTTGATAGTTCCATATTGGGCTTTGGCTCATCCAAAGGGGTTGTTGTTGTCTTTGTGTGTGGACAATGACATGTATTATAGGTAATCAGGATCTCAAAGAAGGAATGCTCGATGGAAGCCATCCTGAGGTTATTTCTCTGTTTATGCCAGGGTGTGTCCTAGATAGTATAACTATGTAAATAATGTTTACTTCAGTTTAGTCTTGAATATTTGTTGATATTTAGTGTTTATTTACCGCTGATGGTATTATGTAAATATTTTGAGTATGAAATGTATGCTGAAGGCTTATTATGCATGCTATGTCACGATGTAAATATTTTTAGTATGGATTTTGTGCTGGATGCCTATTGTGTGTGATATGGTATTATGTATTTACTTTCAACACTGGGGATATTATTGTATGTGTTTTCATTTTTTTGGTATGTCCCTCGTGCGGGGAGGTCATGCCGAAATTTTTAGGATCACGTGTTGGTAAAATTTTAGATATTGTGATACTTAAACACTTGATTAGGAACGAGACCTCACACTCTCACTCAAATCTCCCTTTACTTTATTGGGAAGATGCCTTTACCACAACCACTTTCATCATCAATCGCCTACCCACACCTGTCCTAAACAATCTTTGTCCATTCGAAATGTCATATAAACGCAAACCAGACTATTCTTTCCTTCGTGTATTTGGTTGTGCTTGCTGGCCAAACCTCCATCCCTACAACAATCATAAATTAGACTTCCGTAGTAAGACTTGTGTCTTCTTGTGTTATATTGTTGATCACCATGCCTACAAGTGTCTCGACTTATCCATTGGATGCGTCTACATCTCTCATCATGTCATCTTTGATGAATCTCTCTTCCCTTATATCAAGAATCATACTCTACACAATATGCCTTCTACTCCTAACACCATTTCCCTTCCTCCAAGCATTCAGATAGTTCCTACACCATCTTCTAGAGATGTACAACATACCCCATCTACAAGTAACAATGCTTGTTCAGTTCCAAATAATGCAGGCACGAGAATTTATCCATTTCTTCATAATTCTGATTTTACAAACGAGAATCCAGTATCTACCACAGAGCATGATTCAGCTACAGACTCTTTCACAGGACTTGACCCTTCTCCTCAGTATCTACCCACGCATGGTATGATAACAAGATCCAAGAACAACATTTTCAAGTCAAGGAAACCTTCGGATGTCTTTGTCAGGTATCCTCTCCCAAAGGCTCGTTTTGGCATCCGTTTCTACTCCCAACACAGAACCATCTTGCTACACTGAGGCCTCCAAATCTGCTCATTGGCAGGCTGCTATGGATACGGAATTTGATGCCCTTTTATGCAATGGTACGTGGTCATTAGTTCCTCCACCTTTGCATGCCAATGTTATGGGCTGTTGTTGGATATACAAGATAAAGAGAAAGCCGATGGTTCGTTAGAAAGATACAAAGCATGACTGGTTGCTAAGGGATCTCATTACCGAGTGGGTCTCGATTTTAATGAAACTTACAGCCCCGTTCTTCGTCATGCCACCATTTGCATAGTTCTCTCATTGGCTGTTAAATTTAATTAGGAAATTCGACAACTTGATATCCACAATGCCTTTCTACATGATATCTAGGAAGAAGATGTTTACATGTCATAACCATTGGGTTTCGTTCATCCCCAATTTCCAGACCATCTTTGCAAGCTTCATAAATCATTATATGGCCTACGACAAGCCCCCCCGGGCGTGGTTCCACGTTTTACAGATAAATTGAGGACACTTGGGTTCCTAGCCTGCAAATCGAATCCTTCCATGTTTATTAGGCATACTTCAACTTCTCTCATACTCATCCTCCTATATGTTAATTATATTTTGGTAACTAGTTCCAGCAAGTCTGCTATTTTGGAAGTCATACATTGATTAAGTGCTGATTTTCCAGTTAAGGATCTTGGCTACTTAAGCTATTTTCTAGGAGCGGAGGCAATACGTAGTCATGATGGTCTATATCTTACTCAACAAAAATATGTTAATGAGCTACTCAAAATGACGAACATGACTGAGGCCAAACCTTCTCTAGCCCAATGTCTACTACATGTCATCTCACAGGCTCACAGCTCATGATGGATCTTATTGTCTTGATCCGCATATGTATCGCCGAGTAGTGGGCAGCTTACAATATTTATCCTTCACATGCCCGAACCTCTCTTTCGCTATACATAAGGTGAGTAAATTCATGCACAATCCACTGGAATCCCACTGGCGAGCTATCAAACAGATTCTAAGATATCTCAAGCATACAATTTCCACGGGGCTTTTCTTTTCCAGTACATCAGATATGTCCATTCAGGCATTCTCCGACTCTGACTTGGGTGGAGATCGTGATTATCGACGTTCCGTAAATGCTTACTGCATTTTCCAGGGTTCTAATCTTGTTTCCTGGTGTTGCAAGCAACAAGCCACCGTTACACGAAGTAGAACTGAGGCCGAGTACAAAGGATTGGCTAACACTGCCGCTGAGTTGCAATGAATTCGTTCTCTCATGTCAGAAATTGGCTTTTCGTTCTCATCACCTGCTGTCCTTTGGTGTGATAATATAGGAGCAACTTACTTAACATCGAACCCCGTGTTTCACGCTCGCACTAAACATATTGAAATTGGTTTTTACTATGTTTGTGATCAAGTTTCAAGAAAACATCTTCTTGTTCAATTTGTTTCAAGCAAAGATCAGCTAACAGACTCGTCAACCAAAGTTATATCTCCTTCACGATTCAAGTTGGTTATGCACACTCTGAATGTTCGTTCCTTACCACTCTGATTGCAGGGGCGTGTCAACACAAAACCAAACCCAAGCGATAAGGATATAGATAAACCAAATCACAACAATAATTAGCGATAAGGATAAGCATTATCATGTATTTAAATTGTATATTATCTATCTTTATCTAGGAGTTAGTTAGACACTAATCTATATATAACACAAGACTAATATTGTATTTATTAATTGTGCAAATCTGAATACACTTGACAGTTTATCATTTGTTTATAAGGTAATTATTTGTAAACTGTAAATTTCAATAGATTACAAGCATCAATATATGTTTTATAAAAAAAAAATTAAAATTTTAAGAAAAATTAGGAATTTTGATTGTAAAATATATTCACATATTAGCAACGTAGCAGCCTTTGAGTTTATTATTGGAGACGACTATGTGCATAAGAATGCAAGTCAACAACACGTTTTCTTCTGTACAAAATCATTGCTGAAAGAGACTGCAAAGTCGTCGTTTCATCTTTATTAATTAATATGATAATTATTACTAATTAAAAATGTTTTTTTTTGGATAGTACATATGTTAACTAGCAATACAATTTTATCAAATTAATTAATTAATTTTTACGATAATCAATAGTTTATTCTAAGAAACCATTTCATATTTTCATAATCATAAAATTAATCTTACATTTTTTTTAAAAATAATTCGTAGAATATATTTAGTGTAGGACATGAAATATAAACGGTCTTTCCTGGCCCTTGCTAAACAAAACCATAGACTTGGACTTCATATTCTTTACAAAGTGTTAACCTTACGACTTCGAGTTGCGTCTTACTATTGTTAGACGATGGCTGGAAAAAGCAAAGGACCGGCGATTGGAATCGATTTGGGCACCACTTATTCGTGTATAGACGTGTGGCAAAGGGATCGTGTTGAGATCATACCCAATGATAAAGGCAACCACATCACGCCGTATGTCACGCCTCGAGATCGGAGCGCGTGACACCGACGTTGATTCCAAAAATTAATTCAAAATCAACAAGACTCGTGTACAAATCTATAATAAAAACCAGTATATTTATCCCATAACAATAATTGTCTTTACAAATGAAAAACAAATCGAACAATTTATTTGTAAACCTTAGTTCTAACAAAGTTTACAGAAGCATAACAAAGTAAGATCTTGAAATCTCATCGGTAGATCACGAGCCCCAGAATTGTCTTGTTGTTAGTCTTCAACTTATTTTTCATACTTATCTGGGGAGATGAGGTAAGGGGTGAGTGTTTGGGAAAACACTCAGCAAGTAGGGATCAGTTGAACATGATAAAACATACGTATACAGCTTTTCAAATAACTCTTTATCAAACACATAGTAGATCGATACACATACTCATAATTGCTCACACTAGAGCCTTATTACATAAACACATAATCACATAATCTCCTTTTGGGATCAAGAAGTGGCTCCCATGTGCATATCATTTTGCTCTTAAGGATCAAGAGGTGACTTCCATGCATGTGGCATGCCCACAATAAGTAGCACTTTACCCTGCCGAATCAAGTGGTGGCTCCTACACACGTAGCATGTTGGGTTTTGGAAAACCGAATAATCTTAGTTTTGATGTTAACAAAACTTGTTATTGTGTTGCTAACATATTTCATCAAGTGTGCAGTTCATAGCTCTACTTCATTGCTCGCTCTACAATAGCGGCATTCCATTTCCACGCATGCTCAATGGCAGTGGCGTCGTAATCGATGTTCGCTCAAAAGCGACAACATCCAATCCTTGCTCGCTCAAAGGCGGCACCATATGATTCATAATGCATGTATGTCCGTTTGTAGAATTCCCATAAACCATGTAATTCCAATGTCCATTCATTGCTAATGTCATATATCATGCATTTCCACACATATTCATTTCAATACAGTGTACCAAGCATTCAACGATTGCGAATCATATAAAAGGGCTATGCTCGTACGTCATACGTACCTTAGAATTCCGTAGCTCGAGTCCAAACTTTGCTTGAGTTCCATACCTCGAGAAATATGTGCTAAAACACATAAACAACCCACAATCAAGTATAAGCATGCAACCACGTGTCCAAGCACGTTCAAGACTCCCAATCATATCGTCAATCCATGACGATTACCAAAATAAAAGCCCCCCCGGCTAAGCATGCATAATACCCAAAATATTCCATTTTATACGTTTAATAGATAGCCAAAAATCCAACCAAAAATTCCGTTTAATTAAAATTTGGCCCCAACCAATCCATTTTAAAAGTATAGCATTCCCATTGGAATGTAGACATTGCCCCGGATACGGCCCCTTTAAACCCCGGTTCCAAAATCCCGACATTTTTCCAAAAATTCAAAAAAAAAAAACAAAATCCTTCGGGTGGCGATCGATCGCCACCTTTATCGCGATCGATCGCCACACTCCAGTGGCCAACCAGTGCCCTCTCGCGATCGATCGCCAATCCTCGCGATCGATCGCCAACCCGCTCGCGATCGATCGCCGAGACCTCGCGATCGATCGCCAGCACTGTTCATCGCCTTCAAAAATTGGACTGCTCGTCGCGATCGATTGCTACCCCTCGACGATCGATCGCCACCTGCGATTTTCTGAAAAATTCGAGCTTCCATGGTGTTTTTAACACCCAAACTCAAAACCAACACCCAACACACCACCAACACCTCAAATACAACATTTAAACTCCATAAAAACACTAAAATCAACATTTTAGATTTTAACCCAAAACTCCCAAATACAAATCCAACCCAAAAACTCAACCATAACACTCCATACCACTATCAAAACGAAGACAAAGACGAGGGGAAGAAACTTACCAACTTATTTTCGAGAAATCCGGCTCCTAGGACGAGCCTCCATCAATTTTGCTCATCAAAGGGAAAGGGGAAGGGTTTGGGGTGGGAGAGAGGCGTGAGAGGGAGAGGAGATGAGAGAAATGGATTCCAAATGACGGAACCCCGAGTCCAACTGGTATATATAGCAAAAATGCCCCAAAATACCAATACCTTCACCAATACATCATGATTCATTAAAAATCATCTGTTTTCAAAAACTCTCTCTCCAACATCAAATCCCCAGACTGGCCCCAACATAAGGCACCCCGGACACCAAGTCCCACTAAAAACCCAACTCATAGGTTTTTCCACCAAAATGAGAATACAATCTCAACCTTTGGATCCAACGATCCCAAATGCCCGATTTAACAACCTCAGAGACGCAAAACCGCAATTAATTCCTAATTGCCACAATAAAAATCCATCAAGGATTAATACCACACCGGGATTAACACCATAAATCCCCGGACATCACAATTATCCACCACTAATAAAATTTCATCCTCGAAATTTGCACCGGCATACTCTACGTAACACCAGGACTACACAAACAAAGTAAAGCCACAACCCCGATTCTGGACCACATTAGAATCGAATCATCAACTGCGAGAACACCAATCTCGCACCAAGCTCTACAATAGAGCAAACGCCAAAACCAATATAAACCCGAAAAATAACAACATACCTCGATGTGAATCGTCCCGGAAGTCAGTCCACCATGACTGCAAATCAATCAAAACCCCATTGGTTCTAACATAGATATCTCTCCGTGATATCCACCACTCGCCCACGATGCTTAACACACATCGTTATGATGGGAACCACTAGTATACAATCAGTATACTCCCGGAAAAATCCGGTTTCGCTTTCCCGATCATCTTCTCCAAAGGAGTAGTTGTACCCCTGGCAACCCGGATCGGGTAAACCACGGTCAATAATCCACCCAAAACACATCACTACAGATGACTACAACCATGTGCTCCAAGAAGTCCCATCTTGGTCCAAAACACACTATCGAGACTCTACAAGGTCTCAAGTTCCACCGAGGACATGCAAGACAAACAATTGCATTCCCAAACATGTGTCGATCGTGACACTAAACAAATCCGAGTCCTTGCCACCCCTCATTTATCCTGGGATTCAACAATCCTAAAACAGGAAGGCTATCAAATTATCCAACAAGAACTACCATGGTCCAAAACACGACAATCCCTCCTCAGGGGAAGTCAAACAACCCTCACGATCATTCATCAGAATGTATCGTGTCATCGAGATTACCGATCTTGAATTGCCACAATCTCCCACCGGAGATTCATCAAATCAAGCACACTAACCCGACGTTCAACAAGGAACGAAACAGAGTTGGTATTTGTATACACACACACGGGTATACATGTCTAAGCACCAACATATCAGGCACACTCAAGCAATAGACTCGGGTATCTCCAAACATACCCAAAGTCCCAAAACCTACGGCCAAACCTCGATTATTCTCACTCCACGGAGAATAGTGGTCGACAGACCAAAGCCAAAGGGTGTGATTTCAACATCAACACCACACAACCAACGCAACGAATCTCTCAAAAGATTCAACCGGCAGGTGTATCAATACCGCCTTTCCTACAAGGATAATGTCATGTATCCATGACCCTCCAACCTCGAACCACCGTCCGGAAAACTGGGTATATACATACCAACATATATCTCGGAACCAAAATATGCAACTGGTTCAGAATAGTGCATCGAAGCCACTATTATCAAATCGAAACTCGTATACGCCATGTATACTCGAACAACGATGCCCTGTACTATTGCCATAGTACTCCACACTCGAGCATCACCGCAGAGACGTCTCCTCGAACGTCTCACTGGAACTACGAAGCCATCACCTAGTCCAACACTAGTAGGGCTTACCCTGGTTGATTCACGATCAACCCATGACAGTACTATCCAGATCTCCTCAAAAGATAAAGTCAATATAGTAGTGTCACCGCACTGACTATACCACACAATTCCAATTGTGACTTCCGTCGCATACCATATGCAAAGATGCTCAACCAGAGCTAACAACGACTTGTCGACGCTCACGTTGGTATTTCCAACAGAAATTGAGTTGTCCCCAAAACAAGTCCCTTAAAACATTTGACGTATAAACGTCTCCATGAGGTATTCCCTGCCTCAATTATCATGCCACATAGAGACTGCGAGAGTCTACTCAAAGTCCTCATCGTATCATCATACGATTCACTGAACTCGAATCCAACGAGCAGTATAACGACTATCATAAGCACACTATAACATTGCCACGATATCTGGCTAACAAGCGCTGCCTCCAAAGGCTCATATCAAGTCCACCAACAAACCATACGTTCTATTCCGGTATACCATACCGTACAAACCATTAGAGTTGTGGGTCATCGCCCAACATACCTCTAAAACACCAAGCATAATGGACAACCCGGTGTCCTTGCTCAACTATGATGCAATCATAAACCATTAAGACTTATTCCACACCCTCAGGGTGGGTGTAATCATGCTTACACCATATCATAACAACAAACGAGTAGTTTCCTCAATGACTACTCTTACCACCAATCACTTGGCCTTAGCCAAACCAGCGAGTATTACCCAAAGGATGTCATTACTCGAACAATATATACTTCGAATATGTGCTGCGGTATAATTCCTGTACGGTGCACCCAATAATTCTTCGAGCAATCTGCTCGGCATAATGGTCTCGTCAACTAGTGACCCAGACACTACCATGTGCTCACCAAAGGCACTCAAACCATACAACCAAATACATAAACATAAATGTATTAATCATCAAAACGACGCTACACGTCTACATAGAACACCCGCTATGTCATCGTCATTCCGTGACGGTACCTGTCAACAAATGACTTCAAAATAACATCGTCGACTCGTGACGGTATAGGTCGATACACGACGTCCATAGTTTCATTGTCAAACACATGACAACATAAATAAATCAACGCATGATATCCACAATAGTGCTAAATAAACAGTAATATGCCATACCTCATTGCTAACAATATAGCGGCATACGCGTCTCCATCATCCAACAGTGGTACGCAATCAGCACCCATCGCTCGTAGGTGGCGTAATACAGTGTCATGTACATAGCGGTATAACCCCATCGCTATAGAATCAGTGGAATAATCCCTCGTCATAGAGTCAGCGGCATGAAATATCGCTATAGATATCCGGCGGCATGAACCATCGCCAATAGAATAGCGGAATGAACCATCGCTATGAACACCCAGCGTCATAAATCATCGCCAATAGAATAGTGGAATGAACCATCGCTATGAACACCTGGCGGCATAAACCATCGCCAATAGAATAGCGGAATGAACCATCGCTATGAACACCTGGCGGCATAAACCATCGCCAATAGAATAGCGGAATGAACCATCGCTATGAACACCTGGCGGCATAAACCATCGCCAATAGAATAGCGGAATGAACCATCGCTATGAACACCTGGCGGCATAAACCATCGCCAATAGAATAACGGAATGAACCATCGCTATGAACACCTGGCGGCATAAACCATCGCCAATAGAATAGCCGGTCCCTAGTCATTGTTACGGTAGTGTATTTTAATGCCCCTCGCTTAAATAAAACATGCGGTACTCCCACCCCTCGCTTCACATATAGGCGGCATAGAATAACCTCGCTTAAATGGACATGCGGCGCTCCCACCCCTCGCTTCATATTTTAGTGGCAAATATTCTTTCCTCGCCTCATATGATAACCACGCTTCAATGTGACATGCGGCGCTCCCACCCCTCGCTTCACATTTTAGCGGCACAAAACAATAAATAGCGGCAAGCATTTAAAATCATCACTCATCCATAACAATGACTCATGGGATATTCACCAAGTATCCCATCTTTACCTGCAACACAAAGCATATTCCATATTCCAACATACATCATCATGAGTGTATTTTAATGCACCTCGCTCAAATGCGACATGCGGCACTCCCACCCCTCGCTTCAACATTTGGCGGCAGAGCATTAAAATCATCACTCCATTGTACACATGCAACCACAATGCATAATTCCATGATGTATATAAAACGCAGGTTACCGTTTCGTGTCTTTCAACCTTGGCCTTAGCCTTTCGCGTCATAGTGTCCCTACAGGAACAATCCCAAACCATGAGCATACGATAATCCATATTCCCCACAATATGATTATAATGAGTAAATGCATAAACTATGAGTACAAAGTACTTCTTGTATCCCAATGCATTTCAAAATGCTCCATTTGGTTGTCCCTGTGTCACAACTCACAGTCATAATCAACAGATTATATTATGATTCTATAGATGTCATGACATATAATTGTTTCACTATGATCACATATCACAAATGCACATAAGCAAAATAGTTGTGCCACACCACACTAACTACTATCATGCATAAATATGTGCTACCCATCCTTATCAGCGTGTTCCAGGCCTTCAACAGCCCCAAAGAGCTAACCACTGCTCTGATACCACTAATGTAAGGACCCCCGTGCCCTTAACCCGTTATTAGTGTATTAAGCCATACCATTAGTGCATATAATCATACTATCAGGGGAAAAACCATATGCAAGTGCAACACCATATGCTATCCAGAAAATTTCTTGCATTTAATCCACATAATATTCAAATTCCCCAACCAAGATTATTCATATAACATGCACCCTCATAATACACTAACATACTCTTAGTTCATTTAGCAATTCTGTCAGGATCGATTCCGGGGGTGGGTTGCCATTCCACACCCGAGTTCAACCAACTTGAGCTTCAATAGCTCGTGTTCTTGAATTAATGCACCGAGAGATTATATCGAGTTCGATTACAAAATCGAGCGGAAGACACTCGACATAACCCGCTCTAAAACCGATTAAACATTTGAAAGGCATTTTAAAGATATGCAATTAAAATAAATAAACAAGCATTTGTTTATGGAAGTTCGAAGGTGGTGTAATCCTTCTACGTCTCCCCTTCTTCCACCTCATGGAAGGATTCCACTAGAAGACTTTGATTTATACAATCCCGTTGTACAAACCCGATCCAGTTGGGAATTCCCCATCCAACTAGAACTCCTAGCAACTCAACTATGTATGTTCTTTAATGTCTCACATACAAAGACCTCTCATCGGTTGTGATAAATCATCAACCGTTACAATGGTATTCACTCTTCTATTTTAGCTCACAAATACAATGAATAGAGTGAATACAAAGGCACAAATGATTCCATAATGAATCTGATATAGCAAGGTAAGAGGTGCCAAAGGTTTGAGGAGTGCTCTTCATTTAGCAACTTTTGTATTTGAAGTTCCCCAATTGAATCCCAAGTGGGTTTGCTTTGGAAGGCTTGGATTGATCTTCAATCAGCTGTTATTGAGCTTCCAAATCATGTATATATAGCCCCAAGTAATGATATATACGTTAGACACAAGAATATGCCCGTTGGAAAAGGTTCTGCACTATTCCCGAGCTTGCAACGGTCATATTCTGGTTTCTGGGCTGTTTGTATTTCGGACCGGACTGGTCTGGTCTGCTGGTCTGATATGCTGTTCTGTTTCAGTCTGGTCTGCTGGTTTGGTTCAGTCTGGTCTGCTGGTCTGCTCTGGACAAATCAGTCTGATGCAAGACAAGCTTGATACAAAAACAGATTGATAAACTTGCTCTTCGATCTGTTGCTTGTAACTCTTCATTCTTTGATTTCTGGGCAAAATGATCTATATAAAAGTTGTAGCCCTTTCTCCTAGCTTTCCCCGGAATCAAGAATCGCTCGATTTCGAGTTTGTATGAGAGAGTTATGCTCGAAATACAAGGTGATGCTCCTGCTGTCTGTTTGCTGGATGCAGCAGCACATGGCGTGACTTGCAGAAGCCTTTTGGCTATCTTAACGTCCGATTCAGTCTTTTACTTCCAAAGATGACTTGTAGATCTTTGTCTTAGCTTTCCAACCCATACTGAATCGTTCCGTTCCAATAAGCGAGCTAAGAGTTATGCCCACCAGACTGACAGGGACTTTGCTGTAACAGCTCGATCTTACAGGCGTCACATGACGTGACTTGCAGAGGCTTTTTGGCCATCGTAACGTCCGATTCAGCCTTTCACTTCCAAAGATGACTTGTAGATCTTTGTCTTAGCTTTCCAACCCATACTGAATCGTTCCGTTCGGATAAGAGAGCTGAGAGTTATGGCCACCAGACTGACAGTTGCTTGCTGAAACAGCTTGCTGTTTCTTCGCGGTTCAGCTCGATCTTGCAGGCGTCTTTTCTCCTTGATAACATTTGAACTAGCCGATCTGTTGTGAAATATGACTTTTAGTATTTTGAGTTGGCTGTTCAATCTCTTTGGAAGCACGCCATTTCGATATCCGAGCTATTAGATATGATCGAAACAATCCGCTATGCCAGAATTCCAGTCTTGGTCCAGCTTGATATTTTCAAGCTACTTCTTTGTAATTCATCAAGCTCTTAATTATGATCTATGAACTGCACACTTGATGAAATATG
The DNA here is from genome assembly GCA_907163345.1 of Haberlea rhodopensis. Lineage (NCBI taxonomy): Eukaryota > Viridiplantae > Streptophyta > Magnoliopsida > Lamiales > Gesneriaceae > Haberlea > Haberlea rhodopensis. The sequence goes on from CAJQUN010000008.1 coordinate 11,731,488, forward strand.
TTAGCAACACAATAACAAGTTTTGTTAACATCAAAACCAAGATTATTCGGGTTTCCAAAACCCAACAATCTCCCAGTCCCCACTCTCCTCCGGGACCATCAGATGAAGATTTGGCCTTCATTCAAGGTTTTTCTTCGGATCTGGTCACTCTGATCTGATCCGAAAGTCATCAAGCTGCCATTTCTTCCATCATGCCGATTGCTGAAGAAGATGACCATGCCATGTCATCATCAGATCACTTTCCCAGCCAGCTATCTGATGCACCTCCATCCCTGGCACGGACTATCCAGCACTTCTCTGATACCTGTCTGTCCTTGACTCAACGCATTCTAGAAGTTCATCAAGGTCAGAGGGTCACAGCCTTGGACTTTGCTTCTTTCAAAGAGAAGATGACTGCCAGTATCGGAAGCCTTCAGCGCGGCATAAACGATCTGTCTTCTCAACAGGCCTCTTACAAGAACAGTCTGAGAAAAGAGCATATCGAGCTAGCCACTGAAGTCAGAGCATCTGTTGCCCATTCCCTCCGCGCTCAAGACGTTCGTCTTGACGCTATCAGCGCGCAGCTAGCACAAGTTGTCGACTTTCTTCAAGAGATTGCTGCTGACAAAAAGGGGGAAAAGAAGACAGACTTCAGGCCGCCTTCTAGAAAATAATATTTTCAGACTGTGTATTTTAGGATTTTCTTGGTGATCAATAAAATCCTCGTTTGATTAAGTCTGTGTTCATTTATTTTGAACCTCATCATAAGGCTTAATAATAAAGATTAAATCGATCCAACTTAATGATGTTCATTTATTTTGAACAAAGAAGTAATCGATCCGAAAGCATTCGCTTCAGAGCTCTTATCAAGACTAGTTAAAAAGACTTAGAAGCTAGGTTTTGTCATCATCAAAAAGGGGGAATTTGTTAGTTCCGAACCTTATCGATGAGATTTTAAAGATGACAAAACATTTCAGACCGGATCGATAGAAATCAGATTGACCAGATCGATCGGACAAAACAGAGCAAGATGACAAAACATTTCAGACCGGATCGATGGAAATCAGGCATACCAGATCGATCGCGCAAAACAGAGCAAGCTGATAAAGAATAACACATATCAGACCGGATCGATGGATTCCAGACTGACTAGATCGATACTTCAGATCGATCTCAACCTTTATCAGATCAGAGCAGTCAAAGATACATAAAGTATGGCTTCTCAGTCCGAACCATTAACGGTTATTTATTGTAGCATTTAATGCTGTAATTAATGCTACAAAGGATCAAAAATTGAAGATTGCCATTAAAGGTAAGAAGACAAAGAAGAGCTTACCTGACAGTCGCCGAAAGCATACACCAGAACGGCAAGTGTCCTGAAGAAGAAGACTGTAGCTTTCTCAGAGTTTAAAAAGAGTCAAAGTTGCACATTAAGGGAAACAATGCCGTTGCTACCCTCAACTATAAAAGGATGCAACAAAAGGAAGACATGTAGACTTGATTCGAACTCACGCTGATCAATTGAAAAACACACAAGAAAGCAACTGCACACGCTTACAAAGTTCAGAAGCTCTCGAGCTGAAGTTATTTATTTAAGCGCGATTACTTTGTAACATTTGATCATTGTAGGATCACTGTGCGCATTGTGTATTGAAAAATAGAAGTGAGCAACTTATTGTAACTGTCAGACAGAGTGTGTCTGAGCAGGTTGAGTGACTAGGAGTTTCAGACTGGTAGTGAGGTAAATCCAGCCTGAATCGGGTTTGTACAACAGGATTGTATAAATCAAAGTCTTCTAGTATAAACCTTCCTTAATTGGAAGAAGGGGAGACGTAGAAGGATTACACCACCTTCGAACTTCCAGAAACATATCCTGTGTTTTATCCTTCTGCACTTAGCCATCGAGCCGTTCTTACTTTTACAAGAGCATACCGTTTCCGCACTTACCTTTTTAGTGGTCTGTTCTGTTCAAAGAGTTGATTAAGTAACAGATTTCTTTCACTAATCCGAAAGAATTCACAAGGGATAAATTTTATAAGGAGTGTTCATTCACCCCCCCCTCTAAACACTCCGGACCGCCCCCTTTTTGGGAAGTGGCTTGGTTGGTGATGAGTGAGCAGACTGGGTTTCTTCCGAGTCAGTCTGAATGGTCAGCTTCCGCTTGACCCGAGGTTTGCGCACAGCAACTTGTTCCTCGTCCTGCTCAAACTTGACTGCAGCCAGAGTAGCAGGAGTAGGCGGAACACTCTTGGACTTCAGCAGTGCAAGCCCTTTGGAGTTAAGGATCTTAAGGGGACGGAGAGCAGACGGCTTGCTCAGCTCGAGGCCTAAGGACTCCAAGAGCTTGCTGAGAGGAACAGCAAAGCATACGGCGTGCTTGGATGCAATCACCGTTTCCAGCAGTACTCCAAACAAAATCATGGACCAGTTTATCTTCTGGCCGGATACAATAGCCGCCATAGCCCTGAACTTTTCGGCGGTTACAGCATCGAAACTTCCTGCTTTACCCAAAAGTGGCTTGCCTACCACTTCGCACAGCACCTGGAAATGGAAGAGCATTTCCTTCTTCTTAAAGGAGGGTTGCAATCGGTGGCCAGAAATAGAAATCTTCCCCTGAAGATCTAAGAGTGACGCTTGAGGAGTCTGTCCGAACTCTGTCAGTCCGGAACTGGGGAGGCCAAAGGTCTTGGCCATCGTCATTGGCGAGATCTCGAAAGATTTGCCCTTGACAGTAGTAGAAATGGATGTCTTCCGGGAGACGGCGTTGGCGAATAGCTCGCGGATTTCTGATTCATAAACAACTGTCCCGCACTCCAAAAAGTTCCTTAAACCAGATGATTCCAGGGCTCTAAAAATGGACACCATCGCAGCATCTTCTGCCCTGTAAATGTCATCAAACTCAACGGAGAGTGAGTTATGAGTGATGGTAGCCATTTGAAAGGAGTTTAAAGAAAGTGTGAAGAGTAAGAGAGTGAGAGAGTAAGAATGTAGAAAGCGGTAAATTGTAAAAAGTGAACAAGTATGAAATGTTCAGCCCGCTAAGTAGGAGAGAGAAGACACGTGTCTTTATCTCCAAGACTGAGAATTAAATAATTCAAAATAAACGATCAGGATAAAGAAAGATAAGGCGGTTAAAGTACAACTAGTTAAAATGGTCAATCAGTCCGAGCTGTTGTTATTGTCCAGACAGATCATAGGATAAAATCAGACTGACAAGGATCGGTCTGAAAGTTCGGACCGGTCTGTGTCTTTCTGAACATTGTATTATCGATCTGTGGTGACAAAAATCTTCAAGTGCGAAAAGAATAAAAACATCTAAACTAATTAAGATAAGTCAATTAAACCAAGAATTTGACGGAAATAATTAAACTTAGCCTCAGGAAGCGGTTTAGTGAAGATGTCTGCTGCTTGCTGCTCTGTTGAAATGTGCTCGATCCGAATTTCCTTTTTGCCAACATGATCTCGAATAAAATGATGTCGTATATCAATATGCTTTGTTCGAGAGTGCAGAACTGGATTATACGTTATAGCAATTGCACTTGTGTTGTCGCAAAATATCGGAGAGTCAACAGCTTGGATGCCATAGTCTTTGAGCTGGTGTTGAATCCAGAGCATTTGAGCACAACAGCTTCCAGCGGCTAGGTATTCTGCTTCAGCTGTGGATGTGGCAATCGATGTCTGCTTCTTACTGAACCAAGAGATCAATCTTTCACCTAGAAATTGACATGTTCCACTGGTGCTTTTACGATCGATCTTACACCCAGCGTAGTCTGCGTCTGAATACCCGATCAAGCTGAAGTTTGAATCTTTGGAGTACCAAAGACCAACGTTCTGAGATCCTTTTAAATATTTCAGAATACGCTTGGCAGCAATAAAATGTGATTGCTTTGGTTCTGACTGAAATCTGGCGCACATACAGACTGAAAACATAATATCGGGCCGGCTCGCTGTAAGATACAATAGCGATCCGATTAGTCCTCTATACATGGTTACTTCAACTGCCGTTCCCCCTTCATCTTTGTCTAACTTGATTGTTGGACTCATTGGAGTTGATGCAGTTGAGCATGTTTCCATTCCAAATCTCTTGAGGAGCTCTTTGGTATACTTGGTCTGATTGATGAAAATGCCATTGTTGAGCTGTTTTACTTGTAGACCCAGAAAGAATGACAATTCTCCCATCATGCTCATCTCGAACTGTCCATGCATTAACTTAGAAAATTTCTCGCACAATTTGGGGTTAGTTGACCCAAAGATTATGTCATCAACATAAATCTGAACTAATAGGGTCTGTTCCCCCTTAATGAATTTAAATAGAGTTTTATCTACTGAGCCGATCTGGAAATCATGGTTCAGCAGAAATTGAGATAGAGTGTCATACCAGGCTCTTGGAGCTTGTTTCAGACCATAGACTGCTTTATTCAGTAGATATACATGATTGGGATACAAATGGTTCTGAAATCCAGGTGGTTGCTCAATGTAGACTTCTTCCTGAAGCTTTCCATTAAGAAAGGCGCTCTTGACGTCCATCTGATATACTTTGAAGTCTTTAAAGGCAGCATAAGCAAGAAAGATTCGGATAGCTTCAAGTCTGGCGACTGGTGCAAATGATTCATCGAAGTCGATTCCTTCTTCTTGTCTGAATCCCTGTGCCACCAGTCTGGCTTTGTTTCTAACCACAGTTCCATCTGCGTCTAGCTTATTTCTGAAGACCCATCTGGTTCCAATAACAGGCAGATCGCTTGGTCTGGGGGTTAGACTCCAAACTTGATTTTGTTTGAATTGATTAAGCTCTTCTTGCATTGCTTTAATCCAGTTGAAGTCAGTCAGAGCTTCATCGATCTTCTTGGGTTCCAGAGTTGAGATGAAGGCAGCATGAGTGAACTCATCCATCATCTGTCCTCTGGTTCTGATCGGTGCAGAAGGACTACCAATCACTAGATTAGGTGGATGCTTCTTAGTCCATCGATAGCTTGACTCTGGATTATCTGGTCCGGTCGGATGAACAGTAACAGCATGATCAGCATCTGCTTTAATATTTGAGCAAGTGAGGGGCAAATGGGGTAGGCTAAAACAAATAAAAACAAATGCAATGCACATTAATTTTTGAACAAAAATAACCTCTTTTGATGATAGATGAAGCATACTTGGCAACAAATTTGAATTTCTTGACAAAACTCAACAATGTCCATTTCATCTTTCCGCGGGTGGCAGCACACTTAGTCCAACTTCACAGAATAAACTGTATCTTCTCGTGAATAGTTAAGCTGCAAGACCTATACCGTTGCGATCCTCTATGAGTCTAGTTTGCAACGCAAAAACGGTTCGTCATTTGGACATCCGAGCAAGAAGTTATGCCAATTTTCCCAAAGTCGCTGCAAGCTGCCAGAAAACTAAAAATGCTTCCAAAATTGTTAGTTAAAATCACAAAATAAAAATTTTAAACTTAAAATGAGTTTAGATCATATTGAACGAAAATTAGAACATTTAAAAATAGATTTTAAAATTATTTCCGTGCAAAATGAATGCAATGAAATTGATTTTTATGCTAAAAATTTTGATACACCATATTTTGAAAAAATATGCTATGAAAATATTTCATGCTCATGAGAAAATTTTGAAAATGATTTTAAAAGATATCCGCAAAAAAAAATCGGTTAAAATGCTTTCCAAGAACAACCCGCTCTGATACCACTTGTCGGGATCGATTCCGGGGGTGGGTTGCCATTCCACACCCGAGTTCAACCAACTTGAGCTTCAATAGCTCGTGTTCTTGAATTAATGCACCGAGAGATTATATCGAGTTCGATTACAAAATCGAGCGGAAGACACTCGACATAACCCGCTCTAAAACCGATTAAACATTTGAAAGGCATTTTAAAGATATGCAATTAAAATAAATAAACAAGCATTTGTTTATGGAAGTTCGAAGGTGGTGTAATCCTTCTACGTCTCCCCTTCTTCCACCTCATGGAAGGATTCCACTAGAAGACTTTGATTTATACAATCCCGTTGTACAAACCCGATCCAGTTGGGAATTCCCCATCCAACTAGAACTCCTAGCAACTCAACTATGTATGTTCTTTAATGTCTCACATACAAAGACCTCTCATCGGTTGTGATAAATCATCAACCGTTACAATGGTATTCACTCTTCTATTTTAGCTCACAAATACAATGAATAGAGTGAATACAAAGGCACAAATGATTCCATAATGAATCTGATATAGCAAGGTAAGAGGTGCCAAAGGTTTGAGGAGTGCTCTTCATTTAGCAACTTTTGTATTTGAAGTTCCCCAATTGAATCCCAAGTGGGTTTGCTTTGGAAGGCTTGGATTGATCTTCAATCAGCTGTTATTGAGCTTCCAAATCATGTATATATAGCCCCAAGTAATGATATATACGTTAGACACAAGAATATGCCCGTTGGAAAAGGTTCTGCACTATTCCCGAGCTTGCAACGGTCATATTCTGGTTTCTGGGCTGTTTGTATTTCGGACCGGACTGGTCTGGTCTGCTGGTCTGATATGCTGTTCTGTTTCAGTCTGGTCTGCTGGTTTGGTTCAGTCTGGTCTGCTGGTCTGCTCTGGACAAATCAGTCTGATGCAAGACAAGCTTGATACAAAAACAGATTGATAAACTTGCTCTTCGATCTATTGCTTGTAACTCTTCATTCTTTGATTTCTGGGCAAAGTGATCTATATAAAAGTTGTAGACCTTTCTCCTAGCTTTCCAAGGAATCAAGAATCGCTCGATTTCGAGTTTGTATGAGAGAGTTATGCTCGAAATACGAGGCGATGCTCCTGCTGTCTGTTTGCTGGATGCAGCAGCACATGGCGTGACTTGCAGAAGCTTTTTGGCTATCTTAACGTCCGATTCAGTCTTTTACTTCCAAAGATGACTTGTAGATCTTTGTCTTAGCTTTCCAACCCATACTGAATCGTTCCGTTCCGATAAGCGAGCTAAGAGTTATGCCCACCAGACTGACAGGGACTTTGCTGTAACAGCTCGATCTTACAGGCGTCACATGACGTGACTTGCAGAGGCTTTTTGGCCATCGTAACGTCCGATTCAGCCTTTCACTTCCCAAGATGACTTGTAGATCTTTGTCTTAGATTTCCAACCCATACTGAATCGTTCCGTTCCGATAAGAGAGCTGAGAGTTATGGCCACCAGACTGACAGTTGCTTGCTGAAACAGCTTGCTGTTTCTTCGCGGTTCAGCTCGATCTTGCAGGCGTCTTTTCTCCTTGATAACATTTGAACTAGCCGATCTGTTGTGAAATATGACTTTTAGTATTTTGAGTTGGCTGTTCAATCTCTTTAGAAGCATGCCATTTCGATATCCGAGCTATTAGATATGATCGAAACAATCCGCTATGCCAGAATTCCAGTCTTGGTCCAGCTTGATATTTTCAAGCTACTTCTTTGTAATTCATCAAGCTCTTAATTATGATATATGAACTGCACACTTGATGAAATATGTTAGCAACACAATAACAAGTTTTGTTAACATCAAAACCAAGATTATTCGGGTTTCCAAAACCCAACAAATTCCATATCTAATTGCGTGCAAAACATAAATGAACAGAGAAGAGCCGTAGCCCGTTTATACATTCCATATACACGTAATATGTACTCACATAAGAGCACCCAATGAATAAGCGTGTATCTAATGTATAAAACACTCTACTGGATACCGTTACTGGTGCTTCGATCCCGAAAGCACCTCTCAAGCACAACTCGATCTCGACTCTGGATCTGAGCGCCTATCCATCCAGCTCTGGTACCTCGATCCTGGAAGTACCTCTAATCAACAACCCGAGTTCAACTCCAAAGCCGCTGCTGCACCTGTATCACCTGCCCCAACAGAGACAGCCCCCACACGGGGTGAGCATACCAATATCCCAAATCCAATAACCACAACAATACAATTCATAATTTACAACAATGTAAATGCTATGAAATACAAAATATACTCCCTGGATGGTATCGTCCTCATCCGGGGTTTCCTGTACTGTCCCTGTTCTCAAAACACTGAAACCATCAAATTCCCAAATGCTAGTTAATAATTACATTGATTAACAATTCCATAAGTCATATGCCAATATCATAATCAATAACATCAAATCATTAAACAATGATTATAGACAATCCATGTTTCTCACTTATGGTTTCATAGCTCTACTTCATTGCTCGCTCTACAATAGCGGCATTCCATTTCCACGCATGCTCAATGGCAGTGGCGTCGTAATCGATGTTCGCTCAAAAGCGACAACATCCAATCCTTGCTCGCTCAAAGGCGGCACCATATGATTCACAATGCATCCCATAAACCATGTAATTCCAATGTCCATTCATTGCTAATGTCATATATCATGCATTTCCACACATATTCATTTCAATACAGTGTACCAAGCATTCAACGATTGCGAATCATATAAAAGGGCTATGCTCGTACGTCATACGTACCTTAGAATTCCGTAGCTCGAGTCCAAACTTTGCTTGAGTTCCATACCTCGAGAAATATGTGCTAAAACACATAAACAACCCACAATCAAGTATAAGCATGCAACCACGTGTCCAAGCACGTTCAAGACTCCCAATCATATCGTCAATCCATGAAGATTACCAAAATAAAAGCCCCCCCGGCTAAGCATGCATAATACCCAAAATATTCCATTTTATACGTTTAATAGATAGCCAAAAATCCAACCAAAAATTCCGTTTAATTAAAATTTGGCCCCAACCAATCCATTTTAAAAGTATAGCATTCCCATTGGAATGTAGACATAGCCCCGGATACGGCCCCTTTAAACCCCGGTTCAAAAATCCCGACATTTTTCCAAAAATTCAAAAAAAAAACAAAATCCTTCGGGTGGCGATCGATCGCCACCTTTATCGCGATCGATCGCCACACTCCAGTGGCCAACCAGTGCCCTCTAGCGATCGATCGCCAACCCGCTCGCGATCGATCGCCGAGACCTCGCGATCGATCGCCAGCACTGTTCATCGCCTTCAAAAATTGGACTGCTCATCGCGATCGATCGCTACCCCTCGGCGATCGATCGCCACCTGCGATTTTCTGAAAGATTCAAGCTTCCATGGTGTTTTTAACACCCAAACTCAAAACCAACACCCCACACACCACCAACACCTCAAATACAACATTTAAACTCCATAAAAACACTAAAATCAACATTTTAGATTTTAACCCAAAACCCCCAAATACAAATCCAACCCAATAACTCAACCATAACACTCCATACCACTATCAAAACAAAGACAAAGACGAGGGGAAGAAACTTACCAACTTATTTTCGAGAAATCCGGCTCCTAGGACGAGCCTCCATCAATTTTGCTCATCAAAGGGAAAGGGGAAGGGTTTGGGGTGGGAGAGAGGCGTGAGAGGGAGAGGAGAGGAGAGAAATGGATTCCAAATGACGGAACCCCGAGTCCAACTGGTATATATAGCAAAAATGCCCCAAAATACCAATACCTTCACCAATACATCATGATTCATTAAAAATCATTTGTTTTCAAAAACTCTCTCTCCAACATCAAATCCCCAGACTGGCCCCAACATAAGGCACCCCGGACACCCAGTCCCACTAAAAACCCAACTCATAGGTTTTTCCACCAAAATGAGAATACAATCTCAACCTTTGGATCCAACGATCCCAAATGCCCGATTTAACAACCTCGGGAGACGCAAAACCGCAATTAATTCCTAATTGCCACAATAAAAATCCATCAAGGATTAATACCACACCGGGATTAACATTATAAATCCCCGGACATCACACAATCAAAGCGTAATAAATACGTTTTACCGTCCGATGCTCGTACGTCTCACTACGTACCTTAGTTCCAAAATTGGAGATGTCATGGGACTTTATCTCCTTTGATGTGTGGCTACCTGGGATGGTTCTACACAATCACATGAATTCATATTAGAAGCCAATAAATGAACCATTACCAAAAACATCATCCTTTAGAACAAAATCCCAAAACCCACATTTTATGCCTTGCGATCGATCGGTCCCTAAGCCCCGATCGATCGCTAAGTGGAGAAAAATAGGCATCCAAGCACTGCCTCCACCGATCGATTGAGATTTTGTCTCGATCGATCGAGACATCACACTTCGATCGATCGGAACTTTTTCCCGATCGATCGGTGAGCTCGTTTCAAGCCTTGTTCAGGCTCTGCCCTGCTCGATCGATCGGACCCATTTTTCGATCGATCGAGCAGCCTTGTTCATGCGAGAAACTTCCATGTATGAGCTTCCAACAACACCTAAACTCATATACAACCAAGATTAACCACCCAACACATCATTAAACCCACAAAACAACATGAAAATATATCCCCCAAACATAAACAAAATGTTGGACCAAGATCCACCCTTTTAACCCAAAAAACAAGCTACAAACCCAACCAAAACTCAACAAGACTTCACCATAATGAAATCTTACCACTTGAGCTTTAAGTTTTTAGCAAGAACTCACAAAAAGACCCCTTTTTCCTAGCTTTCTCCTCCCCTCTTGTTTCAGAAACGAAAATGGAAGCTTTTGGATGAATGGAGGGGGTTGTAGGGACATAAAGCTGATAGAGAGGAGTGATGGGATGTAAAGGTGTGTGCAAGTGGCTCCATTGCCATGTTATGTGATTTAAATGTGTATCAAAACACAAGCATGATATATAAAATACCCCAACATGATATTTTAAAAGCATTTTACCATAATGCACCAAAATCACCATTAAAATCATGCTTTACCAAAAATTACAAACCAACACATTTAAACCATTATAACACCTAATTTCCCAACATGTATAACATGCACCCTGAAATGCTCTACCGGGTCACGCCTACCATGTGACAAGCATTTCACCAAGATAATTAGTCCCAACACATAATCTAATTATCACCATAATATCACATAGACATAATTAATGCTCAAATTGCAATTAATGATTTCGGGGATATCACAAAACGTAACCTGATGGCATCGTCAGTAACGCCATTGTGCTTGAAGGTATCACATATCTCCAAGAAGTTGGAGATGTGGGCATTCGGATCATCAGTAGCTGCTCCCCCAAACTGGACCGAATGTATGATATCAGGTTGATCTCAAAATTGTTAACCTGTATGCTCGGTCTAGTGATACTCGTTAGTGATACATGGAATGAAGGATGTGCATAGTCCATGAGCGACCTTGCAACTGGTGCTACTGGAACCTCCCCGCATTCCTCGTTATTAGCCATCAGTGTCCTTGCTTGCCTTAGCCTCCTTTGACAGGTGCGATCGATCTTGGGGTCAAAAGGCTCAAGTGTAGGTTTTTCTACTCCTTAGCATGCACCAATAGATAAACAATCTGTAACAATCAACCAAAACACTGCAGAAGAGAAGAGAGAAACAAAACCAAAATTAAAAAAAAAAAGACTATACTACAGTCAACTGGCCTCGTCGGATATTACTTAAACTAGTCACAGGCAAAGGCGGCAAAAACTTGATCGTTATTATTTTAAACTATTATTTCCAGTGTAGCGCTTATGTATCGCAAGTGCACGGTGTCAAGTTTTAGTATAATGATATGAAAAGTTTGAGTGTCGAACTACCTAAGGGCTAGGAAATAGGTACCAAATTCTACTAGTTTAACTGAATTTTGTCTACGATAATTGGTTATGATTATTTAACTAAATTGACTAATTAACACAATATTCAACCCAAACAAATAGTAGAGAATAAGAATAGAATCAATAGAGACAATTATCAAGACTTTGGTTCACCCATGTAATCCCCCATAATTCGCATATCAGTTAAGATTTGAATTCAAACATTCTAAGGTGATGAGTTTTCCTAATGCACTTATTATACATTAATCCGGCTATAACAAATCTAATACTAACGTTTTCTTCAATTAGAAAACAGCGTAAAATAAGCTTCCTGATTTTCTTCCAAATTATTTTTGTATTCTTTCCAATTTCGTTAATCAACGGCTAGTTTACTCTGACGTGATTGGTGGCGTTGATATTGTAGTACGACGCTCTGTTGTACCTTTGTGAAAGTGAATCTGTACGTGTTTTGTCATGTTGCCTTATATGTTTGCTGGCTTCTCCTTGATTGTTTGTCAGCTGGACAAAAGATCAACTGATGTCTTTTTCATTGTCTGCTGGTTAGTCATTTGTTACTTAGTCTGTTGGACAAAGGTCAACTAATGTCTTTTTAATCTTCTGCTGGTATCTCCTACGGATTTGCACAGTGGACTTGGAGTACTCTTGTTCCAGTAGATGTTTGTTCTCTGCATCCAATAGATGACGACTCTTAGTCCTTGGACCTGGTAGACAATATCTTTTAATCTTTGCATCCAGTAGACGATATCTTCTAGTTTCAGTATTCGGTGGACGATATCTTTTGCTTTACACCCGGTAGAGGATATCTTTCAGTCTTGCATCCAGTAGACCTTTGTAGAGTCAATCAGCGTTCTTTTCATCAGTAAGCTTCGTCGATGCAGTGGACACTTCAAGCAGTAGACGTTTGTTATCACCAAAACTTATAAATGTATTCCCAACAATTTTTCCCTTTTTGGTGATGACAAAACTTAGCAGTGGAGACTCTGGCTTGAATGTCGATCAGCAGATACCTGTTAAAGACTTAAAAAGATAATAGTGGAGAGCATCAAGTAGTGTTAGATACATAAGCAGATTAATCAAACTGATACTTGATAAAATGATTTCTGCTAACAATTCTCTGCTTACAATCTTTAAAAAAAAATCCAACTGGAAAAACATAGCCAGTAGATGATGATCCAAACTAGCTAGTTTTGGGGTATTTACAAGGGGGAGAAAAATACATTACAGAAAAATTTCTTACAAAGAAACCTAAGTAAAAGGAACCTAAGTTGTCTTCAAACAAATCCTCTGCTGAATATAGCATGTCTTCTCCGTTTTTATCATCAACACCCGGTTCATCTGCTTATGAGATCTCAGGCTGGTGAGAAGAATATCACCAAAGACCTGAATAATCAAGCTGGAGCTAGCAAAAGTTTGTTAGATAAGTAATCAACCCATGTATGGTTGATAAACCCATGTATGGTTGATCCTACCCCTCGTCGAGAACTGAGTGATAATGCGGCAGTGGTAGGAGCAGCAGGTACTGGCGCAGTAATGACGATGTCCATTGATGTTGACGGTGCATTAGGAGCGGCAAAAATTTAACTTAGAGGACCAGAAGGATCATCATCAACATCCTCTGGTGCAGCAACCTCAACTACTTCATAGTTGGAACCATTTATGGGCCAGTGACTGGGTCAGCAGATGTTGAATCTGCTGCGATTTCAGCCTCAGTAACTGCAGTTATCTTCTTTGAGGCAGCAGGGATCCTCTTCTTTGTCCTTGGTTTCTTTGGTGGAGGAGGAGAAGATGACTCAGCAGAGTGTGAGATGGTCTGTTCAGAGTCACTCACCGCCTGAGGCTTCCTCCTCTTGGTGGGAGCTGTTTTGGAAAAGCCTCCTTGTCTGGTTGTTTGTTTTCGGTACGTCAGCAGGTATTTGACATCGATGAACCTAGTTGGATGAAGATTGAAAATCGTACCCACAGGAACATCCATGCTATCAAAAATGCGACTTAGTGGGAGGGAAAATCCTCAATGACCCTTTGCTGATTCAACCATCTCAATCCACACTTGAAATAGGATCACCGACCAGTTAACAACTATTCCTTTGACGATAGCGCACATTACATCAAACTTCTCCGGTGTGATAACATCAAATGAATCAGCTTTGCACAGCAGACCCTTGGTAATGATGTCTGCTAGCAGTCGGAAGTGATTCTTCATCAAAATCTTCTTGAATGGAGGGGTCCGCAGCCGTTGGCCAGACTCGGAAAATAGAGTACGCATCTCATCTCTAACGGAAATGGAGATGGCAGAGAGATTAGTGAGCCCGGCAGTAGGAAGGCTCAGATGCATAGAAAATTCCTCTTGAGTTACTGCTACGGCTTTGTTGGAAATAGAGGATACACTGTGTTGTTAACCATTCTTGTTGAAGCATAAAATTCATGCAGAGCTTCTCTGTAGAGCATTAGAGTCAAACTCAACATAACCAACAACCCCAAGTTTTCCAAACATTGGATAACATTTCTTCATCAGTGCTTGTATAGACTGACTTGAAATCAATGTGGACAGAGTTTATGACAAAACTTGGTTGGCTGTTCTTCGACATGATGATTTCTGAAATGCTGAGAAAAAAATCTGAAAGAAAATTTCTCCAAAAATATGTTAGCACAGAGTGTTTGAAATGGTGAAAGAGAAAAATTGAAAAATGTTAATGGCGGTTAAAGGGGAAGGAGATGTAACGTCATACTTTAGATGAAAGGACACATGGATACGTGTCGTTCATCTAAACAAAGATATTTTTTGAAATAAACTGAAACGAACACGATTAAGCGGGACCGAAATAATTGAACATTAATAGTAATTAAATTTGAAATCCGACGTTCCAATTGGTTAATATTTAAGAATGTTATTAATAACTTAGCGTACATGGCAATGTCCACTAGTATGCAGAGTCTACTGGTTAAGTAGCTTCTACTGCAGCAGACAATTATTTTACCAGCTGAGCATCAGTAGACCTTCGAAAAACACACAAGTTTCCCCTCAATTGAAACCCCCCTAAATTCATGCAATATCTAGAATGCAATTCCCCCTCAATTTAACATATAGGAGAATTTAAACAATTAAGATCACTTAGTTGTATCAACTAAGCCAAGTATATTGCAAAGATAGGAAAACTTAGCGTCCGGCAGGGGTTTTGTGAAGATGTTTGCTGCTTGTTGTTCGGTAGATATGTACTTCAACCGGATCTCCTTCTTCATTACATGATCTCGGATAAAGTGATGATGAATATCAATATGCTTGGTTCGAGAATGAATAACTGGATTATACGTGATAGCTATTGCAGACGTATTCTCACAAAATATCGGTAACTCAGTGGACTTAATTCCATAATCTCTTAATTGCTGTTGAATCCACAGCAGCTTCTAGCAGCAAGGTATTCTGCCTCTACAGTAGACGTTGTGATGGATGCTTACTTCTTGCAACCCCATGAAATCAATCTATATCCTAGGAATTGACAGTATCCACTGGTACTCTTCCTATCAATTTTGCAGTCGACGTAGTTAGAATCTGAATATCCAATTAAATTAAATGTATAATCCTTGGGATACCGGAGGCCAACAATATCAGTTCCTTTTAAATACTTAAGGATCCTCTTGGCGGCAGTGTAGTGCGATTGCTTAGGATTAGCTTGGAGGTGAGCACACATACGTACAACCATGATGTTGGGTCTGCTGGCTGTCAGATAC
Source organism: Haberlea rhodopensis (assembly GCA_907163345.1). Taxonomy (NCBI): domain Eukaryota; kingdom Viridiplantae; phylum Streptophyta; class Magnoliopsida; order Lamiales; family Gesneriaceae; genus Haberlea; species Haberlea rhodopensis. The sequence continues at coordinate 11,746,827 of CAJQUN010000008.1, forward strand.
AATAGAGATCCGATAATACCATGATACATAGTTACTTCTACTGGTATGCCTGCTTCGTCCAAATCTAGTTTAGCAGACGAGCTCATGGTTATGGCTGCGGCTGAACTAGTGCTCATTCCGTACTTCTTTAACAGCTCTTTGGTGTACTTTGACTAATTGATCAAAATTCCCTCAGTAGATTTCTTGACTTGCAATCCTTGGAAAAACTATGACTCTCCCATCATGCTCATCTCTGGTCCTGCATGATTTTGGAAAATCTCTCGCAAAGTTTTGGGATAGTACTACCTAAAATAATATCATCAACATAAATCTGAACCAGCAAGGTATGGTCACCCTTTGTGAATTTAAAAAAAGGGTCTTGTCCACCATGCCAATGGTAAAATCATGATCAGTCAGATATTTTGAAAGAGTTTCATACCATGCCCGGGGAGCTTGTTTCAGACCATACAAAGCTTTGTCCAGTTTATAAACAAAGGAAGGTTGCCGATGGTTTTCAAACTAGAAGGTTGTTCAACATAACCTCTTATTGGAGTTTGTCGTTAAGGAAAGCACTCTTAACGTCCATATGATAGACTTAAAGACTTTGAATACAACAAATGCAAGAAATATGCGAATAGCTTATAATCAGGCTACAGGGGCAAATGTTTCGTCGAAATCAATGACTTCTTCTTGTTTGTATCTTGTGCAACTAATCTTGCTTTACTCCTAATTACTGTACCATTCTCGTCCAATTTATTTTTAAATACCCATTTCGTACCTATAACAGTGTGATGCGGTGACATGGTACTAAGTGCCAAACTTTATCTCTCAAATTGATTAAGTTCTTCCTGCATGGTATCTACCCAGTTTGAATCTAAAATAACATCATCTATCTTCTTAGGTTCTATGTGAGAGATGAATGCACCATGAAGAAATTCATTGATCATCAGTCCTCTGGTTCTGAGAGGAGCAGAAGGGTTACCTATGACCTGCTCAGGTGGATGATGATTCCTCCACCGGAGCGGAGATCCAAGAGGATTTGTTCCTTCGTCGGCAGGTATTTGAGTTGGTAGGTAGACTGTATGGATTCATCATTAGCATTTGCAATGTCTACTACAGTATGGGTTGAAAGGGTTGCATCCTCGGCAGCAGGGTTCGGCTCTTGTGGACCAATAGAAACCTCTGCTTGTGCTTCCGGGACTTCTGGCTGTCGACCCTTCTACTGTAATCAAACTCATCATCATAATCATTATCAGTATGCGTATTTTCCAATATATTACTCAAATTATTGATTTGTAATTCAGAGATAGAATTATCAAATTTGATGTGGATAGATACTTCTATTGTAAGTGTTCTATTATTAAATAGTCTAAAAGCTTTACTAACAGCAGAGTAGCCAAGAAATATTTTTGCATCAGATTTAGCATCAAAAGCGGTGAGATGAGTATTTCCATTGTTATGAATAAAACATTTGCAACCAAACACATGGAAATAAGAAATATTTGGCTTACTGTCATTCCAGATCTCATACGGTGTTTTGTTCGCTCGTTTATTAATCATCTATCTGTTCTACGTGTAGCAAGCTGTATTAACTGCTTCTGCCCAAAATCTTTGAGAGATTTTTGATTCTGCAAGCATAGTTCGTGTAGCTTCTTTCAAAGTGTGGTTCCTACGCTCAACAACTACATTCTGTTGTGGGGTATTCGTGTTTAATGCCAAGGTCATCTAGATATGATTCGAGTGACTGATCGGTAAACTCAGTACATTTATCACTGTGAATTCTATCTATTCCACACGACTTCTCGTTTTGTAGTCTTTTCAGTAGTTTGATCAGTTTTGGAGTAGCCTGGTCTTCGCCACTTAGGAACATGACCCACGTAAAACGAGAGAAGTCATATATTAACACGAGGGTATACTTCATTCCCCCTAGTCTTGTTACTGGCATAGGACCAAAAAGTTCCATGTGAAGCAACTCTAGGCACCGAGAAGAAGATTTACTACATCTGTTCTTAAGGATAGATCTGATCTGCTTATCAAGATGGCATGCTAAACAAATCTTTTCTTTTGAGAACTCTATCTGGGGTAGTCCATCAACTAAATCAAGCTTACGCAGATTGACAATAGTTTTAACATTTAAATGACTCAAACGTTTGTGCCAAAGCCAATTTTTGGAACTATTCAAGGTAGCAAGCAAGTAGGTGAGGCAGACTGATCAAAATTCCAATCAATTCTATATGTATTATCATGCCCTTTACCTACAAGCAGTATATTACCATCAATGGATCTTATTGCGCAGGTGTACTGATTGAATTCTACTGAGTGTCCATTATCACATAGTTGACTAATGCTAATCAAGTTATAGCATAGATTTTCAACCAACAGTACATCTTTAATAATGATGTTACCATGGATAATCTTACCCTTACCCATGGTTCTACCTTTTGCATTGTCACCAAATGTTATTCTTGCTCCGGTGATGTCTACTAACTCAGACAGTAGACGTACACTTTCTGTCATGTGTCTAGAACATCATCTGTCCAGAAACCACTCTGAGCTCTGAACTTGCTAGATCCTAGATCTCTGCAATTAAAGTGATGATATCATTGGTACCCCGATTCTACTTGGGTCCAGACATAATTAATCCTTTCGGGACCCACACTTGAATAACCCTGAATTTTTTGGGTCTGTGTGTGTAATGAAATGTGTGTGCATTAACTGGTGTTGGCGTTCTATGGTGCTGCATGTGATATTGAGTGTATGGATAATGTTTTGGTTTTTGGTTCCTGTTTGGAAGCATATATATCTTCTGGACAGGCATACAATTATAATACTAGTTAGGTTTCGCCTCTCGAGTTGCTTGACCAGTAGACTTATGTCCATGATTGGACTGATGTGCTGGTCTAGTCTTCTCTACTGGCTTAACATAACCAATACATTTATGTGATGTCCGCTCCTTAACGAGTGCTGCTTAACGGGTTCCATTCCCAAATCACTTGGTTCATATATTGTGCTAGATCTAACAAAGTTCATTGTTTGAAACTTATTCTTCACCAGACACCGCTGAGATTGAGTGCTAGAAGTATTACTGCCATTATTGATATAGCCTATACCGGCAAGATCACCATCAAGCCTAATCGACTATAGTATTTCATATTTTCTAGTGGTTGATGTGTTCCATGTGCGAACCAATTTGATAAGTTTCTCTTGTGCGCATATAACTTCATACAACAAATGATACTCATTTATCATGTCCTGCAATGCAGTTGAGTTCAATATGTGTAAATTCAGAAAGGTTAGAATATGTTACCTCATTGTTATCATTTGCCATGAGACATTGGACTCCTTCATCTTTGCTTTCACTTGAAGAGCTTGAAGATTCTTCTGATTCTGATTCTGAATCAGCCCATTTGCTCTTGTTTTCCTCAGCAACAAGTACTTTCTGATCTTTATATCTTATGGATGATCTGCTCTTCTCCTTAGACTTCTTGTATTCCTTGGAAGCTCTCTTTTGATCATCCTTCTTCGATTTTGTACAGTCTGTGATGAAATGTCCTGGTTAAGACAGTTGAAGCAGACACGATCATCTTATTCTGATCTATTTTTGAAGTTCTTCTTCCTTGGGTAAGACTAATATGTCTTCTGGCTTTTCTTCATGAACTTGCCAAATTTCTTGACAAATAAAGCCATTGCATATTACACATTTGTTCGGGAGTCATCTCTACAGTGGATAGGGATTCTTGATGCAGCAAGGGCTTTTGTTGGTTGGCTGGTACTTGGTTCATCTTCAACCCGAATGCCTAGCTCAAACTCGTGCGCCTTTAAGTCAGCAAATAGATCGTGTAGATCGATCTTGTTTATATCTTTGGATTCTCTCATAGCTATGGTCTTTACATCTCATTCTCTTGGAAGACCCCTCATGACTTTTAAGGTGACTTCTATGTTTGACAGTTCCTTACACAGGCTGTTGAGTTCGTTGACTATTCCAGACACTTTCTCATCATATTCGTTTAGAGTTTCTCCCGTCATCATCTTGATGTTCTCAAATTTTTGTAGAGCAACAGTAAGCTTGTTCTCTTTCATTTAATCGTTTCCTTCACACAGCTGTGATCTTTTCCCAGATTTCTTTAGCAGTAGGACACATTTTGATTTTATTGAACATGTTCTTGTCCAATGTCTTGAACAAGATATCCTTAGCCACGTTGTGCAAATTTGCTTTTTTCTTTCCTCATTTGTCCAGGGCGCTCTGTCCTTTTCAACCATCTGAGGTTCTCCACTGGAGATAGCACTGCTGTGTTGACTTTCATGATCACCATTGGTCCATTGGTGGCAACATACCACATATCATCATCTTGAGCACATAGATGTGCTTGCATTCTGATTCTCTAGTCATCATACTCATCCTTTTTTAACATCAGAATCTTGTTGAATGAGGCCATCAGTTCTTAGTAAGCTCACAATTGAGAAGACCTTGCACCACTTGTTAAGAACAGTAGACTGTTAAGTACTGCAGTAAGATCTCAATTGATGAACAAGTCAGCAGACACTAAAGTTAGTGCGGAAGATGTCTACTGGACTTGTGAGGTTTAGAAGTAATCCGTGGATACTAGAAATAGTAAGACAAAGTACTGTAAGTAAATGACACAAGATATGTTCTGAAAGTTCGAAGCACAAAAGGCTTCTATGTCTCCCATTCTCCCTAGAAGACTTTGATTTACACTTTACAACATACAAACTTCTTAGGCACCCATACAGATTTGCCTAAACTCCTAGAAACACAACAATCACAGTTGTTTACAATGTGTTTTACAACACTCACACAGAATATAAAACTTTTGATCTTCGAGTATTCTTGAGCATCAGACTCAGTAAACCTTGATCTTCAAGATCTCAATGAAGCTTTTGCACTGCTTTGCAAAACTTCAGGATATTGCAATAAGTGTTTTGAATGTTTTGATGTTGTATTTGAATGAAGTTGATTCAAGATTTCAGAGTTGTTCATTCGAGAGCTTTTTCATTCTTCTCTTCGACGTATTTATAGACGTAAAAGTCTAACGGCGACTATTCTTCAATTGGAAAGAACCGCGTAAAATCAGCTTCCTGATTTTCTTCAAAATTCTTTTTGTCTTCTTTCCAATTTCGTTAATCAACGGCTAGTTTACTCTGACGCGATTGGTGGCGCTGATATGGCATTGCAACGTTCTGTTGTACCTTTGTCAGAGTGGATCTGTGCGTGTTCTTGGGTATGCTCTAAGACAACTCATTAGATTATTGATTTTGGCATACAATGTAATATGTTTTATTAAATGTAATTCATTATTATATATTATTTCAGTATCTCTGTAATATCAATATATATATGTTAATGTCCTTAGAATAATATTGTATTATTTTTAAAGATTGTCCCTAGTCAAGTATTATCATGAATTAGGATAATGATAATGCATTGAGACTAGTATGTAATGGTTGATGAATTTGTTCATGGATATGAGATATCAAATGACCACATGGATACATGTTAGAGAACTATGTACTGGACACACCCACCATGAGAATGCTACATGGATAGTTATATGAATGTCATAAGAAATTCTCATAGTGATAATAGTGTATGTAATCCTTAGGACTTGCGATCACCAGAGATCCCTACATAAGGAGTTGTGTATCTTGATATTGTCAAACGTTACCTGTAACAGGGTAAACTATAAAGACAATCATTGGATAGACTAAGAATTATGTAGAGGGATGTTGAGTGATCAAGATAGGATTTGTCCCTCCTATATAACATGAGAAGTGTTTGGGCCCTTGATCAAGTGAGACTAAAATGCATGGTCATGCTCGAATAAGTCGATATGTGATATCGAGTTTATTCGTTTATTCTAGTCTACTTGGGGATCAAGAAATATAAGATTGAACTATACGAGTATGACATATTCCATGACTCGTGTTTAATCTAAACTCATAGGACAAAGGGATTAAGTTACATGATGAATATTATCACAGGCCGTAGGTTATGTCAAGTCAATGACATTCTTGTAACTTGGGTAGCCTTGATGTGTTGCTAGATACCGCTCCTTGCTTGTGACATAAAATTAGATTTTATATCACTGTCAACGTTACAAGATCCTAACGGGTCGCACAAAAAATTAAATCGATAAAGGGAGTTAAATTCATTGGATGAACTAAAATGGTTTAGGAAGAGTCCTAAGCATAAATTAATGTGCCAATTTATATATATATATATATTAATATGGTATATAGACGGATAAAAGATGAACTCGGGCCCAAGGGTTTGGGAAGACCGATTAGTCGTTTCTTTATGTCTATATATATATGACCATTAGGTTAAAAGGGCAATCAGACGTTAATTGAGAATTAATTTGATAGCTAAACCTAGCAGACAGACACATCCGTCTCCTTTCTTCGACATCTCGTGTCTTTGTTCCAGTTGAGTTACCGAGTCTAGCAATTCGATAACGTTAACATCCCTTTCGATTTGATCGTGTGGATACCGTAGAGGCAAAACTCGAAAAGTTTTGCTCATGACTCGTGGACGTGTTGCTTCGAGGATTCTGCATCAAACACACTACAAAGGTATAACTCTTGACACCCGATATGAATACTTCGTATAGGTCCTCGGTGGGAATCCGATAAATTTTTTTTCCGCTGCACTATCTGATAGTCGGATTCCTTACAGTGGTATCAGAGCCGTGTACGAAGCTCATCTCGGGGCTATGTGATAAATTGTTTTATCATGCTTTGAGTTATTGTTACATGCTAATCGAAACTTTAAGAACATATTAGATATGTTATAATAAACATATGAGATATGTATGTGAAAATCATCGTATAATATATATGATATATTAACGTATATTTGTGTATAAGATACATATGTATGCGCGTGACTGACCTAGCAAGGCAGACGAACGTAGCTCGATAGTCGGGCGAACGTAGCATGCAAGGCAGGATACCGTATCTCGAAAGTCGGGCGAACGCAGTTTTCGAGGGGTGGGCAACCGCACCCAAGAAGGGGCGGGCGACCGCACCCCATGCTTGGGCGGGCGACCGCCCACAAGGAGTGGGTGTCCGCGCCCCTCTCGCGTGGGCGGGTGTCCAAGGCATGTGATGCCCTGAGCTTGCGATAATTTTCTTAATTTTATTTTACAGTTTATGAACATAGAATTAAATTTTAAAATGTTTAGAATTTAATTCATTAATTTTATGTCCTAGCATGATTTATGTGTTGTTTGAGTATGGTGCATGGTTATAGCCCTATGACCTATTAGATAGGAAGAGGATCTATATCATGTAATTGTTATATCGTATAATTATAGTTTTGTTGATGGAGATCAATGGAGTTGGACCATGGTGCCGGGACGAGGAGGCCATTCACAAAAGGACCGAAGAGGTGAATGGAGAAGTTACCCTTAGGTTGACATTTTAGATTTTCTCATTGGCTTGAGATAATCAGTAATTGGGGCTATCATGTCACGTTTTTTTTTATGTTGATGTATGTGATGCATGCTTATCATTTTGTATTTAATATTGATGAATGATATCTATATATATATATATATATATATATATATATATATATATATATATATATATATATATATATATATATATATCTATATATATATCTATCTATAGATATAGATATGTATATATTATAGATATAGATATGTATATATGTATATGTACAAGACATATTTTCATTATCAATATTTATAAAATCATGAGATTTTTAAATCCCTTTATATTAAGTCAATCAAGATGCCTTCCAATTAAAATTACTCGTCAAGACTTTGATTGAACATGTGTGGGTTTGCCAAAGCAAAGTACCTTGACAATCTTAGTAAGGCGCGATAGGATAAAAGTGATATCCGTGTGACTTTAAAATTGGGTTCGACTTAACTAGCGTTATCTCAATAGGATTGGGAACCTAGAGGCATGGGTTGGGTAATAATCCATTAGATGAATTAGAACAAAGTGTTATTCACCCAACCATCCAAGAGTTACATGTGTTGTAATTGACAAAGCGTTGTCTACCTAAATAACCGAGTCTTGGGTGATTAGCCAAAGCTAACTCAATGTTAGGTGAAATATGGATCTTGGCCCACTAATAGTTTTTTAGGGTTGATGTTTTTAACTAAATAGTAGGAGTAACATTAAAATAAGACCTTATTAAATGATTAAAATTATAAACTTATTTTGCATATTTATATTGTAGATATCCATGACATCTAACAACGTTACTAGTAAATTATCATTGCGACCGGTCCTTGAGAAGGACAAATTGAATGGGACAAATTTCCTAGACTGATATAGGAATCTAAGGATTGTCCTCAAACAAGAGAAAAAACAAAATGTCATAGAGGAACTCTTACCTGCTGAGGAACCTCCTGTTACAGCCGCAAGGGCCGATAAGGATGCTTACAAGAAGCATCAAAATGACGCTCTTGATGTTGGTTGTTTAATACTTGCAACCATGAACTCTGAGCTTCAAAAGCAACATGAGGAAATGGATGCGTTCTATGATTGAACATCTGAAGCAACTTTACCAACAACAAGCTAGACAAGAGAGGTATGACGTCTCTAAAGCGTTATTTCAGTGCAGAATGGTAGAAGGAATCCTTGTTGGAACTCATGTACTCAAAATGATTAGACACATAGAGAATCTTGAGAAACTGGATTTTCTGTTGGACCAAGAGTTGGCCACTGACGTGATCTTGCAATCGTTGCTTGATAGCTATAGTCAATTTGTTCTGAATTACAATATGGTTGAAATTGAGAAGACTCAACCACAATTGCTTAGTATGTTGAGAATTTACGAGGCAAACACAAAGAAGTCTAAGCCCACAAATGTTCTTATTGTGAATAAGGGCAAGGGAAAGGCTAAAGCAAAGGGCTTTAGAAAAGACAAGAAAGTCTCTGTCAAATCTAAGCCTCGTGCTACTGCACTTAAGCCTAAGGGAGGAGTGGCTAAGGACGGAAATTTCCACTGCGGTGAGACCGGACATTGGAAGAGGAACTGCAAGTTATACCTGGAAGATCTTAAGAAGACGAAGGGAAGTGTGACTTCTACTTCAGGTATTTCTGTTATAGAAGTCAATCTATCTACTTCTTCGTCATGGGTATTAGATACTGGATGTGGTTCTCACATTTGTGTTAATGTACAGGAGCTGAAAAGAAGTAGAGTGTTGGCGAAAGGCGAAGTTGACCTACGAGTGGGAAATGAAGCAAGAGTTGTTTTATGCTAGTGCATAATTGATTAATGGTCTTTATGTTCTAAATCTTGATATGCCTGTCTATAAAATAAATACTAAGAGCATTAAGAATAATGATTCTAATCCAACTTATCTCTGACACTGCCGCTTGTGCCATATAAACGAGAATCGCATATCAAAACTTCATAAGGATGGAGCTTTAGATTCATTTGATTTTGAATCATATGAAACATGTGAATCTTGTTTAATGGGCAAGATGACTAAAGCCCATTTCAAGGGACATGTTGAAAGGGCAAGTGATTTATTGAGTCTCATACATAGTGATGTATGTGGCCCAATAAGCACACAAGCTAGAGGTGATTTTCAATACTTCGTTACATTACTGATAACTTCAGTAGATATGGGTATGTATACCTAATGAAACATAAACATGAAACATTTGAAAAGTTCAAGGATTTCAACAATGAAGTATAAAACCAGCTTGGCAAAAGTATCAAAATCCTCCGACCAGATCGAGGAGGTGAATACTTAAGCCAAAAGTTTCATGACTATCTAAAGGAGTGTGGGATAGTCCCACAACTCACACCTCCGTATACTCCACAATGGAATGGCGTATCTGAAAGGAGGAATCAAACTTTGTTGGACATGGTTCGGTTTATGTGAGTCATGCAGATCTTCCGATTTCCTTTTGGGGACATGCTTTAGAAACAACAATATTTATACTGAACCGCGTTCCATCTAAATCAGTTGAAAAGACATCATATGAGATATGGACTAGGAAACGTCCTAGTATGTCTTTTATGAATATTTGGGGTTGTGAGGCTTACGTGAGACGTCACGCCTCCAATAAACTTGGACCCAAATCTGATAAGTGTTTATTTGTGGGGTATCCTAAGGAACGAAAGGATACTATTTCAATTATCCCAGCGAGAACAAAGTGGTGTTGCTCGGACAGGTGTCTTTCTTGAAAGAGAATTTATTTCTAGAAGAACCAGTGGGAGACAAATAGAACTTAGTGAAGTACAACCACAAGAAAACACTGAACATGATATTATGGAAACTGAGCAGTCACCACAAGTTGTTGTGGATGAAATGCCTGCTCAAGAGACACAAGCCGTACACTGGGAGCCACAGAGATATGGATTTCTTATGACTCAACAAGGTGACTTACTACTCATTGATGAGGATGGACCTTCATCCTATCAAGAAGCTATATTGTGCTCTGATTTTGAGAAATGGCTAGAGGCCATGAAATCTGAGATGTAATCCATGTATGTAAACCAAGTATGGACTTTGGTTGACCCACCTGAAGGGGTAAGACCCATAGGGTGCAAATGGATTTTCAAGAAAAAGACCGACATGGATGGTAATGTACAAACCTTTAAAGAACGATTGGTTGCTAAAGGTTTCAAACAAATTCATGGTATTGACTATGATGGAACTTTTTGCCAGTTGCCATGGTTAAATCCACTAGGATCTTACTTGCAATAGCTGCATTTCATGATTATGAAATCTGGCAGATGGATGTCAAAACAGCTTTCCTTAATGGAAACTTACTTGAAGATGTGTACATGACACAACCCGAGGGTTTTGTTGATCCAAAGGATGCTGGAAAGATATGCAAGCTACAACGATCCATTATGGATTGAAGCAAGCTTCTCGGAGTTGGAATCTTCATTTTGATGATGCAATCAAAGAGTTTGGTTTCATCAAGAACGTAGATGAACCTTGTGTCTACAAGAAGGTCAGTGGGAGCATAATTATCTTCCTAGTGTTGTATGTAGATGACATACTTCTCATTGGGAATGATATACCTGCCTTGCAATCTGTAAAGATTTGGCTAAGGCATTGCTTTTCTATGAAAGACTTGGGTGAAGCCACCTACGTGTTAGGTATCAAGATCTATAGAGATAGATCAAGAAAATTACTTGGCCTAAGTCAAAGTACATACATAGATAAAGAGCTAAAACGGTTTAGCATGCAAGAATCAAAGAAAAGATTCGCGCTTATGACACATGGGATATATCTCTCGAAGGATCAGTGTCCTTCAACACAAGATGAGAGACAGCGCATGAGTAAGATTCCGTATGCGTTAGCTATTGGATCTATCATGTATGCCATGATATGTACTCGTCCCGATGTCTCGTATGCTTTAAGCATGACGAGCAGAATATCAAGTTGATCCAGTGAATGTCACTGGATCGCTGTCAAGAATATCCTGAAGTACTTGAGAAGAACTAAGGATACATTCTTGATTTATTGAGGTGAGGAAGAGCTCAATGTAATAGGTTACACTGATGCAAGCTTCCAAACCGACAAGGATGATTTCCGATCTCAATCAGGATATGTGTTTTGCTGAAATGGAGGTGCTGTGAGCTGGAAGAGTTCAAAACAAGATACAGTAGCCGATTCTACAACTGAAACTGAGTATATTGCTGTCTTAGATGAAGCAAAGGGAGCTGTTTGGCTCAAGAAGTTCATTTCTGAGCTTGGGTTATGCCTAGAATTCTAGATCCAATTGAACTCTATTGTGACAACAATAGAGCCATTGCATTGGCTGAGGAACTCAGATCTCACCAGCGATCCAAACACATACTTCAACGTTTTCATTTCATTCGAGAAATCGTTGAAAGAGGGGATGTAAAAATATGCGAAGTACCAACTGATGATAATGTATCTGACCCGCTGACGAAACCACTGTCACAGCAGAGGCATGATCGTCATACTAGATCTTTTGGCATTAAGTACATGTCTGATTGGTCTGAGTGCAAGTGGGAGATTTGTTGGGATATGCCCTAAGACAACTCGTTAGATGATTGCTTTCGGCATACAATGTAATATGATTTTATTAAAGGCAATTCATTATTATATATTATTCCAGTATCTTTGTACTATGAATATATATATGTTAATGTCCTTAGAATAATATTGTATTATTCTTAAAGATTGTCCCTAGTCAAGTATTACTTGAATTATGATAATGATAAGGCATTGAGACTAGTATGTATATGTTGATGAATTTGTTCATGGATATGAGATATCAAATCAACACATGGGTACATGTTAGAGAACTCTGTACTGGACAGACCCACCATGAGAATGCTACATGGATGGTTATATGAATGTCATAAGCAATTCTCATAGTGATAATAGTGTACGTAATCCTTACGACTTGAGATCACCAGAGATCCCAACATAAGGAGTTGTATATCTTGATATTGTCAAACGTTACCTGTAACATGATAAACTATAAAGAAAATCATTGGATACACTACGAATTATGTAGAGGGAAGTTGAGTGATCAAGATAGGATTTGTCCCTCCTATATAACAAGAGAAGTGTTTGGGCCCTTGATCAAGTGAGACTAAAATGCATGGTCATGCTCGAATGAGTCGATATGTGATATCGAGCTTATTCGTTTATTCTAGTCTACTTGGGGATCAAGAAATATAAAGTTGAACTATACGAGTATGACTTATTCCATGACTCATGTTTAATCTAAACACATAGGACAAATGGATTAAGTTACATGATGAATATTATCACAGGCCATAGGTTATGTCGAGTCGATGACATTCTTGTAACTTGGGTAGCCTTGATTTGTTGCTAGATACTGCTCATTGCTTGTGACATAAAATTAGATTTTATATCACTGCCAACATTACAAGATCCTAACAGGTTGCACAAAAGATTAAATCGATAAAGGGAGTTAAATTCATTGGATGAATTAAAATGGCTTAGGAAGAGTCCTAAGCATAAATTAATGGGCCAATTATGTATATATAGAGATATATATATATTAATATGCTATATAGATGGATAAAGATGAACTCGGGCCCAAGGGTTTGGGAAGACCGATTAGCTGTTTCTTTATGTCTATATATATATGACCATTAGGTTAACAGGGCAATCAGATCGGCAAATACTATAGCCCATACATTAGCCTCTAATGCTATTTCTGCAGGACCCAATCAGGCTACTGTGGATTGTTGCCCCTTTTTTTCAAACATATTGTATCTTTGGACTTGCCCACTATGGTTGATTTCTAATGACAAAGCTATGTTTTCAAAAAAAAAAATTATATATATATATATATATATATATATATATATATATATATATATATATATATATATATATATATATATTCAAAATTGAATAGTAAAAAAGTCGGCTAAATACCAAACAAAGTAGAATATAATAGGGGCGGAACTAGGGGAGGCAGGGGGTGCCCCCGGCCCGCACAAAAAAACAACTTTAACCTGATTTTCCAAAAAAAAAAATTTTTTGCACCCCCAAAAAATTTTTAGCCCTCACAAAAAAAAAACTTTAACCTAATTAGATATGTTAATCCGATAATTTAATTAGGATTATGTAATGAATGGTTTTTGTCTAAAAATTGTTCATTAAATCAATGCCTACCTAACACTTTTTTTTTGTCAAAAATTAAAAGAAAAAAATAACAAAGCACTCCTGCAAATATCACGAGTTTCAAGTGCCTAAATTTTTACTTTTAGATGAAGATGATATGATTTTATGCTTTGTGCTTTGTTTGGAAGTTAGGTGTTTAATGACGATGATACTTATTCTTTCACTTTTTGGACACTTTACCATTTTGTATTTTTAAATTGATATATAATTCACTTTTTTTTGAGCCTATATTATTCATTTTCTTTTGTTAAATAATGTGTATATTTCGAGATTCACATGTTACGGTAATAAAATTAAATCATTAGAGTGCTAGTCATCCCTATATTTGAACGTATAAAATATTAAATATTTTATAAAACAAAACATCATACAGTAATTAAAAATTATAAATTAAATCATTTGAAGATTTTTTTTAATAGAAGATAACGGTGATTGATTGCCGGGAGATAAATTTTCCATGTTGTCTTCACTAATTAAGTGGGAAACTACCAAATTTTATTTTCTTATTGTTAGAGATCAAACATCTAATTGTATATTATATATTTTGCATCCATAGTTGACTAAATAGGGTTTTCCAAACACTTGAAAATCGACTTAAGTATTGGAAGTTTTAGATAAAGAATGATGGGAAATTGTTTTGTGAAAATTTTAGGCAAATTGGATAGGTAATGTCTGGAATCAAATGTTTATCTTTTTACCAAAAAATTATAGCTGATGATAACGTTGCAAATCAAATCTGTCACGTTTCGATCGTCTCATAGCATGAGCAATTATTGATTCCTGATACCCGAAAATAAGGTATTTATCCGACCTTATTGACCGACCTGAATTTCATCTACTATTCACATCAGCGACCTCTTTGGGCAAACCGATCTGGTGGCCCGACGTGTTGTGACTTATTTGTTTGCCCCCCTCCGATCACTCCATTGACCTCTTTTGGGACCCGAGCTCATTGTCCGAGCTATTCTCATGCCCTGCTTAGTGTAGGGACACAATAGGGGAACAATATCTCCTAAATTAGGCAAATGCGAGATCTACGGAGCAATATCTGAGATTTGATTGCATTCACAAGATTTTATCATATCTTGAGAAGATTTGGATAAACATGGAAGGAATCATTGTTACATGGTAACTCCTAGTTCTCCGCCTATAAATACCAGGTCCAATCTACAGGTTTGGGCATTCATAAATCTTTCACTTAATTTACAAGCATATAATTTCTCGTTTCCTCTCGACTGACTTGAGAGTCGGAGGGAACGCGTCAAAAAACTTTCGGCTCCCTTCTCACATTTGTTTCTTGATTCCAGGTCTCTGAGTCGAGGATCCCAGGTAAAATTGACGCTATTACTATTTGCATTGCAGAACATGGAGGTATTGTCTTACATCTTATTGATATCAGAAGGTAATCACACTTTTTGGTGATATTAATTGACGTCGTCTATAGGAAAGTGAGTTCAAGATGTTGATATGACCGGAAGACGTGGACGTGGGAAGGGAGTAAGGAGGAACCTTGGTGGAAGAGGAAGTCCTGACAATTAAAATCATTATATCCCTCCACAGCATGAAGATCAACCACCCTCCTGTCAAGAACGTGTGAGATCTGACTATGGATCAGCTGTCACAGTTCATCAATCGAACCATGCAGAATACGTTCTTTCAACGCCAGGCTCCACCACCTCCAGGACTTAATCAGGTTCCACCACCTCCAGAACCTAACCAAGCTCCACCCCCTCCACAACCCAATCAGGCACCACTGCCTGTTCAACCACAGAAGGCCACTGAACCTAATAGGGTTGCAGGTGTTGATGCGAACGCGCAAGTGGACCTCCACTGTCAGATCAAATGGAAGCTGTGTGGGGAGAAATAAGGCGATTGGGTCAACATATAGGTGGTCGACCTCCAATGGCTAGGAGAAAAAGCCCCTTTGCACAAGCTATTTTAGGAGAGGAGCTCCCACCAAATTTTAGACAGGCTACGGTGGGAGAATATGACGGAAGCACATACAAAGCCCTTTTTCACAAGCTATTTTAATAGAGGAGCTCCCACCAAATTTCAGACAGCCTACGGTGGGAGAATATGACGGAATCACAGAACCAGGGGAACACCTCGGAAGGTTCAAGAATGCTGCTTTACTGCATAGGTATTCTGATGGGATCAAATGCCGTGTTTTTCTTACCACTCTTGTAAGATCGTCACAACAGTGATTTAATTTGCTTAGACCAAACACTATTCGTTGCTTCGAGGAATTCAGTTCATCCTTTCTAAACCAGTTCGCTAGCAGCAAAAGATATCAAAAAACTTCTCTGAGTTTGTTCACTACCAAACAGAATGAACAAGAATCATTGAGAGAGTTCGTACAACACTTCAATGGGGCAGCCTTAGAGGTCCTTATTAATGCCTTCACACAAGAGTTTAAAGCTGGGGAATTTTTCAAGTCACTAGTAAAGAAGCCTCCTCGTAGTTATGACGAACTTCTGGGACTGGCTGAAAAATATATCAATCTCGAAGATGCTCAGAGACAGAAGAGGGCTGATCTTTGGCCATCAGAAAATAAAGGAAAGTAGATGTAAGCAAGAAAAGACTTGTTGATAGGGCCGACGATATTAGTTGACCTAAAAGACAATTTGCTTCTCGCACACCTCTGTCCATGAGCTTGGAAAGAGCTATGGAAATATGTGATGATAAAAAGAAACTGGAGAGACCAAGGAAGTCAGAGAAGGGTCCTCATCTGTCTCCATCTCGTAAATATTGCGTATAGAGTACGACCATGTAACTAACGAATGTCAGAAGCTTGAAGATGAGATAGAACGAATCATTAGAAGAGATTCTCAAATAAAAAATCTTATAACAAAGACCCGAGAACCGTATCATAACTATAATGATAGAAGTCGATACCGAGGTACAGAAAAGAGAAAACACCACGTGGTGGCCGAGCTAGATCCCGCGAGAGGGATATTTCTCCTAGAGAAATAGATAATCAAAGAAGAAGGGTCGAACAGGTGGAGAATAACCCTACCCGAGGAACTATCAATATAATCTCGGGGGGACCCACAGACGGAGACTCGGACCAAGCTCGGAAAAGTCATGGCAGGAGGTTGGAAAGTTTTGAAGTTGCGGAAGAGGTAATTCAAAAAGATGAGTCTATCATAAGCTTTGAGCCTAATGATCTAAAGGGTGTGGTAGCACCACACAATGATGCTTTAGTGGTCACTGTAACCATAGCAAACTATGACGTCGCAAGGATCTTTGTTGACACTAGCAGCTAAGTCAATGTTTTGTTAAAAGACACTTTGGATAAAATGCAGATAGAGGGGTCAAAGTTTGAACATATTACAACTCCTTTATATTGGTTCACTGGACATGCATTCAACCCCTGAACATATCACCATGTCCTTATCTCTTGGTCATGGGATGTCACGCATTACAAAAATAGTTAATTTCACTGTGGTTGAGGTAAGGCTCCTACCTCATATAATGCAATCCTAGGCCGACCTGCTATGAAGGACTTCAAAGCAGTAGCTTCTACCTACCATCAGAAACTCAAATTCCCTGTGGACAGGGAGTTTGGAGTTCTTTGTGGTGATCAGAAAGCAGCCCGCTGATGTTATGTGGAAGAGGTTAAAGAAGATGGGAAACGAGCTTGTCGAGAGGTCAGTTGTATCGAACGAATAGGCTATGATATTCCTATTGACAGAGATATCTCAAACAGTTTAGACAAAGCGCAAGAAATAGTTGTACTTGGCTCGACAGATAAGACAGTAAAAGTGGCTAGGGATCTGGAAACAAACATCAGAGCAGATATCATCTCATGTCTGATCAAGAATGGGGATATCTTTGCTTGGGGAGCTCATGATCTAAGTGGAATCATCCCAGGCGTCTTGGAACATCGGTTAAATGTGTCTAGAGCCCGACCTGTCAAGCAAAAGAAAAGACATTTTTGACCCGAAAAAAATAAAGTAATAAGAGAGCAAGTTGAGGAACTCATTCGGGTAGGTCATATTCGTGAAGTTCAATTCCCAATGTGGCCTTCAAATGTGATCATTGTACCCAAGAGCTTGGGAAAATGGAGGATGTGGATAGACTTCCGAGATCTTAATAAGGCATGCCAAAAAGATTGTTATCCGTTACCAAGGGGTATTGAAGCTAATCCAGACAAAGTCAAAGCTATCTGTGAAATGTCTCCTCCGAAGAACCTCCATGAGGTACAATGCCTTACAGGAAAAAATCGTTGCTTTATCACGTATCTCCAGATCAGCTCATAGAAGTCTCCCCTTTTTCAAGATACTCCAAAAAGCATATAAGTTTGAATGGAATCAGAAATGTGAAGAAGCATTCGGGGAGTTGAAGAAATACCTGGCCGAGCTTCCTATACTAGATAAGCCCCTACTTGCGGAGCGGTTATTTATCTACATGTCAGCCACGGAGGAGGCAATCAGCTCGGTTCTTGTGAAAGAGATGCAAACATATCAACAGCATATCTATTACCTATCTCATGCCTTAAAAGGTGCTAATATGAGGTATTCAGATATCGAAAAGTTGGCCCTAATGTTGATTATGACGGCTAGGCGACTCGGGCCTTACTTCCTGTCACATCCAATAACTGTATTAACAAACAGTTCTCTAGGGAAGATACTCAGTCAAGCAGATGTCTCAGGACGACTAGTCAAATGAACAAGCAAGCTAGAAGAGTAGGACATATAGTACGAGCCCCGCACAGCTATCAAAGCTCAGTCGTTAGCAGATTTCATTGCGGAAACTATGCATCCTGAGAAAGAAGAGTTATGGAAGGCGTTTGTCGATGGCTCCTCTTGTAATTAGGGGAGTGGAATTGTGGTTGTGTTAATATCCCCCAATGGAGATGAGGTTCAACAGGCAGTACGATTGGACTTTCGAGCCTCCAATAATGAAGTAGAATATGAAGAGGTATTGACCTGTCCGAGGGCTGCTCGAAATGTGGGAGCTAAGCGCATACGTGTCTTCTCTGATTCTCAACTAGTAGCTCAACAGATGAATGGATTCTACGAGGTTAAGAATGAAAAGTTAATTCAATACGTCAGTACCATAGAAAAAATCAAAGAAGGTTTTCTAGAAGTAATGTTCAGACAGATCCCAATAGAAGAGAATAGAAAAGCGGACAGCTTAGCTAGAATGGCTAATGTTCTTAACACTTGGCAGAATAGAGATGTGATGTTTCAAGTTGAGTTAACCCCAAGTCAAGATCATCCATCTAATGATTGGAGAGCAGATCTCTTAGACTACTTACCCATGCTCTGCTCCACAAATGATCCCAAAAAGCCTACATACTCAAGTGAGAGGAGTCGGAGATTCATACTCGTTGAAGGAATCTTGTACAAGAGGTCGTTTGCTCGACCATTTTTGCGTTGAGTGGACCAAAAGAATCATATTACATATTGAGAGAAATCCATGATGGATGCTGTGGAAATCATCTAGCTTCCTGGCAAATAAGGTGCTCCTCGCTGGATATTTTTGGCCTACATTTCAGAAAGATTCTACAGCTATGGTTATATCATGTGATAGTTGTTAGAGACACTCTAGACTTCAGCATAAGCCATCCATGATGATGAAAGCAATCGTGGCAGCAAGCCCATTTTATGAGTGGTGCATTGATATAGTAGGACAATTTCCAACAGGAAGAGCTCAGAAGAGGTTTTAATTGTGGCTATTGTTTATTGCTCAAAATGGGTCGAAGGTGAGGCACTAACAAGAATCACGGAGAAAAAGGTCTTCAGCTTCATCTGGAAAACATTGTCTGCCGATATGGAGCCCAAAGAAGATTATCTCTGATAATGGAAGACAATTACATGGGGCTTTACTCCAGACGTGATGTGAAGAGTTGAAGATTCATCAGGCCTTTACTTATGTCACTTACCCTCAAAGCAATGGTCAGGTAGCGGTCACTAACAGATCTCTGGTACAGAACATTAAAGCTAGGATTGGGAACGCGAAAGGAAATTGGGTGGAAGAACTATCCAACGTCCTATGGTCCTATCGAACTACACCAAAGATGGGAACAGGTGAAACACCATTCAGTATGGTCTATGGAAATGAGGCGGTACTCCCAGCTGAGATTGGAGCAGAATCATTAAGAGTACATTTCTATGATTAGCAGAACAGTCAAAGAAGAGCTGATGATCTTTATTTAATTGAAGAAAAAAGGGAAGCTTTCGCCATCATGATGGAAGCTGTAAGGACCCCGTCCCCTTAACAAACTATTAGTGTATTACCCATGTATTTAGTGGATACTACCATGTAATCAGGGGGAAAAACCACATGCAACCATAGCATAATATACCAACAATAAAATTCTTGCATTATCCCACACAATATCCAATTTTCCCCAATACAAATTCACTTACATAGCATGCATCCTATAATACACTAACATTTCTCAATTCATTTTGCAATTCCTTTAATTAATTGCATGCAACACATGAATGAAAAGAGAAAGGCCCTTGCCTTTTTATACAAACCAAATACACATATATAGTAGTGCTCACATGCGAACATCAAATGAGTGAATGTGTATTTAATGTATAAAGTACCATACTCAATACTGGCACTGGTACCTCATCCTGGAAGTACCTCAAATCCATAGCTCGATCTCAACACCGGAGCTACCGTTGTACCTCTTCCACCTGTCCCAACAGAGACAGCCTCCACACGTGGTGAGCATATTAATCCACTATCTCAATAACAACAATATTACAATTCATAATTTACAGAACATAAAGCTGTAAACGTAAAAGATACTCCCTGTATAATATCGAAATCCCATAGGATTCCCCGCGCTGTTCCTGTTCTCACAATAACAAAACCATCAAATTTCCAAAGTCAGTTAATCATCACATTGATTAACTATGCCCTTTCTTACCATGCCAATTTCATAATTAAGTATGAATAAATCATTCAATTAATGATTACAGATAACCCATGTATCTATGCCATGATTTCATAGTCTTATCACATCATATTTCATCGCTCGCACAATAGCGGCGACATTCCATATTCTCGCACTCTCAACAGCGGCGGCATCATGACCAATGTTCGCTCCGTAGCGACAACATCACAACATTGCTCGCTCCATAGTGGCACCATATAATTTGCAAAACTTACAAATTCATTGCATTAAAAGTATATCATGCATTTCAAAGTTGCAATAATATAAAAGACTATGCTCGTACGTTATACGTACCTTATAATTTCGTAGTCCGAATCAAACATTGCCTTAGTCCCGTGACCCGATGAATTACGTGCTAAACACATTAAATAATTCACAATTATTTGTGAGCATGCAACCACGTGCCCAAGCACGTTCACAATTCCCAATTATGTCATCAATCCATGACGATTAACCATTTTAAAAGACCACGGGCGAAGCTTGCATCGATTCTATAACATCAACACAATATATACATTAAAACAGGGCCTCTCGATCGATCGGCCAGAAGTGCTTGATCGATCGAGAGCTCCAAAAAATTGATGTCCAAAAATCTTCCTTGCTCATCGATCGACCGACCATCTCGATTGGCGGCAACTTTGCTCGATCGATCGAGCGTATTGTTCATCGTCTTCCATTTTTAAAAAATTACGCGACATCGATCGAGCCCCTATTGCGGATTGATCGGCGAGCACTGATACAGCCCAAAAATGGCGTTTTTGAGTTTAAAACCCCCAAATAAACAAACCCAACACCCATAATACCATTAATCCTCAACATAAACTCCATAAAACTTCCTTAAACATACCAACCCAAAAATCTTTAAAATCCAAAAACTTAAACCCAACTCAAAACTCAACCAATTACCACAATACTATAATCAAATCGAAGATAAAGAAAAGGGGAAGTGTATTACCAAATTATCTTCGAGAAATCCGGCTCCCAAGTCGAGCATCCATCGATTTTGCTCCAAGGAAGAAAAGAGGGGAAATGGATGGGGGCTTTTGGGAGAGAGAGAGAGAAGAGAGAGAAGAGAATGCCTGAACACCGAGTCCACTTGGTATATATATATTGTACCAAGGTTCAAAAATCCCGAGTCTCCAAAATACATCATGACTCATTAAACATCATCTCTGTTCAAAAATTACCTCTCAATCTCAATTTTCATTAACAGCCCCAACACAAAGCGCCCGAGACCCCAGATACCACCATAAACCCAATTCCAAGGTTTAACATCACGATGATAATACAATCTCAACCTTTGGATCCAACGACCCCAAATACCGGATTTAAAAGCTCGGGAATCTCAATACCGTAATTAATTCATAATCACCCCAATTAAAAATCCATTAAAGATCATTACCACACCAGGATTTACACCATTAATTCCCGGGCATCACAATTATCCCCCACTAATAAAATTTCGTCCTCGAAATTTTCATAGGCGTACCCCATGTACTGCCAAGACCAAATCCAATCGGATCCACATCGTCCAATCATGAACACATCATGAACGACACATCAACTGCGAGGACACCAACCTCGCACCAAATCCTGGAGTGGAGTAAACCTCCCAAACCATTACAATCTTAAAAGGCGTCAGCATGCCTCGATGCTAACCTCCAAAAGCAGTCAATCATCCGTAACTTCTAGCTACTTGAATCATCTCTGATTCCAACGTAGATATCACTTCCATGATATCTCCACCACTTAGTCTACGATGTCAAACACACATCGTTACGACGGAGACCGCTAGTATACCACAGTATACACATACTGAACCCGATTTCCGATCTCCAAATCCATCTCCATCGAGGGAGTTGTTGCACCATTTGCAACTCGGATTGGGCAACTCACGGCCACCGATCAACACAAACACATCTCTAAAGATGCCTACATCCATGTGTTCCAAGAAATCATATCTCGGTCCAAACACACCATCGAGACTCCACAATGCCTCAAGTTTCCATAGAGAGCATGCAAAAAAAAAAATCGATTGCATTCTCGCCACCTGTGTCGACGACGACACCCAACAAATCCAGTCCTGGCCATCCCTCGTTTACCCTACGATTCAACAATCCTAACACAGGGATGCTATCAAATTACCCAGTATTGAATTACCATGATCCCAAATACGATAATCCCTCCTCAGAGGAAGTCAACCAGACCTCACGTTCATTCTTCAGAATACGTTGTGCCGTCGAGATTACTCATCTCAAGGTGCCACAATCTCTCACCAGAGACTCATTCATCCAAGCAGACTAATCCGATGCTCAACAAGTACCAAAATGCTGGCATTCGTATACACACACTGGTATACATGCCTAAGCACCAACACCATATGCATACTCAATGCACTCGGCTCGGGTATCTCCAATCATACCCATAAGCCCCACATACAGCTGTCAATCCTCAGTTATTCTCACCCCGCGGAGAATATTGATTGACGAACCAACTACTAATGGTGTGAACTCCAACATCAACCCCACACAAACCGACTCATCGAAACTTCCAAAGGTTTCCAATAGATAGGTATATCAATATCGTCTTCCTCATAAGGAAAGTGTTATGAACCCATGACCCTCCAACCTTGAACCGCAGTTCAGGAAAACCTGGATATATTTATACGAAAATATATCCTGAACCAATAAATACACAGCTGGTTCAAAACAGTGCATCCTTGCCACTATTACCAATACGAGATACGTATACACGATGTATACCCAAACTAATGATGCTCTGTACTAATACCATAGTAATCCACATCTCGAACATCTCTCCAGAGACGTCTCCTCTTACGTCTCACCGAAAATATAAAGACATCACCTAGTCCAACACCAGTAATGCTTACCATGGCTGATTCACAATCAATTCTTGACCAATACCAGATGTCTCCATGACAGTAAGTTCCAAATCTCTCCAAGACATACAATCAATATAGTAGTGTCACCCCACTAACTATATCCATAGTTCTGATTGCGTCCCCCATTGCATTCCATATGCAAGGGTTCTCAACCAGCGCTAAACGTTCTCGTGAGGTATTCCCTGCCTCAATCCTCATGCCACATAGTGACTACAAGAGTCCACCATAAACCCTCATCGTATCATCATATGATTCACCAAACCCGGTACCAACGAGCAGTGTAATGGCTACGTCAAGCTCACTATAGCACTGCAACAATACCTGGCTAGCAGATCGCTGCCTCCATAGGTTATACCAAACCTACCAAAGTATTATACATTCCACCCCGGTATACCATACCGTACCATCAATTAGGTAGTGGGTCATCACCCAATATTTCTCTAATACAAACGCAAAACGGACATCCCAGTGTCCTTACTCGACCACAATGTAATCCTAATCAATTAGGATTTATTCCACACCTTCATGTGTGGGTGTGACTATGCCTACCATATGTCACATCGGTATATGCAAGTAGTTTCCTCAATAACTACTTCTACCACCAATCACTTGACCATAGATATCCCAACGAGTATACCCAAAGGTACCACTACTCGTAAAACATTTACCTCAATACGTGTTGTGGTACACTTACATGTACGACGCATCCATTTATTCATCGAGCAAACTTGCCCGGCATAATGGTCTCGTCAACCGGTGAGCAGACACCACCTTGTGCCCACCATCGATACTCAAACCATACGACGAAATACATATACCTAAATGTATTTTTCATCGTAACGACGACACACGTCTACATAGAACATCCATTATGTCATAGTCATCTTGTGATGGTACATGTCAACACATGACATCCACAATATTATCGTCAACCCGTGACGGTACATGTCAATACATGACATCTACAATATCATCGTCAACCCATGACGGTACATGTCAATACATGACATCCACAATATCATTGTCAACCAGTGACGGAGTATGTCAATACATGACACCCACAATATCATCGTCAACCTGTGAGGGTACATGTCAATACATGACACCTACAATAATGCTAACAAAATAGCAATAAACCACAACTCATCGCTAACAAGATAGCGTCATACATGTATTCATCGCCCAACAGTGGTACGCAATCAGCACCAATCACTTGAAGGGAGCATAATCTCGTGCTACGTACATAGCAGCATAACCCATTGCTATAAAATCAGTGGCATGAGCCCTCGCTATAAAATCAGCGGCATTAAACATCGCTATATAATCAGCGGCATGAACTCTCGCTATAGAATCAGCGGTATAAATCATCGCTATAGAATCAGCGGCATAGACCCTCGGTATAGAATCAGCGGAATGAACCATCGCTATATATATCCGGCGGCATGAACGATCGCCATAGAATGAGCGGAATGAACCATCGCTATATGTATCCGGCGGCGTGAACCATCGCCATAGAATTAGCGGAATGAACCATCGCATATGTATCCGACGGCATGAACCATCGCCATAGAATTAGCGGAATGAACCATCGCTATATGTATCCGACGGCATGAACCATCGCCATAGAATAAGCAGAATGAACCATCGCTGATCGCTTATTTTATAAACAGAAAATTTCTCAGTGTAGCGATTCTATACCGCAAGTGCACGGTGTCAAGTTTTAGTATAGTGATAATATAAGTAAGGATGTCGAACCCACAGGGACTAACGTATAAGTACCAAATAAAATTAGTGAAATTATATTTAGCCTACGAAAAAGGTGATTAAATAACTAATTAAGCTAAATAATTAAAAACTCAAAACTAACACAACTCCTTTGAAGATGCGAAGGAATTCCGCTCAAGAAATCTATCAAGATGTTCGTTCAATTGTGTATCATCAATGATTTGTTTGTTAAAACAATTACTTATCAATCAATTCTTAAGGTGACGGATTTCCGAAATATAATCAATACACTCTCTCGAGTTGTATTGAAACTAGTAATAAATTGACGCAAGTAACTCTCGTTCACTTAAACCAATTTAATACCGAATAAATCTCTATTAAAACCGTTGTTCTTTAAATCTTTCAATTTAAAGTGACCACGTATGTGATTTAATCTCTCGATCTAAATCTTCAACATACAACATGAATTATTTTAGCGTGTTATAATTTGATCTCTCGATCTCAATTATAATTAACAAATTTCAATCAAAGGTAGCTAAGCTTTGATAGCATGAAGCATATAATTCATGAACAAAAGATATTGATTCATTCAAACACAACCAAATCAAAGATTCAAGCACAAAATTCCTTAAAATTGATAGAATAAACCAGATTAAATTCAAATTAAATTTAAATAGATGTTTAATCGTCTCAAAACCTCAAAAACATCAACTAAATATGAAAATCAAATTAATCTAGAGTTTAGAAATATGATAAACGTAGGAGCGACTCCGTGCGTTGAACGATCTTTCTTCTCTTGCTTCCTTCCTTGCACTTCAAAGGATTCTTCAACCTTCTTTTGTTCCGGGAGGTTGAAAGGCGGCTAAGAATATTTAGGTCTGATTATTCTCCAGAATAGGGATGCAATTTTCGTGCCTCTTTTCATTATTTATAGAAGAGGGGAGATATGGAAGTGTTTCCAAAAATCAGACCAAATCAAGAATTTTATTTTCAGAAAATTCTCCGTCTCGATCGATCGGTCCTTACGTCTCGATCGATCGAGCGCCTTCAGCTTCCGTGTCCGAGTTTCTCTGCCTCGCTCGATCGATCGAGTTGAAGTGTCCGATCGATCGAGCTTTCTTCATCTTTTCTTGCCAACTCTCTACCTCTCTTGATCGATCGAGGAGGTTTATCCGATCGATCGAGCTCTGAAATAGAATGTTGGCCAAAACTTCTGCCTTCGTCGATCGATCGACCTCCTGTTCCGATTGATCGAGAATGTCAGAACTCAAATTCGTCGTTTATTGGCTTGATTTGATCCGTTTTCTTCCTTGTAGCTCAATTCTTCCACATTCCGCCTAGATTCCTGAAACATTCAAATAAATACCAAAAAGCATAACATCTTCACGGAATCTACACAAAAATATATATAATCAACCCTATCAATCGCTTTATGTATCCGACGGCATAAACCATCGCCATAGATTTAGCGGAATGAACCATCGCTATATGTATCCGGCAGCATGAACCATCGCCATAGAATTAGCGGAATGAACCATCGCTATATGTATCCGGCGGCATGAACCATCGCCGTAGAATTAGCGGAATGAACCATCGCTATATGTATCCGGCGGCATGAACCATCGCCATATCACGATCTTGTTATCACAGTGTATTTTAATGCACCTCGCTTGTCATGACCACGGCACTAATACCCCTCGCTTCGACATATCAGCGGCATAGAATAACCTCGCTTTAATGCGACATGCGGCATTTACCATCTCTTCAACATTTTAGAAGCAAATATTCTTTCCTCGCTACGATATGACAGCGGCAAGTATTCTATCATCGCTTGAAATGACAGAGGCAAAACATTAAAATCATCACTCGAATATAACAACGATACCTTGCTTTCGTGTAACAGCGGTATTCCATATCACAATACACGTCGCTATGAGCGGCAAAGTATTTTATGTCACATCTTGTTATAACAGTGTATTTTAATGCACCTCGCTTGTCATGACCGCGGCATTAATACCCCTCGCTTTCGTGTAACAGCGGCAAGTTTTCTATCATTGCTTCAAATGACAGCGGCAAAGCATTAAAATCATCACTTGAATATAACAACGACCCTTAATGATGTGCACCGAACATCCAATACATATCTGCAACCACAATGGTTAGCAATAACACATTCCATTTCCAATCCCATATCGTAAACGCACATAAGCAAAATAGTTGTGTCACACAACACTAACTACCATCATGCATATATATGTGCTACCCGTTTCCATCAACATGTTCCTAGGCCCTCAACAGCCCCAAAGAGCAAACCACTGCTCTGATACCACTAATGTAAGGACTTGTGCCCTTACCAGCTATTAGTGTATTAACCCATCTATTTAGTGCATACTACCATGTAATCAGGGGGAAAAACCACATGCAACCATAGCATAATATACCAACAATAAAATTTCTTGCATTATCCCACACAATGTCCAATTTTCCCAATACAAATCCACTTACATAGCATGCATCCTATAATACACTAACATGTTCTCAATTCATTTTGCAATTCCTTTAAATAATTGCATGCAGCACATGAATGAAAAGAGAAAGGCCATTGCCTTTTTATACAAATCATATACACATATATAGTAGTGCTCACATGCAAGCATCAAATGAGTGAATGCGTATTTAATATATAAAGTACCCTACTCATACCGGCACTGGTACCTCATCCTGGAAGTACCTCAAATCCATAGCTCGATCTCAACACCGGAGCTACCGTTGTACATGTTCCACCTGTCCCAACAGAGACAGCCCCTATACGGGGTGAGCATATCAATCCAACATCTCAATAACAACAATATTAAAATTCATAATTTACAGAACATAAAGCTGTAAACGTAAAAGATACTCCATGTATAGTATGCCATGATTCCATAGTCCCATCACATCATATTTCATCGCTCGCTCAATAGCGGCGGCATTCCATACTCTCGCACGCTCAACAGCGACGGCATCATGACCGATGTTCGCTCCGTAGCGACAACATCACAACCATTGCTCGCTCCATAGCGGCACCATATAATTTGCAATACTTACCAATTTATTGCATTAACAGTATATCATGCATTTCACAGTTGCAATAATATAAAAGACTATGCTCGTACGTTATACGTACCTTATAATTTCGTAGTCCGAATCAAACCTTGCCTTAGTCCCGTGACCCGATGAATTACGTGCTAAACACATTAAATAATTCACAATTATTTATGAGTATGCAACCACGCGCCCAAGCACGTTCACAATTCCCAATTATATCATCAATCCATGACGATTAACCATTTTAAAAGACCCCGGGCGAAGCTTGCATCGATTCTATAACATCAACACAATATATACCATAAAATAGGGCCTCT
The DNA here is from genome assembly GCA_907163345.1 of Haberlea rhodopensis. Taxonomy (NCBI): domain Eukaryota; kingdom Viridiplantae; phylum Streptophyta; class Magnoliopsida; order Lamiales; family Gesneriaceae; genus Haberlea; species Haberlea rhodopensis. Next base: position 11,775,417 of record CAJQUN010000008.1, read on the forward strand.
CGATCGATCGGCCAGAAGTGCTCGATCGATCGAGAGCTCCAAAAAATTGATGTCCAAAAATCTTCCTTGCTCGTCGATCGACCGACCATCTCGATTGATCGGCAACTTTGCTCGATCGATCGAGCGTATTGTTCATCGTCTTCCATTTTTAAAAAATTACGCGAAATCGATCGAGCCCCTATTGCCGATCGATCGACGAGCACTGATACAGCCCAAAAATGGCGATTTCGAGTTCAAAACCCCCAAATAAACAAATCAACACCCATAATACCATTAATCCTCAACATAAACTCCATAAAACTTCCTTAAACATACCAACCCAAAAATCCTTAAAATCCAAAAACTTAAACCCAGCTCAAAACTCAACCAAATACCACAATACTACAATCAAATCGAAGATAAAGAAAAGGGAAGCGTATTACCAAATTATGTTCGAGAAATCCGGCTCCCAAGTCGAGCCTCCATCGATTTTGGTCCAAGGAAGAAAAGAGGGGAAAGGGATGGGGCTTTTGGACGAGAGAGAGAGAAGAGATAGGAGATAATGCCTGAACACCGAGTCCACTTGGTATATATATATATATAGTACCAAGGCTCAAAATTCCCGAGTCCTCCACAAATACATCATGACTCATTAAAAATCATATGTGTTCAAAAATTCCCTCTCAATCTCAATTTTCATTAACAGCCCCAACACAAAGCGCCCGAGACCCTAGATACCACCAAAAACCCAATTCCAAGGTTTAACACCACGATGAGAATACAATCTCAACCTTTGGATCCAACGATCCCAAATACCGGATTTACACCATTAATTCCCGGGCATCACAGAGCCTATCGTAGCCACATTGCACTGATGTATAACCGACGAGTTATTCAGAAAAGTTTCCAGGTCGGAGACCTAGTACTGAGAAAGGTGCAAGAGGTGCAAGTGGGCAAGCTAGATCCTAAGTGGCAGGGTCTCTTTAAGATAGTAGAAAATTTAAGTTCAAGAGCATATTACCTAGAATGCCCTGATGGGAAGACATTAATGAGGCCTTGGAACGCATATCACCTCCGCAAATATTATTCTTAGCTTACGTATTTTAGTTTTCTTTTGTTGCAAAGATTGTGTTTTTGGATGATTTACTCTTTCATTATTTAAATATAATTTTTAGAATTTTCTATAAATTGTTGTCTACATAATTAAACTATAGGGTTTTCACCCGACCTCGGGAGCACGTTTACGATGAGCTCAACTCAGCCTTGGTTACTGTAAGGACCCTAGCTCCTTAAGTGCGGATTAAAGGCATAATTAAAGCTAACATATATTATCAGAGTAAAATGATCGTGTTGAGACTATGAGCTTTAAGAAATACATGCCAAAAATAAGGACTATCAATGGATTAATTACATTCCCAAACCAATGAATGTTATCAACTATAGTTTTACACTACTCCTAGAGTAGACACTATACAAAAGTAATCCGTCCTTCACTTCCCAAAAGTGTTCTTCACAAGCTCACTGCCACAACCCGCCTTAGCCCCTTTTTCATGCCAAAAACGTACCTACAAGGACAACCCCCAAACATGAGCATATAACAATTCATATACAACACAATATGAATTTAAGGCGTAAATGCATAACCGTAATAAACACTTCCTGTTTTTCCCATGCATTTTAAACGCTCCATTTTTGGTTGTCCCTGTACAATAACTCATGAGTATAATCAATAGATTATTTAATGGTCCACACATGTCATGACATAATACCATTTCATCATCACCAATTACCAATCAACAATCCCTAGTCTGCTCATCACAATGTATTTTAATGCCCCTCGCTTTTCATATCGGCGGCATAGAATAACCTCGCTTCAATGGACATGCGGCGCTCCCACCCCTCGCCTCACATTGAGCGGCAAATATTCTTTCCTCGCCTCATATGATAACCACGCTTAAATGTGACATGCGGCGCTCCCACCCCTCGCTTCACATTTAGCGGCAACAAAACAAATAGCGGCAAGCATTAAAATCATCAAGGGATGACCACGACTCATGGGATATGTACCAATAACCATCATATGCATATACAATCATCATGCATAATTCAACATGTATTTGCATCCACAATGCATAATTCCATATATACTCGCATCCACAATGCATAAACAATGAGTATATTAGATACATGTACCGTTGGGTACCCGTACGTCTTCTACGTACCTTTCCAAAAGTAGGATGTGGTAGGACTTTACTTCCTTGGCTGTGTTGCCACCTGGGATGGTTCTACATATTCACACAAATCAATATTAGAACCCAATAATAGTCCAATACCAAAAATCCTACAAAAATAACCAAAAACATCACATTTTGTGACTCGCAATCGATCGCTGCAAAGGGCCGATCGATCGCGAGATCACACTGCCCGAATCTCAATTTTTGTTCTTTCGGCGATCGATCGCCAACCTCGCCGATCGATCGCCCAAGTGTGGCGATCGATCGCCAAAAGCTTCTGGAGCACACTGCCTGCTCGCGATCGATCGCCAAAAATGGGCGATCGATCGCCGAGTCCTGCACTTCGAAAAATCGCCATTTTTGCTCCAAAACTCATTTCCAATCCATGCCATCTCCCCTACCATCAAATCAATAACATCAAACACAATAAAACCTTCAATAAACATCATCATATACTCATAAATTCAACATCCAACCAAAATAATACCAACCCCCCAACAAACCCATTCCAAAACCCAAATATCAAACTCAAATCAAAACAAATCTTTGCAAAAACAACAAGGAAGGTTATATACCCTTCCTAGACTCCAAATCTTACCAAGAATCACACCAAATGAGATTTTGCAAAGGTTTCCTTTCCCCCTTGGAGCCAAAAACGAAAATGAGAGTGGGTTAGGGTTGGAAGGAGTGTTTGGGGATTTAAGGAGTGAATGGTAAAGTGATGGGTGAGGGTGGGGTAATTGTTAATATATGACAAATAAAATTGTACCCCAACAATTAACATGATGTCCAAAATACCCCAACATGGTATTTTTCAATCATAGTACTAACATGCACCTCAAAATCTCAATTAATACATGCTATCCAATTAATTGCCAACCATTACAATTAAATCATGCCAACACCCAAATCTCCCAATATGCACAATATGCACCCTGAAATGCACTCATGGGTCACTCTTTCCATGTGACCATGCATTTCCATATGATAATTAATTCCAACACATATATTAATTATCACCATAAAAATTACATAACATAATTAATGCCCAACTTGCATATAATTATTTCGGGGATATCACAATACTCCCCTACTTATAAGATTTCGTCCTCGAAATCACATGCACTTACCCCAACAAGAACTAAACATAATTAACATACCAGAAAATAGTTCCGGGTAGTGCTGCACCATATGCCGCTCCGTCTCCCACGTAGCCTCCTCGACACCCCTGCGATCCCACTGAACCTTGATCATAGGTATCACTTTGTTCCGAAGTCTACGGTCTGCTCGATCCAGAATTCTAATAGGCCGTTCCACATAAGAGACATCGGATTCCAACTGGACCTCAGAAGGCTGTAATAATGGATCCGGCTCATACTTCCGCAGCATCGATACATGAAACACATCATGTATACCAGATAAAGAAGGTGGCAAAGCCAGTCGGTAAGCTAAGGTGCCAATGCGCTGCAAAATCTCGTACGGTCCAACATACCTCGGAGACAGTTTTCCGCGCATCCCAAATCGCACAACGCCTCTGAAAGGTGAGATCTTCAAAAAGACCTTATCTCCCAACTGAAATTCCAACGGTCTCCGCCGTTTATTCGCATAAGCTGCCTGTCTGTCCTGGGCTGCTTTCATTTTCTGCCTTATCATCTTTATCTTTTCTTCCATTTCCCGAATCAACTCCGGTCCTCCGACCGATTTGCGGTCCAAATCATCCCAACACAAGGGTGATCTACACCGTCTGCCATAAAGGGCCTCAAAAGGAGCCATCTGAATGCTTGCCTGGTAGCTATTATTATAGGAGAATTCTACCAAGGCCACTGAATCTTGCCAAGAAACATCGAACTCCAATACACAAGCCCTCAACATGTCCTCGAGCGTTTGGATAGTACGCTCGGTCTGGCCATCCGTCTGAGGATGATAAGCAGTGCTCAATCTAACTTCAGTTCCCAAGGCTGACTGAAGACCCTCCCAAAAATGAGATGTGAATCGTGGATCTCGATCCGACACTATGGAAATGGGGATCCCATGCAATCTCACCACATCTCGAATATACAACTGTGCCATCCTCAAAAAGGTGAAAGTCATGCTATAGGGGATGAAATTAGCTACCTTAGTCAATCGATCCACAACTACCCAAATAGCATCAAAACCCGAAGCACTCCTCGGCAGGTGAGTCACGAAGTCCATGGAAATGTGTTCCCACTTCCACTTCGGTATCTCCAAGCTTTTTAACTCGCCGCCAGGTCTCTGTCTCTCCGCCTTAACCTGCTGGCAGATCAAGCACCTCTTAACAAAAGCGACGACATCACTCTTCATTCTTTTCCACCAAAACTGATCACGCAGATCTTTATACATCTTCTTCCCGCCTGGGTGGATGCTAAGTCTACTACTATGAGCTCGCTCCAAGATCCCTCTACGCAACTCCGATGTACTCGGAACCACCCAACGGTTACCCAATCTCAAAGATTCATCATCGGCCACTCTGAATTTCGTTGGTTGACCAAGATGTACTAAAGATAACCATCTCTGAATCTCATCATCTGACTTCTGAGCTCTCCTGATGTTCTCATAAATATCTGGCTCAGCTAACAAGGTCGATACATACACAGGGGATGCATCTATGTCGAAATCATAGCCCAGATGGCAATAGGAGGTCATCATAGCTGACAAATGGATGACGTCCTCAGCAGTACTCCTCACTTTCCGGCTCAAAGCGTCTGCTGTCAAGTTAGCTTTTCCGAGATGGTATTCAATCTCACAATCATAGTCCTTAAGCAAGTCCATCCACCTTCTCTGCCTCATGTTCAGCTCCGCCTGTGTGAATAAAAACTTGAGGCTCTTGTGATCCGTGTAAATGGTAAACGAAGTACCATACAAATAATGTCTCCAAATCTTCAGGGCGAAGATGATAGCCGCCAATTCCAAGTCATGGACTGGGTATCTAGTCTCATGCGGTTTCAATTGCCTCGATGCATAAGCCACCACATGCTTATCTTGCATCAGTACACACCCAAGGCCCTGAAGTGATGCATCGGTATACAAAAAAAATCTGGAGTTTTCCGTAGGAATTACTAATACCCGCGCCGTCGTCAACCGGTGTTTCAACTCCTGGAAGCTCTCCTCACAAGCTTCTGACCAAAAGAATGGTACTCCCTTCTGGTCAACTGTGTCAACGGCTTGGCAATCTTCGAAAATCCCTCGACAAAGCGTCGATAATAACCGGCCAAGCCAAGGAAGCTCCGTATCTCAGGTACAGAAGTGGGTGCAGCCCACTCCATCACAGCTTCAATCTTCCTGGGATCCACAAATATCCCGCTGCTAGATATGACATGCCCCAGAAATACTACACTGCTCAACCAAAATTCACACTTGCTGAGCTTGGCATACAACTGGTGATCTCTGAGAATCTGGAGCACTGTCCTCAAGTGTTTCACGTGCTCTTCCTCACTCCGGGAGTAGATGAGAATGTCGTCGATGAATACAATGACGAACTGATCAAGATAGGGTTGGAACACCCGATTCATTAAGCTCATAAAGACAGCCGGGGCGTTCGTCACACCGAAAGGCATCACTAAGAACTCGTAGTGCCCATACCGAGTCCGAAATGCTGTCTTCTGTACATCCTCCTCACTGACTCGAATCTGGTGATACCCGGATCTCAAATCAATCTGGCTATAAAGTCTGGTACCTTGCAACTGATCAAACAGATCATCAATCCTTGGGAGAGGATACTTGTTCTTCACTGTGGCTTTATTTAGTTGCTGGTAATCGATGCACAAACGCATCAAGCCATCCTTCATTTTCACAAAAAGGACCGGTGCGCCCCATGGCGATACGCTCGGGCGTATATATCCCTTGTCAAGGAGATCCTGCAACTGCTCCTTCAATTCTCTCAACTCCGCCGGTGCCATCCTGTAAGGAGCACGAGAAATAGCGGACGTCCCCGGTAATAACTCAATCCCAAACTCGACTTCTCTAGCCGGTGGGAATCCGAGAATCTCTTCCGAGAATACATCAGCAAACTTTGCTACCACTGGTACATCCTCAACTCTCAATTCTTTATTCTTCCCAGACGTGTCCACGGCATAGATGAGATAGCCCGTGTGGCCACGTTCCAACAATTGGGTCATCTTGATTGCTGAAATCAACGGAATCTTCGCGCGAGAACCGTTGCCATAAAAAGTCCACTGTATACCCAAATCAGATCTGAACCTCACTGTTCTCTGCCAACAATTCACTACCGCCTGGTATCTGTTCAGAATATCAATACCCACAATGCAGTCGAAGTCTGACATGCCTAACACAATCAAGTCTGCCTTCAACTCGTTGCCCTCAAAATAAATGAGGCAATCTGCCAGAAACTGATCGGCAACAACATTTCTTCCAGTGGGTGTCGAGACCATGAGAGGCGTGGGTAAAGAAGACGTGCGCATATGGTGTCTCTCCACAAAGCCCACAGATACAAAAGAGTGGGAGACACCTGTATCTATCAAAATAAAAGAAGGGTACGTAAATAAATGACACGTACCGGCGATCACCTCCTCTGGGGCTGCCTGGGGCTGCTCTCTAGTCAGCGCATACACCTGCCCCTGGGACGGTCCCACTGTCTGACCTCCCGATGGTCGAGGCACAAACTGCTGCCTCTGGTGCACTGTCATGTCCTCAAATCTCGGCATGTTCCCTTGAAAATCTGACTGTCCTCCCCGAGTGGGGCAATACCGAGAGATGTGGCCCATCTTGCCACAACTATAACAAGCGGGGCAATTATTCGAAGAATGTGGCCCTCCACAATTGTCGCACCTTGTCTCCCCCGATCTATTTCCTTGAACCGGCCCTCGGTTGGTCGACCAATTGTTCTTCTTGTTCTCTTGTTTCCGACCAAAGGATTTCTTTCCACTGAACCGTGATGATGAAGAGGCACCACGAGGTTTAAATGACTCCCCTCGGGGCCCCAAGCTATCAGTAGCTTGCCTCTGTTGTGGCACCTATGGGGGTACAACACTAGGGTAGGCCCCAACTCCGATCTCCGCAAGCTCTGCTCTCGTGAGAGCATCATCAAAAGAAGTGGGGTTATTTGTGATAACCCGGTCAAAAAGCTCCGGTCGTAACCCCTTCATAAAGTTTCTCATCTTTGCGTGCCCATTGGTGGCAATGTGTGGAACATACCTCAGCAACAAGGAATAATGCATGGCATAGTCTGACACTGACATTCTCCCTTGTTTCAAGCTTGCAAACTCATCTTCCTTCGTCTGTCTCGCCGCCGCAGAGAAGTACCGATTCAGAAACCGGGTTCTGAAGAGCGTCCAATCGATCACTGCACCCTGTGCTCTCAGTTCCATTACCGTGCTCCTCCACCACATGGAAGGTTTCTTTGCCAATTGGAACTCTGCCAACCTCAGCCATGCTGTAACAGCACAAGGATCCGATACAAATATCTGTTCAAGCCTTTCTAGCCACTCCTCAGCCTCCTCTCCTGATTCTGTCCCCTCAAACCGGGGTGGGTGGTAAGACAGAAACTGAGTCAAACTGATCTCACCAAGTAGTAATAATTGAGCCACTGGTTCCATGCCTACAGCTGGTGGAGGTAGAGGGTTTGCCTGACCAATGCTAGCGTTCACGCTCCCAGCATCACCAATCTCTTCATTAAGGTTCCCCGCGTTCATAGCAGCCATGCTGTAACACAAAGGTTAACAACAATTCCAAAACAAATATATATGTTATGCCTTTAGATAACAGGAATGATAATAAGCATGTTAGTATAAAAGTATATACAACAATATGCACCACATGCATAAGCATGCTTCAAATGTAAGCACCTAGCCAATCATGCTAAGGCTACCCTTCACTCGTTCCCGGGTTCTCTAACCACTGCTCTGATACCACTAAATGTAAGGACCCTAGCTCCTTAAGTGCGGATTAAAGGCATAATTAGAGCTAACATATATTATCAGAGTAAAATGATCGTGTTGAGACTATGAGCTTTAAGAATTACATGCCAAAAATAAGGACTATCAATGGATTAATTACATTCCCAAACCAATGAATGTTATCAACTATAGTTTTACACTACTCCTAGAGTAGACACTATACAAAAGTAATCCGTCCTTCACTTCCCAAAAGTGTTCTTCACAAGCTCACTGCCTCAACCCGCCTTAGACCCTTTTTCATGCCAAAAACGTATCTACAAGGACAACCCCCAAACATGAGCATATAACAATTCATATACAACACAATATGAATTTAAGGCGTAAATGCATAAACCGTAATAAACACTTCCTGTTTTTCCCATGCATTTTAAACGCTCCATTTTTGGTTGTCCCTGTACCATAACTCATGAGTATAATCAATAGATTATTTAATGGTCCACACATGTCATGACATAATACCATTTCATCATCACCAATTACCAATCAACAATCCCTAGTCTGTTCATCACAATGATGCCCCTCGCTTTTCATATCGGCGGCATAGAATAACCCCGCTTCAATGGACATGCGGCGCTCCCACCCCTCGCCTCACATTGAGCGGCAAATATTATTTCCTCGCCTCATATGATAACCACGCTCAAATGTGACATGCGGCGCTCCCACCCCTCGCTTCACATTTAGCGGCAACAAAACAAATAGCGGCAAGCATTAAAATCATCAAGGGATGACCACGACTCATGGGATATGCACCAATAACCATCATATGCATATACAATCATCATGCATAATTCAACATGTATTTGCATCCACAATGCATAATTCCATATATACTCGCATCCACAATGCATAAACAATGAGTATATTAGATACATGTACCGTTGGGTGCCCGTACGTCTTCTACGTACCTTTCCAAAAGTAGGATGTGGTAGGACTTCACTTCCTTGGCTGTGTTGCCACCTGGGATGGTTCTACATATTCACACAAATCAATATTAGAACCCAATAATAGTCCAATACCAAAATCCTACAAAAATAACCAAAAACATCACATTTTGTGACTCGCGATCGATCGCTGCAAAGGGCCGATCGATCGCGAGATCACACTGCCCGAATCTCAATTTTTGTTCTTTCGGCGATCGATCGCCACACTTGGCGCGATCGATCCCCAACCTCGCCGATCGATCGCCCAAGTGTGGTGATCGATCGCCAAAAGCTTCTGGAGCACACTTCCTGCTCGCGATCGATCGCCAAAAACGGGCGATCGATCGCCGAGTCCTGCACTTCGCAAAATCGCCATTTTTGCTCCAAAACTCATTTCCAATCCATACCATCTCCCCTACCATCAAACACAATAAAACCTTCAATAAACATCCTCATATACTCATAAATTCAACATCCAACCAAAATAATACCAACCCCCCAACAAACCCATTCCAAAACCCAAATATCAAACTCAAATCAAAACAAATCTTTGCAAAAACAACAAGGAAGGTTATATACCCTTCCTAGACTCCAAATCTTACCAAGAATCACACCAAATGAGATTTTGCAAAGGTTTCCTTTCCCCCTTGGAGCCAAAAACGAAAATGAGAGTGGGTTAGGGTTGGAAGGAGTGTTTGGGGATTTAAGGAGTGAATGGTAAAGTGATGGGTGAGGGTGGGGTAATTGTTAATATATGACAAATAAAATTGTACCCCAACAATTAACATGATGTCCAAAATACCCCAACATGGTATTTTTCAATCATAGTACTAACATGCACCTCAAAATCTCAATTAATACATGCTATCCAATTAATTGCCAACCATTACAATTAAATCATGCCAACACCCAAATCTCCCAATATGCACAATATGCACCCTGAAATGCACTCCCGGGTCACTCTTTCCATGTGACCATGCATTTCCATATGATAATTAATTCCAACACATATATTAATTATCACCATAAAAATTACATAACATAATTAATGCCCAACTTGCATATAATTATTTCGGGGATATCACAGTTACGCTAGGTGTAGGGTCTTCCTACCTTAACATCATCTTAAACACGTATTATGGACTAAACATGCATTAATAATGTCTTAGGGTTCCGGTTGTAGCTTTGAGCTAATAAGATCACAGGCCAAAAAATTCAAGAGCTAATTAATTACATTCCTGACAATGAATGTTAAAGCGATAGAATTATACTACACCTAGAGTAGAGATTATCCAAAATCCTGTATTCTATAATCATTCATGCTCCTTTTAGCTCACTGCCTCAACCCGACCCTAGGCCCTTCAGTCCAAAAGTGTACCTACAGGAACAACCCATCATGAGCATGCACATCGTTACTTAACATTATAAGGTAATGGCATATAAATAAATGCATGAAAGTAATCATAACATATACTTCATGGTTAATCGCATTAACCCACTTTGGTTGTCCCTGTTTCATAGTCATGCATATAATCATTAGTTCTTAACATAAATGATTGAAATCATACTTCACATATATGCTCATAATCAACAATGTTATTGAGAAATGGGGATGTTTCTGGCCTTGTTATGTCCACGGAACAATTGGCCCCCTCGCTTCGACATATAGCGGTACTGTGATTACCCCTCGCTACACCTTGATAGCGGATGTAATCTCCTCGCTAGCTATGTTAGCGGTAAGTACCTTCCTCGCTTTCCCATAACAAACACCAGAACACTCAACCATTCTCAATAACATAATTAAACATACATCATCATCATCATATCATAAGCATCATCATCTTATAAACATCATCATCTTGTAAACATCAACGGCTTATAAGCATCATCATCTTATAAACATCATCATCTTATCATAAACGTCCTCATAAACATCATATCATCTTTACTCATCATAAACATCATCATCATAAACTTACTTATAATAATCATCATCATAAACATCGTAAATACTTATGCAATCATTGCGTAGTCATAGTATAGGAATGTGTTACCGTCCGATGCCCGTACGTTTCTTACGTACCTTAATTCCAAAAGTGGAGAAGTTGGAGAACTTTAGCTCCTTGATGTTGTTGGTACCTGAGATGGTTCTACACAACCATACAAATCAACATTAGAAGCTAAAAATAGCCAAATACAAAAGATCAACAAAAATAATCATTTCCCACTTTTCTGTCGCTGGCGATCGATCGCTGCATCGAGGCGATCGATCGCGAGCCTTGCCGATCGATCGCCTCGTTGTGGCAATCGATCACCAGACTTCACTGGCTCGCGGCGATCGATCGCGCCAAAAATGGCGATCGATCGCCTGCTATACAAATCGCCACTGTCCCTCGGCGATCGATCGCTGCCTTTGTAGCGATCGATCGCCGCACGCTGTGTGCGCGATCTTGCACCATTTTTGAGCATTTTCCAAGCTCAAACTCATACCCTTCAAACCCAAACTTTCCAACATAACAAATATCATCATTACTCACATAAAACACTTCAAAAATCATACCCCAACTACATTCAACACATACCCAAAACAAACCCACATAAAACACTTCAAAATCATCCCATTTCAAAACCAAACATCATCAAAACTTTAGGTAGGGTTCCATACCTCTTGAGGACTCCAAATCTTAACAAAGATCTCAAAAACAAAGGTTTTGTGGAGCTTCCTCCTTCCTCCTTTGAAGAATTTCGAAAATGGGGTGAGGTTAGGGTTGTGGAATGAATTATGGGGATTTAAGAGTGATTGGTAAGGTGGAATAAAAAAAGTGGGGTAGTGGGGGATATAATGGTTATTTAATTAAATTTGTACCCCAAAGTTAACATGATGTATAAAATACCCCAACATTGTATTTTAAAAGCATTTTACAAAAATGCACCAAACTTCATTAAATCCATACTTTCTTCATAATTAACAACCAATACAATTAAATCATGTTAACACTTCATTACCCAACATGCATAACATGTACCCTGAAATGCAACCCCGGGTCACGCCTATCAAGTGACTAAGCATTTCAACATGATAATTAATTTCAACACATAAATCAATTATCAACATAATTCATCATATAAACATAATTAATGCCCAAATTGCAATAATTAATTTCGGGGCATCACAATACCCCCCTACTTATAAGATTTCGTCCTCGAAATCGCATGCAGTTACCCAAAATGAAACTAAACATAAATCATACCAGAAAATAGTTCCGGGTAATGCTGCATCATATGTCGTTCCGTCTCCCACGTAGCCTCCTCGACACCCCGACGATCCCACTAAACTTTGACCATTGGTATAATCTTGCTTCGTAATCTGCGATCCTCTCGATCCAGAATTCTGACCGGTCGTTCTATGTAGGATACATCTGAGTCCAACTGTACTTCAGTAGGCTGTAATACATGAGACGGGTCTGGCTCATACTTCCGTAACATAGAGACGTGAAAAACATCATGAATACCAGATAAAGACGGCAGTAGAGTCAAACGGTAGGCCAAAGTACCGATACGCTGCAATACTTCATACGGACCAATATACCTCGGAGATAACTTCCCCCGCATACCAAAACGAACTACACCCTTGAAGGGTGAGATTTTCAAGAAGACCTTGTCTCCTACTTGGAATTCTAGCGGTCGCCGTCGCTTATTGGCATAGGTTGTTTGCCTATCCTGGGCCGCTTTCATCTTGTGGCGTATCAACTTAATCTTTTCTTCCATATCCTTTATCATATCCGGTCCTCCGACCGCTTTACTAGTCAAGTCCTCCCAATACAGCGGTGACCTACAACGTCGTCCGTAAAGAGCTTCAAAAGGGGCCATTTTAATGCTCGCCTGATAGCTGTTATTGTAGGAGAACTCTACCAGTGGTATAGAATCTTTCCACGGAGTGACAAACTCCAATACACATGCCCTCAGCATATCTTCGAGCGTCTGTATGGTACGCTTCGTCTGGCCGTCTGTCTGTGGGTGATAAGCTGTACTCAGTCTCACCTCTGTGCCCAAAGCTGTCTGGAGACCCTCCCAGAAATGTGAAGTAAACCTTGGATCTATCAGACACAATCGAGACTGGAACCCCATGCAACCTCACCACATCCCGCACATATAATTGGGCCATCTTTAGATATGTGAAAGTCATACAGTAAGGGATGAAATGAGCTACCTTTGTCAGCCTATCCACGATCACCCAGATCGCATCAAATCCAGAGGTCGTCCTTGGCAAGTGGGTCACGAAGTCCATAGATATGTACTCCCACTTCCATTCAAGTACCTCTAAGCTCTTCAGCTCGCCACCAGGCCTCTGCCTCTCCGCTTTTACTTGCTGACAAATCAAGCACTTCTTGACAAAGGTGATGACATCTCTTTTCATCCGACTACACCAAAACTGGTCGCATAAGTCCTTGTACATCTTTCTTCCACCTGGATGTATGCTAAACCTGCTGCTATGAGCACGGTGCAAGATCCCTTGATGCAATTATGGTGCCCTCGGCACTACCCAACGGTTGCCAAGCCACAAGGAATCATCCTCAGCCACCCTGAACTTTTGATGACTGACCCTTAAGTACTATCGATGACCATCTCTGAACCTCATCATCCGACCTCTTTGCTTTCCTAATAGCCTCAAATATGTCTGGCTCAGCCAATAAGGTCGACACTCGCACCGGCGACGTGTCCACATCAAAATCATAGCCCAGATGGCAATAAGAAGTCATCATAGCTGATAAACTCATGGCATCCTCAGCAGTACTCTTCACCTTCCGACTTAAGGCGTCTGCTATCAAATTTGCTTTACCAGGATGGTACTCAATCTCACAATCATAATCCTTGAGTAAATCCATCCATCTTCTTTGCCTCATATTCAGTTCCGCTTGGGTGAATAAACACTTCAAGCTCTTATGGTCCGTATAAATGGTAAATGAAGTACCATATAGATAATGTCGCCAAATCTTCAAGGCGAAAATGATGGCCGCCAGTTCCAGATCGTGAACTGGGTATCTGGTCTCATGAGGCTTCAACTGCCTCGAAGCATAAGCCACCACGTGCTTATCTTGCATCAACACACAACCCAAACCCTGTAATGATGCATCTGTGTACAAGGCAAACCTCTTATTCTCAGAAGGAATCACCAATACAGGTGCCGTAGTCAAACGACGCTTCAATTCTTGGAAGCTTTCCTCACAAGCTTCGGACCAATAGAACGGAACCCCTTTTCTGAGTCAACTGTGTCAACGGTTTAGCAATCTTAGAGAATCCCTCGACGAAACGTCGGTAATAACCCGCTAAACCTAGGAAGCTCTGTATCTCGGGTACAGAAGTGGGTGCAGCCCACTCCAACACAGCTTCAACCTTCTTGGGATCTACTGATATCCCGCTGCTAGATATAACATGACCCAAGAACACCACACTGCTCAACCAAAACTCGCACTTGCTGAACTTTGCATATAACTGATGATCCCTAAGGATCTGGAGTACTGTTCTCAAGTGCTTTACGTGTTCCTCTTTGGTCCGGGAATAAATGAGTATATCGTCAATGAAAACAATGACAAACTGATCCAAAAACGGTTGGAATACTCTGTTCATCAGACTCATAAAGACAGCTGGGGCATTTGTCACCCCAAAAGGCATGACTAAGAATTCATAGTGCCCATATCTAGTCCTGAAAGCTGTCTTCTGAACATCATCTTCCCTTACCCGAATCTGATGATACCCCGACCTCAGATCGATCTTACTGTAGAGCCTCGTACCCTGCAACTGATCAAACAAATCATCGATCCTCGGAAGTGGATACTTATTCTTTACTGTGGCTTTGTTCAGTTGTCTGTAATCAATGCACAGACGCATCGAACCATCTTTCTTCTTAACAAATAGGACTGGTGCACCCCAGGGCGATACGCTAGGGCGTATGTAACCCTTATCAAGGAGTTCTTGCAACTGAACCTTTAACTCCCTTAACTCCGCTAGTGCCATCCTATACAGGGCACGAGAAATGGCAGACGTCCCCGGTAGTAACTCAATCCCAAACTCGACCTCTCTCGTCGGTGGGAATCCGGGAATCTCCTCCGGAAAGACATCAGGAAACTCCGCCACTATGGGCACGTCCTCAACCTTTAATTCTTCTTTCTTTTCAGTAATATCAACAGCATAGATGAGATATCCTGTATGGCCTCGTTCCAACAACTGTGCCATCTTGACAGCAGATATCAACGGGATTTTTGAACGAGAACCATCCCCATAGAATGTCCACTGGACTCCCATATCAGATCTGAATCGGACAATCCTCTGTCTGCAGTTCACAACTGCCTGATACATGTTCAGAACATCAATACCTACAATGCAGTCAAAATCTGACATTCCCAGAACAATCAAATCTGACCTTAGCTCGTTATCCTCAAAATAAATGAGGTCATCATAGACAATCTGATCAGTAATCAAACTTCTTCCAGCGGGGGTCAAGACTACAAGAGGCGTGGGCGATGGAGAAGTGCATATGTGGTGCCTTTCCACAAAACTTGTCGACACGAAAGAGTGTGACGCACCTGTGTCTATCAATATAAAAGCAGGGTGCGTAAATAAAAGACACGTACCCGCTATCACTTCCTCCGGAGCCGCTGTAACCTGCTCCCTGGTCAAAGCATAAACTTACCCCTGAGGTGGCCCCATAGGCTGACCTCCATACTGCCTCGGTACAAACGGTGGCCTGTGCTGCACTGCTCTGTCCGCAGGCCTCCCCGTAGAGTTCTGTTGTCCCTCCCGATTGGGACATTGCCGAGCAAATTGGCCCTTATTGCCACAAACATAACAACCCACGCAGTCTTTCGTAGAATGTGGTTGCCCACAAATAGAGCACTGGACCTTTCCAAATCTGCCTCCCTGAGACTGTCCTCTTCCGGACGGGGCATCATTCCTACGGCTTCCTTTCCAATGATTCTCGGGCCTCTTACCACTGAACCTCGACGCCGATGTGTTCCCCCTTGGCTTGAACTGATCACCCCTCGGCCTCAAATTATCAGAAGTAGATTTCTGAGGGGGTGCTGGAGGTGGCACAGCATCAGGATATGCATCAACTCCCAGCTCGGCTAGCTCAGCCAGTGAAAGGGCGTCATCAAAACAAGCAGGGCCATAAGTAACCACCCTGTCATACAGTTCAGGCCTCAAGCCTTTCATGAAGTTCCTCATCTTTGCTTGAGTACTTGCAGCGATGTGAGGTACATATCTGAGCAAGGAACAGTAATGAAGAGCATAATCTGACACATGCATGTTACCTTGCTTGAGGTTAGTAAACTCATCTTCCTTAGCCTGTCGTGCAGCAGCTGAAAAGTAGCGGGTCAGAAACCGAGTTCTGAACAGCTTCCAATTTATTTCTTGACCCTGAGCCTCTTGCTCTATCACTGTGGTCTTCCACCACATCAGCGCCTTCTTAGCCAATTGGAACTCCGCTAGTCTTATCCAAGCTGTCTTAGCACAATGAGCTGCCACAAATATCTGTTCTATCCTCTCTAACCACTCCTCAGCCATTTCCCCTGTTTCAGTTCCTTCGAACATTGGGGGTCGGTATGTCAGAAACTGAGCCAAACTTAGCTCTCCCGGTAGTAACTGTTGTTCAGAAGGTTCTTCACCCAAGGCTGGCGGTGGTAGGGGATTAGTACGCCCAGCACTTGCATTAACACTAACCGCATCACCCACTTCCACATTTGCTGCCATGCTGCAAGACAAGGACTAACAACAATACCCAAAAGCAGTTCACATAATACATCGTTAGAAATCATAACATGTTAGTACAATAGTCATATGCTTCATATGCAAAATATGCACAAAACATGTTTAAAAGAAGCACCTAGCCAACTTATTGCTAAGGCTACCCTTCACTCATTCCCGGGTTTTCTAACCACTGCTCTGATACCACTAATGTAGGGTCTTCCTACCTTAACATCATCTTAAACACATATTATGGACTAAACATGCATTAATAATGTCTTAGGGTTCCGGTTGTAGCTTTGAGCTAATAAGATCACAGCCCAAAATAAAATTCAAGAGCTAATTAATTACATTCCTGACAATGAATGTTAAAGCGTTAGAATTATACTACTCCTAGAGTAGAGACTATCCAAAATCCTATATTCTATAATCATTCATGCTCCTTTTAGCTCACTGCCTCAACCCGACCCTAGGCCCTTCAGTCCAAAAGTGTACCTACAGGAACAACCCATCATAAGCATGTACATCGTTACTTAACATTATAAGGTAATGGCATATAAATAAATGCATGAAAGTAATCATAACATATACTTCCTGGTTAATCGCATTAACCCACTTTGATTGTCCATGTTTCATAGTCATGCATATAATCATTAGTTCTTAACATAAATGATCAAAATCATACTTCACATATATGCTCATAATCAACAATGTTATTGAGAAATGGG
Organism: Haberlea rhodopensis; assembly: GCA_907163345.1. Taxonomy (NCBI): domain Eukaryota; kingdom Viridiplantae; phylum Streptophyta; class Magnoliopsida; order Lamiales; family Gesneriaceae; genus Haberlea; species Haberlea rhodopensis. Next base: position 11,792,954 of record CAJQUN010000008.1, read on the forward strand.
GATGTTTCTGGCCTTGTTATGTCCGCGGAACAATTGGCCCCCTCGCTTCGACATATAGCGGTACTGTGATTACCCCTCGCTACACCTTGATAGCGGATGTAATCTCCTCGCTAGCTATGTCAGCGGTAAGTACCTTCCTCGCTTTCCCATAACAACCACAAGAACACTCAACCATTCTCAATAACATAATTAAACATACATCATCATCATCATATCATAAGCATCATCATCTTATAAACATCATCATCTTGTAAACATCATCGTCTTATAAGCATCATCATCTTATAAACATCATCATCTTATCATAAACGTCCTCATAAACATCATATCATCTTTACTCATCATAAACATCATCATCATAAACTTACTTATCATAATCATCATCATAAACATCGTAAATACTTATGCAATCATTGCGTAGTCATAGTATAGGAATGTGTTACCGTCCGATGCCCGTACGTTTCTTACGTACCTTAATTCCAAAAGTGGAGAAGTTGGAGAACTTTAGCTCCTTGATGTTGTTGGTACCTGAGATGGTTCTACACAACCATACAAATCAACATTAGAAGCTAAAAATAGCCAAATACAAAAGATCAACAAAAATAATCATTTCCCACTTTTCTGTCGCTGGCGATCGATCGCTGCATCGAGGCGATCGATCGCGAGCCTTGCCGATCGATCGCCTCGTTGTGGCGATCGATCACCAGACTTCACTGGCTCGCGGCGATCGATCGGGCCAAAAATGGCGATCGATCGCCTGCTATACAAATCGCCACTGTCCCTCGGCGATCGATCGCTGCCTTTGTAGCGATCGATTGCCGCACGCTGTGTGCGCGATCTTGCACCATTTTTGAGCATTTTCCAAGCTCAAACTCATACCCCTCAAACCCAAACTTTCCAACATAACAAATATCATCATAACTCGCTAAAACTCACATGAAACATTTCAAAAATCATACCCCAACTACATTCAACACATACCCAAAACAAACCCACATATAACACTTCAAAATCATCTCATTTCAAAACCAAACATCATCAAAACTTTAGGTAGGGTTACATACCTCTTGAGGACTCCAAAGATCTCAAAAACAAAGGTTTTGTGGAGCTTCCTCCTTCCTCCTTTGAAGAATTTCGAAAATGGGGTGAGGTTAGGGTTGTGGAATGAATTTTGGGGATTTAAGAGTGATTGGTAAGGTGGAATAGAAAAAGTGGGGTAGTGGGGGATATAAGGGTTATTTAATTAAATTTGTACCCCAAAGTTAACATGATGTATAAAATACCCCAACATTGTATTTTAAAAGCATTTTACAAAAATGCACCAAACTTCATTAAATCCATACTTTCTTCATAATTAACAACCAATACAATTAAATCATGTTAACACTTCATTACCCAACATGCATAACATGTACCCTGAAATGCAACCCCGGGTCACGCCTATCAAGTGACTAAGCATTTCAACATGATAATTAATTTCAACACATAAATCAATTATCAACATAATTCATCATATAAACATAATTAATGCCCAAATTGCAATTAATTAATTTCGGGGCATCACACTAGGCTTAAGGGTTTTTACCCCACCTCAGGAGCACGTTTACGACGAGCTCACCTCAGCCCTGGTTACGCCAGGCTTAAGGGTTTTCACCCGACCTCAGGAGCAAGTTTACGACGAGCTCACCTCAGCCCTGGTTACACCAGGCTTAAGGGTTTTCACCCGACCTCAGGAACACGTTTACGATGATCTCACCTCAACCCTAGTTATGCCAGGTATAAGGGTTTCCACTCGACCTCAGGAGCACGTTTACGACGAGCTCACCTCAGCCCTAGTTACGCCAGGCCTAAGGGTTTTCACCCGACCACAGGAGCACGTTTACGATAAGATCACCTCAACCCTGGTTATGCCAGGCTTAAGGGTTTTCACCCGAACTCAGGAGCACGTTTACGATGAGCTCACCTCAGCCCTGGTTACGCCAGGCTTAAGGGTTTTCACCCGAACTCAGGAGCACGTTTACAATGAGCTCACCTCAGCCCTGGTTACTCCAGGCTTAAGGGTTTCCACCCGACCTCAAGAGCACGTTTATGATGAGCTCACATCAACCCTGGTTACGCCAGGCTTAAGGGTTTTCACCCAACCTCAGGAGCACGTTTACGACGAGATCACCTCAACCCTTGTTAAGTCAGGCCCAAGGGTTTTCATCCAACTTCAGAGCACATTTACGACAAGCTCACCTCAACCCTGGTTACGCCAAGCCCAAGGGTTTTCACCCGATCTCAGGAGCATGATTACAACAAACTTGCTTTGTTTGGGCCTACATGTTTTTACATTGCCCTTACAGGGTAATTAATTATCGTAGCCGAGCTAAATGTGTGATTGGGCCTACCTGTTTCTACTTCGTTTCGGGGTAATTAATTATCGTAGCCGAGCTAAATGTGCGCATGGGCCTACCTATTTTTACTTTACCCTTCCAGGGTAATTAATTATTGTAGCGGAGCTAAATGTGCGCTTGGGCCTACCTGTTTTTGCATTGCCCTTACAGGGTAGTTAATCACCGTAGCCGAGCTAAATGTATGCTTGGTCCTACCTGTTTTTACTTTGCCCTTCTAGGGTAATTAATTATCATAGTCGAGCTAAAGTGCGCTGGGGCCTACCTATTTTTACATTGCCCTTACGGGGTAATTAGTTATTGTAGCCGAGCTAAACGTGCGCTTGGCCTACCTGTTTTTACTTTGCCCTTCCGGGGTAATTAATTATCGTAGCCGAGCTAAATTCGCTCTTCGGCCAACCTATTTTTACATTGCCCTTACGGGGTAATTAGTTATCGCAGCCGAGCTAAATGTGCGCTTGGGCCTATCTATTTTTACATTGCCTTTACAGGGTAATTAATTATCGTAGCCGAGCTAAATGTATGATTGTGCCTACCTATTTTACTTTGTCCTTCCGGGGTAATTAATTATCGTAGCCGAGCTAAATGTGCGCTTGGGCCTACCTGTTTTTACATTGCCCTTACGGGGTAATTAGTTATCGTAGCCGAGCTAAATGTGCAATTGGGCCTACTTTTTTTACATTGCCTTTACATGGTAGTTAATTATCGTAGCCGAGCTAAATGTGCGCTTGGGCCTACCTATTTTACATTGCCTGTAAGGACCCCCCCGTGCCCTTAACCCGTTATTAATGTATTAATCCATGCCAATAAGTGCATACAATCATATTATCATGGAAAGGAAACCATATACAAGAATAACATCATTTACCATCTATAAAATTTCTTGTATTAGAACCTCATAATATTCAACTTCCCAAACTAAAGCCACTTTCATAGTATGCACCCTAATAATACACTAACAAACTCTCAGTTTATTTAGCAATCCCGTATTTAATTGCATGCAAACCATGAATGAAGAGAGAAAACCATGGCCATTTATACATTCCATATACACGTAACACGTACTCACATGAGAGCACCCATTGAATAAGCGTGTATCTAATGTATAAAATCTCTACCAGATACCGTTATTAGTACTTCAATCCTGGAAGCACCTCCCAAGCACAACTCGATCTCAACTCTGGATCTGTGTACTTATTTAACCAGCTCTGGTACCTCGATCGTGGAAGTACCTCCAATCAACTGCCCGAGCTCAACTCCAAAGCTGCCGCTACACCTGTATCACCTGCCCCTAACAGAGACAGCCCCCACAAGGGGTGAGCATACCAATACCACAAATCCAAATATCATAATATTGCAGTTCATAATTTACAGAATGTAAATGCCATGAATTTAAATGATACTCCCTGGATGGTATCATCCTCATCCGGGATTCCCTGTATTGTCCATGTTCTTAAAATAACCAAACTTATCAAATTCCCAAAGCCAGTTAATCGCCACATAGATTAACTAATACCATTTCTATTATGCCAGTTCCATAATCACTATGATAAAATCATTATATAAAAGACCGTAGATATCACATATATCTAACCAATGATTCCATGTTCCTATTCACACGCATGCTCCACAATAGCGGCATTTTAAACCCCACGCACACTCAACAATATCGGCGTCATAACCGATGGTCGCTCAACGACGACAACATCTCAATCGTCGCTCGCTCAAAGCGGCACCATATAATTCCCAACTTATTTCCATTTATCACCATTACCATATACCATGCATTTCACTATCCATTTATAGCAAGCACCATATACCATGTATTTCAATATCCATTCATGGCAAACACCACATACCATGCATTTCAATGTCCATTTATTGCAATTACCACATACCATACATTTTACAGTTGCAATATTATAATAGGCTATCCTCGTACGTCATACATACCTTATACTTCCGTAGTTCGAGTCCAACCTCGCCTGAGTCCCACGACCCGATGAATTATGTGCTAATACATAAATAGTCACAATTAAACACAAGCATGCAACCACGTGCCCAAGCACGTTCATAACCCCAAACATATCGTCAATCCATGACGATTACCAAAATAAAAGCCCCCCGGCTAAGAATGCATAATACCCAAAATATTCCATTTTTCATGTTTAAAATATAGCCAAAAACCCAACCGAGAATTCCGTTTTATTAAATTTTTGGCTCCAACCAATCCATTTTAAAAGTATAGCATTCCCATTGGAATGTAGACATTGCCCCGGAAATGGGCTAGTTAAACCTCGATTCAAAAATCCCGACATTTTTCCAAAATTTTGAAAAAAACTCAACACTTCGTGCCGCAATCGATCGCCGCTTCAGTCGCGATCGATCGCGCGCATCCGCTTCCAAACAGAATCCTTCCGCGATCGATCGCGCGTCTCCTCGATCGATCGCCAATCGCCTCGCGATCGATCGCCGAGACTTGGCGATCGATCGCCAGCACTGTACATCGTCACCATTTTACAGCTGCTCGTCACGATCGATCAGCGCTCCTCGGCGATCAATCGCGACCTGTGATTTTCCGAAAAACTCGAGCTTCCATGGTGTTTTTGACACCCAAACTCAAAACTAACACCCCAAACTTCCTCAACACATCCATTAAACCATTTGGAACCAATAAAAACACTAAAAACTCAACTTTGGATTTTTAACCAAAAATCCCCAAATCCCATAACCAACCAAAACCTTAACCAAAATCTACCATACCACTACCAAATCGAAGACAATGGTGAGGGGAAGATGAATACCTGATTATCTTCGAGAAATCCGGCTCCCGGGTCAAGCCACCAATGATTTCTCCTCCAAGGGAGAAAAGAGGGAAATGGGGGAGGGTTTGGGCGCATAGAGAGAGGGGGAGAGAGAGGGAATTTGTCCAAATGACGGAATACCGAGTCCACTTGGTATATATAGTACCAAAACTCGAAAATACCAATCCTTCCACAAATACATCATGACTCATTAAAATCTTTGTTTTCAATAATTACCTCCCAAACTCTATTTTCATTAACAGCCTCAGTACAAAGTACTCCGGACCCCAAATCTCACCAAAGTCCAAATTCCAAGGTTATCACCACGATGAGAATACAATCTCATCCCTAAGATCCAACGACTCCAAATATCGGATTTAAAATCCCCGAGAGTCTAGAAACCGCAATTAATTCATAATTGCCACAAATAAAATCCATTAAGGATTATTACCACACCGGGATTAACACCATTAATCCCCGGGTATCACATTGCCCTTACGGGGTAATTAGTTATCGTAGTCGAGCTAAATGTGCGCTTGGGCCTACCTATTTTTACATTGCCCTTACGGGGTAATTAGTTATCGTAGCCGAGCTAAATGTGCGATTGGGCCTACCTATTTTTACATTGGCCTTACAGGGTAGTTAATCATCGTAGCCAAACTAAATGTACTTTGCCCTTCCGGGATAATTAATTAATTTAGGCGAGTTGTTACATGCTCGACCCTATCTGTTATTACTTTGCCCTTCCGAGGAAGTTAATTAACATAGCCGAGCTGATACAAGCTTGGTCCTACTTATTTTTACTTTGCCTTCCGGGGTAATTAATTATCTTAGACGAGTTGTTACATGCTTGGCCCTATCTGTTTTTTCTTTGCCCTTCCGGGGTAATTAATTATCACAACCGAGCTGCTTACGCGCTTGATCCTAATTGTTATTATGTTGCCCTCCCGAGGTGGTGATTTTATGTTCTTGGTCCTATTTATTTTCACTTTGCACTTTCAGTGGTTTAATACTTTAGTCGAGCTGTTACACGCTTTGTAATAAGACCGAGCTGATAACAAAGCTCTACAAAAATTACATCCGGTCTTTTTTAAGAAAAGTTGTGAGACTACAGCTACATCGAGCAGGTAAGCTTTCTTACAAAAGTCAATAAGGTCGGCAATAAAAAAAAGAGAAGAGGAACACCATCTATAAACCAGGTGGGAGAGCTGCAACAACTTTATCTATGCTTCGGAACTCCGAGGATGCATCTTGAGGATGATAACCTTGCTCTTTGAATTGATTTGCACATCCCTGGAATCCAACTTCAATAAAAGTAAGGAGTTTTCCCCAACCTTCTCCTCAGCTTTTGCCATTTCCTCGGCTGCTTCTTTCCGAGCTTTGATCAGTTCCTGTTCAGCAGAATCAGCTACGCCCTTGGCCAAACCCAGCTCATTTCATAGCTCTAGGAGGTCGGATTCATACTTCTGCTTCTGAGCCTCTAACAGGGAAAGGATCTCAGCTTCTTGAACTGATGTAAGTTCAATCTAAACCTTCAGCTCATTCACCTCCTTATCATGAAGTGACATAGCTTCGGCCAAAGAGTTCTGTGCAGCCTCAAAGACTTTGGTATCCTTAAGAGATTGTCGTCGAACCACATTGGCACGAGATGCGAATCCTCCCATCAAAAGCATGGCCTGAAAGGACAAACTTGGTTAGATCAATCAATAAATATATATGCCATAGTCATATCTCCCTACCTCAGTCAGGCTACTGCTGGACCGAGTTACAAGCTCAGCCCAACCCATCTGATTCATGAAGAGAGCATCCTCGTTGTTCGCAAGATCACGAGCTACGGATAAAGTGACAGAGCTTGACCCTTCTCCAACAAGACGAATGCCTCCCCAGTAGCCCTCCTTCACCTTTTCTCGGTGCCTCTCTACACAAGCTGGTTCACCACCCTTCTCAGCTCCCTAAGAAATGTCAATATTATCAACTCGGGCACGTACCTGTCTTACAGGCTGAGCCTCAGTGGCAAGAATCTCCTCAGCACCCCCTGCTTGAGGTCACTTGGTTCAGCGAACAAGAGGCTCCACAGCAGTAGGAGGGCTCACCGCAATGACATCAATATTAACCTCCTCAGTAGCACCAGACGAGCTAGCCTTCTGTTTCCTTCTTTGGAGAGCTTTCTGAACTAAAGAGCTCATAATCCTGTCAACTGATAAGAGAAGGATCAAGTTAGCCAAGCCACAAATACTCAAACAACATAAAATTAAGCACACTACAAGTATATACCAGCTCTCCCCCTCAGTGTTAGGTCAGTCGGGCTCAACCCAGCAAAACAGAGGAGGTCCTCCGCTAACAGCTTGGAGGAATTGAAACATTGCCCGATAGTTTTCAGTACGCTCAGATAAATGGAGCACTTTTTGAAATTCTTGGGAGGAGTGGGGAGGAAAAGAAGACAGACTAACCACTCAGTACAGCAAGACCAAGGCTGGGAAAGTTTAACAAAGAAGAAATAATTCTTCCAATCTTTTATCTTGCTCGGATACCCCCCAACAAACGCACAACCAGGACGGCTTGTCACATACCATGGTCCCTCGTCTGGCCTCTTGATTTGAAAAAGATAGGAGATGGCAGAATTATCATGAGGTAATCCAAAGGCCCATACACAAGATACGATAAGAGTTAGGAGAAAATTGGCTGAGGTTCAGCTAGTAGAACAAGCTAAACTCTTGTAAGAACTCAGGTAATGGAAAATGAAGACCCCCCCTCTAATTGACCTCGGTAAAAGGTATAGTAACCTTCTAGAGGTCGGTTCGAACGCTGAGAGGTAGAAGGGATTATAAAATCATAATTGGAAGGGGCTTGGCTGAGCTTACGAAGGTGGGCCTCATCCGTATCAACCAAGGCAGGAACATACAATTCGTACCAAGGATAATCTCTAGACAGAGCCTCAGACTCGGAAGGGGAGCTAACTAATTGTAGTTGGTTGCTTGTGGAGGGTTCAGCTTCGGGGATATAACCGGAGGGGACTACCTCTTCGGGCATCGTAATCCCCTCTGAGCAGAATGAGTTGTACTGATTTATTTCCTTAAGAATCTCGTCGGTTAAAGGTGAGGGGCATAACCTATCTGAGAAAGAAGACATTTGAAAATATTAACACTAGAATAACTTACCTAAGCAGTCACGTAAATAGAGTTCAGGACACAATGGAGAAAAGAGATCGGAGCCGATTGTTGTATTCGAGAGAAAACAGATAAATGGTGGGCCACCACCACTTATAGACATGATCAAGATCCAGCCGTTGATCAACAACTATGACATCGAATAAAATAAGTGGCTGAAACTTTGTGCTTGCACATCATCATCCCACCTCAAATAGCGATCATAAGTGGGCAGACCTCCATATTCCCGACTCTTTCACTCCCGAATTCTAAAGGAGACAGCCAGGTAGGAAGCTCAGACCACGATTTTCCGACTTCTCATATTTAACAGATTCGGAAATGTAATCGAGAGCACTTCAATTGACATCGCACAAAGCACAAGTATTTCTTCAACATATGGCATATCTCGAAAATCACCCTAATCCTATGATTAGTAAGTTTTATCAATCAAATTTTATCAATCTTTTTTTTTTAGTATAAGAGTAGTTGGGGACTCGAACTCTCACCAAACATGAATTCATGTATGTCGAAACTGGAATTCAACTCATCTTTACCTGCTCGCTTTAAATTTCCAGCCTACACCTATTCCCCATTTTCGTTCTCTCACTTCATTATTTCTGTTTTAAGGTTATTCTTTGGCCGGAAAATTGAAGAGCCTAATATCATATGTGAAGAAAAATTCTGACGACGGCCTCATATTTCAGTCACCTTCATGCAAAAAAAAAAATCTAAATTAATAAATCACGTGAAAAGCTACTGACTTTCATCAGCATCAAACCATATTAAATCTAATATCTAATCTAATAAAATTTCAAGTCTAACCAAAAAGGGTCAAATAAAAGAGGGTAGCATTTAAACTCGGTCTTACTTTTATACACACAGTGTTACAACCAATATACATACAAACGTATAATATTTATGTATCTCGTCTTACAAACACCCAATCCATCTAAATATTCTCAATTCAAATTTTTTCAATTCAAACCCGTTGACCGAGCTCAAATACTGAGCCAATTGCACTTATTGTTTTACAAAAGAAGATAAAGACTCTACCTTTTATGGTCCTTCTCCTTCATTTATTACCCCAGCCCCACCGGTCCCACACGATAAATGCATAGATACAGAACATACATGTATCTACAATATCTGTCTGATATGTAGCAAGTTTCTTAGCAATACAAGAAAAGTCAACCCTTTTGGCCTTTCCAAAAATTATTATATTTGTGAATAAAATATTGTTGCTCTAGCTTCTCGTGATGCCAAGCCAGCAGTAAAAGAATTTAACAATATTTTCACGATTATATGTATTAAATATATTTATTACGCACTTCTGTTTACACCTTCGAGTTTGACCTTTTTTGGCCTAATTTTGTTGCTTTCTGGAGTGTGGTATGATACCAATGTTGCTCAAGTGAATTTTTTCATTCCCTTTTTCGGTTTGACCCTTTTTTTGTTTTTGTGAAGAAGATTAAAAGAGCAGCTCCAATAAGGAGTTCTTGAGGTGTTTGATTAATGGGTTCTTGCTGCAGTGTTCGAATAACGGCTGATAGTCCTCGGCGAGATGGTTAGTGAGTTCAGTTTGTCATATCCTGTGTTAAATCCGTTTTATTTTATATCTTTAGATGTTAGAATTTAGTGGTGATTTTGTGTTTGTTGATGATCTGTATAAATGTTATAGCTTGTTTGAGTTTCTTTTGTGGTGAAGTTCAGATTGGGTGGAAAAACCAATAATTTAGACTGAGGTTGAGACAAATGTATTTTGGGGGTAAAAGTTAACTTTTTTGTTAAAAAGTTGCATAGGATTTGATAATTTTGATTGTCGGTTTTGGGATTAGAGTTTATTTTGGAGCTGGAGCTCTCATCTGTATTTGCATGGTGAAGTTAAGGTCTATTAGTATTGTTTTTTGCTGATTATTTCCTTTTTTGTCCCCCTGCGTGTACAAGTATTAGTAGGTTTAATTTTCAGAGATATTTGATCAATTTTTTTGGTGTAAAATATGCAGTTTATTTTCAATATAATTCGATTTGTAGGAGTAAATATGATGATACTGATAATACTCTCATTGTGTGTGTCGGCCAATTTTCCTAGATGCAATCCTGGAAAGGAATCTGACAGTACAAGTTAAAATTTCCCCCACCACTTCGCTGTTTTAGCTATCAAACCTTGAATTCTATCTGTTAATGGCATGTCTTCGCCTTACCAAGATGTTAAAAAAGTGAATAAATTGTTGATATTTGTTCTTATTTAATCTAGTGGAGTTTTGAGCCATGTTATGACAGGACGAAGTCCAAGATATGTAGGCATCGATGGAAGCAGTAGACATTCGTCTTTCTCGGTTCCTTTAACTCCTCGGAGCGAGAGTGAAATCTTGGATTCGTCAAATCTGAAGAGCTTCAGCTTTAATGATCTCAGAATTGCCACTAGAAACTTCAGGCCTGATAGTGTTGTAGGAGAAGGTGGTTTTGGATGTGTCTTTAAAGGGTGGATTGAGGAACATACATTTAAAGCTGCCAAGCCGGGGACTGGAATCGTTATTGCTGCGAAGAGATTGAACCAAGAGGGCATCCAAGGTCATAAGGAATGGTTGGTGAGTGATGACTTTGCCAAGTTTAATTTCGATGTTGTATCGAACGACTTTACTCAGCAAATAGGCTAATGTTATTTGCATTTAAAGTATTTCAATCCCGATTCCCGAATCATGTCGTAAGACACCACAATTTACAAGGAATGCGAATAACATGCGACCATTACAAGCTATAAAACTGAGCATATATGGTTGTACTAAAGGCTTTGACATAATATAATTTCATGCACGCTCTGTTGTACGCAGTAATGATCATGTGTATACCTAGCGGTACAACATTAAATTTTTTATCTTTTAATTTGTATTTGAGCAACAATGGCGTGCTAGATTCACAAAAGTTGGAATTTTAGCAATTTTTGGAAGGAGAATTGTTTGAGATCTCTGTTGTACTATGGACAGTTTATCTAGCAGAGTGACTGATATGTGGCTTTTGGGTTGCTGTACTATTTAAAAAAGTTTGAATTGCACCAAATCATCATATCACTTTTGCATTCCTTGAGGCTTTTGTTGTGATCAAAATAAGTTGAATGTTTACATTTATCCCTCTTCAAATTAGCAGACTGATTGATATGTGGCTTTTGGGTTACTGTACTATTTTAAAAAAGTTTGAATTGCATTACATCATCATATTACTTTTGCATTTCTTGATTGCATTACATCATCATATTACTTTTGCATTTCTTGATGCTTTTGTTATGATCAAAATAAGTTGAATGTTTACATTTATCCCTCTTCGAATACAGACTGAGATCAATTATCTGGGGCAACTATACCATCCTAATCTGGTGAAACTGATCGGTTATTGCTTGGAGGAGGAGCACAGACTTTTGGTTTACGAGTTCATGCCTCGTGGCAGCTTGGAAAATCACCTTTTCAGGAGTAAGTTGTTGATCTCATTTAAAGAATTCGCCATATTACGCGGATATTTGTCATGTTCACTTAAATTCTAGAATGAATTCATTCCAACAGGGACTTCTTACTTCCAACCATTATCTTGGAACCTCCGAATGAAGGTTGCTCTTGGTGCTGCAAAAGGTCTTGCATATCTTCACAGTCCCGAAGCCAAAGTTATATATCGAGATTTCAAAACATCGAACATCTTGCTTGATGCAGTATGTGGAACAATTCAGTACTTCTTTTATCATATTTTTCCCTGTTTTATGCTTTTTTCTGACAATTTATTTGGATGTACAGAACTACAATGCAAAGCTTTCTGATTTCGGGTTGGCCAAGGATGGACCTACAGATGGTAAAAGCCATGTATCTACAAGAGTAATGGGCACTTATGGTTATGCAGCTCCTGAGTATATGGCCACAGGTATAAGACGAAATGCTTGTTCAACATAATGACCGTAAATTATCCAAACAAAGTGAAGTTTGTTGTACAGATCTCGAAACTCACAACTTTCAATTCAAATGCAGAAACATGTGAAGTTAGATACATTCTTTCAGTAGGAAGGTCATTTAAATTGTGGGTCCTTTGGGCCATTAGGCATCTCATTTCTCTTGGAATTTGGATTGATTTGCTTGATCAATACTTCTTACTTGAGTTTTACTCGTCATGAATATCCTAGACTGAATATTTAGGCGTAAATTGAGGCAAAATATGGCCGTTGGGAACGAAATAAAGAATCTTTTAGTCCTAAAATCAGGTTATCAATAAAGATGCCTGTTCTAAGAGGTAGCCACCAGATGTTAGAAGTACACTCGCCTAATATTTTGTTCCTTTCTTCTTTTGAAGGTCATTTAACAGCAAGAAGTGACGTATACAGCTTCGGGGTCGTCCTACTCGAGCTGTTAACTGGTCGACGTGTGCTAGACAAGAACCGACCCCATGGAGAACACAATCTTATCGAATGGGCTAAACCTTATCTTGCCAGCAAAAGAAGAGTACTCCAAGTTATGGACTCCCGTATACATGGTCAATACTCGCCAAGCATGGCGTTGAAGGCTACAACTCTTGCTATCAAATGCTTGGCTACAGAACCAAAGTACAGGCCGAAAATGGTCGAAGTGGTGCACATGTTAGAACAACTACAAGACACGGGAATCGTTAAAAACGAAGAAATTGAGAAGCAGGGAAGAAGAACGAGTGCTAAAGATTGTAGTAGAAAGGCTGCTTCTTATCCGAGGCCTTCGGCTTCTCCGATTGTTGCTTGAATCGGGAACAAGGGAAGACAAATTTATCTGTATTTATGAGTTCAAAAGATATTAAGAAATGTGCAAAATGGTGATATGAATGAAACCCATTCAGATCTTGGGAGTTCTATTTGGTTACACCATCACTTTGAGATGTGTCCTGTACAGTTAGTTATACTTTGCTGTCATGGATGACACTGCTGTTTGTATCATGAAGATTTCTAGAGTACAACTCTCATTCATCGAAGGAGGGGAGACAGGATTTTTTTATCTACAATTGAGTGTAAGAATTCTATTTTGCGTCAAATCCACGTTGCCCCTTTGTTTTAATAAGTTCATTTTCGGATCAAATGATAAAATAGTTATTTAAAATTAATGAGTTAGATTTTTATCTCGAATCCAAATTATTCACTTAAAATACAATCTAAGAGTGTGTGTGTCGGCGACTGAGCGTGGTACATATGGTATATCTACAGGGTGATACGATATGGTTTATTTGCAATTGTAATCGGATAAAAAGAAATGAGTTTCAAGAATATGATAGGCCATTTTTTAAAAGACTAAAAAATTAAAATTAATGAATAATTATAGTTTTAAAAATAAATAAGTTGGAGTTAGTAATAAATTAACTCAAGTTATAGCTTTGAAGATAGGATAAACAACAATATATATATATATATATATATATATATATATATAAATACAAGATTTGTCTCATTATTAACTAAGGATGGCAACACATTTGGATAGAATGGTTACCTGGTCCATTTCGGGCGAGAGTATGAGTCTAGCTAAAAGGGTATCGGACCCCGGATATGGATATTAGCTTTTATACTCGTTTTGGTATAGGTAGGGTTAAGGGTCTTAGAGGACCTGACATTTATCCGTTCCATACCCAACTCGTTTAATTAGTGTTGGGTTTTGAGAACACGAATAATCTTGATTTTGAGGTTAACAAAGCTTTTATTGTGTTGATAACATATTTCATCAAATATGCAGTGAACAGATCATTATTAAAAGCTTGATAATTAGCAAGGAAATGGACCTTGCTGCAGACCAGCAGGACCCACCTTGCTATTGGACGCACCTTGCTAGAGAAACCATGCTGGACAATGAGCGCAACAGACTAAATCAATCATATATTATAGCTCGAAAATCAAAACGACGTGATTCCAAAGAGCTTGGACAGCCAACTCAATTTACTACAAGTCGTATAATAGACCAGCAGACTTGATTCGGGGGTTTACTTGATGAAAATGTGTCTGCAACACTCTCCTAGTGCAAAGCGTAACAGAAGCTGCTACAACAGAGCAATTGTGGTATTTTGGTCATAACTCTAAGCTCGATTATCGAAATGGAACGATTCAGTATGCGTTGGAAAGATAAAATGAAGATCTACAGAAGTAGAAGACTGAATTGAACGTTAAGATAGTCAAAAAACATCTGCAAGTCATTGTGCAGCTGAATTCAGCAGACTTGCAGCAGGAGTATTGCCTCGAATTGGGAGCATAACTTTATCTCACAAACTCAAAATCGAGTGATTCTTGATTCCGTAGAAAGCTAAGAGAAATGGCTACAACTTTTACGTTGATCAATGTTTCCAGAAATCAACGAATCAAGAGCCATTACAAGATAACAAATTAGCGTACGAATGTGACAGTAGAAACGGATCAGCTCAACCTATGTCCAGATCTGCAGAACCGATGACAAGATATACTGAACCGATGAGAGATCAGCTCAACTAATCTAAACCGATGACCAGATCAGCTCTATCGACCTAAACCGATGACAAAATCAACAGACTTGCAGAAATAGCCCCTAAACATAATATGACTGTTGCAATGTCAGAAATCATATCATAGCCTTCCCAACGGCCATATTCTTGTGTCTAATGTATATATCATTGTTTGGGGCTATATATACAAGTCTTGGAAGCTCAAATAAGTTAATTGAAGATCAATCCAAGCATTCCAAAGCAAACCCACTTGGGATTCAAAATGGGGAACTTCAAAGATACACTCTGTTAAATGAATAGGACTCCCCAAACCTTTGGCACCTCTTTCAAGCTTATATCAAATCTGTTAGGAGATCATTTTGGGCCTTTGTATTCACTCTATTCATTCCACTAGTTAGCTAAAATAGAAGAGTGGATATCATTGTAACAGTTGGTGACTTATCACAAATTGGTGAGAAGGTCTTTGCATGTGAGACGTTAAAGAACATGCTTTGTGTGGCTGTGTGGTTTGTGTGATCTGTGTGAGACTTGGAGTTTAGGCTATCTATGTGATATTAGCCTAAGTGGGTTGTATACTGTGGAGTATAAATCAAATCTTCTAGTGTATCCTTCCATTCGATGGAAGATGGGGTCCATTCGATGGCATGTGGGGATACGTAGAAGGATTACACAATCTTCAAACTTTCATAAGCAAATTCGTGTGCACTTACTTACATTAGTGCATTATTTACCTTACTGTTTTTAGAATGCATTGTGAACCATTTTATGTGTTCGATAAAACACCGAAGTGTAGCATTCCATGGTTTGATAAAATGCTTCAACCAAACTGTTTTTACATATTTTACTTGCATATCTTTAAAATATTTTTCAAATAATTAATCGTTTATAGAGCGGGTTATGTCGAGTGTAATCCGCTCGATTTTAAAACCGAACTCGATATAATCTCTCCGTACAATTATTTCAAGAACACCAGTTATTGAAGCTCAAGTTGATTGAACTCATATGTGGATTGGCCACCCACCCGCGAATCGATCCTAACATTTTGGATTTTATTAAATTCATACTATTGTTAGTACATTATGGTGCATTTGGAATAGAATTTAAGCTAAATCTTTCAAACTATAATAATAATACCATTGAATTGTTTGGATAAATCAATTTTACAATGAATTTTTTAAATATATATAAGATTAAGATTACACAAGATTTACCTCAACTAGGGATGGCAACAAATCTGGGTGCTTGATCCGTTCCGGGTGGTGGGGGTATGAGTCTAACTAAATATTTATCGAATCGGATGTGTATAGCTTTTATACTCGGGTGCGTACGGATAGGGTAAAGGGTTAGATGCCGAGTCATGGCTTTTAGTGTTTGGTATAAATCCATCAAAGCATTTAAAAATTTGGTTGTTAATGTTTCAACCACACTCGATTTATCCCAATCCATTGTTAATGTTGGACTCTACTCAACGCACATATACATATGTTTGGTATAAATCCCTAAATATTGTGTTATTAATGACCGAAATACATGAACTCTACACGACTCAAAAAAATTTTGGGTCGAGTCATGACTTTTCATCGGTTCACCCTTTTCATATCATTAAAGGACCGAAATATATGTTCTACTCGACGAACATGATCATTGTTGGGCCTACATAGTAAAAACAATTATAAAAAGTTTAAATAATACCCCTAACAGATAGAAGATAAGTGAAGGGGCAGTCCTTTACCATATTCAGACCATAGGTGGAAGATGAGTAATTACTTTACTTATTCCACAACTTCAAGTTGAGCAAGCATAAAATTTAATCCAACGATATAATTCGCAGTAAAATGGGTTGACAATATGGAGTTAATTTCTTATTTCATTTAGTATTTCAACTTGTTGATATCGGCCATGTATCATCCTCCGCCATTAACTAGTTCGGTCTATAGCCCCCTCTGTACATTAAAATTTTCAAATTTATACAAGGTTGTCAATTTTGAATTATCAGTGAAATTAGTTTATGATCGACCTGACCTGAATTTTTTTTTTTTTTTTTTTTGAGAAGATCAACCTTACCTGAATTGAGCACACTTAAAAAACGAATCCCCATAATGTTCCAAATAGGTAGATTACACATCTGTTGTTTGAAAATAGACAGTTTACCCCTGTGTTTTTCCAGATAGGCAGTTTATCCTCTTTTATTTGTGAAAATATATAATTTACCCATGTACTTTGTTAAGATAAAGATGTGTAAATTGTCACTATCTCAAAGTCAATCAATTATGTTATATGCTTGTTATGGTCATGAAATATTTTTCATCTTTTCTCACAGATCCAAAATCGAAGCGGCGGCACCTCTCGTCTCTCAGCCCCCCTTGCGTCCCATTTCCTGGTATCCTCCGTCCCAATCTGCTCCTTCCTCGTATGTCCTCCTCTGCAAGATTAAATATATGCATTTCTTCCCAATTATAGAGAATCCACGCTCCGAAAAGCTGCGAATCCAAGCTCCACTTAACCATCTGCTATACGTGCACTCGTTCTGTGTCAGCACACTTCAACTGTCGGTAAGCAAAGCCCTAATTATTACATTTTGTGCCTTTATTTTATTTGTATATGTTGTATATATTTTAATTAATTTATTATTGAACAAAACATATTATTATTATTATTATCATATTATGCAAGATACTAAATCCGTCAGCTAGGCGGGAACTAGGGCTGTTAACGGGTTGGATTGAACCGGTTCCGAAGCTGGAACCGGTTACTACCCGAAACATTTAATTAAAGGGAAAATTTCGGGCCGGTATCAGAACATAAGAGTTTTTTCGGCCCAGTCCACCAAATTATTTGCCTTTCATTTAAGTCCGATTGATCGCAAATTACTAAATTACCCTCGTCTTCTTCCTTACATTCAACGTCAAACACACTCTGATACTTACAATCAATCGCGCCTCCTCTTCTTCTTCAACGCTAAAATTTCCAGTCATTCCTCCAACATTTTCCTCGATATCGTTCAAAGAATCCTACAAGTTTTCAAAAATTTCATCGAAATCGTACAAGTAAATTACTGTAATTTTGCCAAACCTTCTGAGGCGAAAACGTAAAATGGCTCCAAAATCAAAGAAGATTCCTCAGACCAAACCACCAACAAACGTCAAGGGAAAGAAAAAAGGTGCTCCAAAATCTGGTAATCATTAATCTAGGGTTTACACATATTAAACTATTTCTTAATCATTATTCTAGGGTTTCCACTTATTAAACTATTTGTTTGTTACTGTAAGTACTTGTGTCTACAATGCATGAGTACTATTGAAGACCTTATTAACACCGCATTTAGAAATGTTTGTAATTTTTGTATTCTTAATTAACATAAGTCTATCGGTGCATGTAATTAACATGCACCGATGGACTCTTATCTTGCATTTATATTACATACACCACTTTTTAAAATCTTAATTTTCTGTATTAACAATGATGAACAAATTGACACCAATGGAACATCTTTTTAGTTTTTTGTTTCTATTGGTTATCCAACAATAACCAGTTGCACCAATTCACATTTTTTTCTTTCGGTGCATGTGATTTCACATGCACCGTTATACCATTTGTGCATTTATCGACATATTATGCTTGAATAAATCTTTTATATTGATTTTACTTTGTAATTTGAAATGTACTATCGATGTATATAAATACACAATCATAAATTCACAGATGTTTTATATCGGTGCATTTGTATTGTACATGCACTGTTATAAAACATTGCATTTATCCAACATGTAAATATTTGACATTTGTTTCTGTCGGTGCATGTCATATAAATGCACCGATAGTTCTTTTACCTGCACCAATTGAACATACATGCACCGAGATGCACTGTTATAAAACATTGCATTATCCAACATGTAAATATTTGACATTTGTTTCTATCGGTGCATGTCATATAAATGCACTGATTGTTCTTTACATGCACCAATTGTACATACATGCACCAATTGTACATACATGCACCGTCATGCACTGTTATAAAACATTGCATTTATCCAACATGTAAATATTTGGCATTTGTTTCTATCGGTGCATGTGATATACATGCACCGGAAGTTCTTTACATCCACAGATGTTTTCTATCGGTGCATGTCATATACATGCACCGATAATTATTTACCTGCACCAATTGTACATACATGCACCGACATGCACTAATATAAAACATTGCATTTATCAAACATGTAAATATTTGACATTTGTTTCTATCGGTGCATGTGATATACATGCACCGGAAATTCTTTACATGCACCAATTGTACCTACATGCACCTACGGGCTATCTACATGCACCGAATAAGTCAATTTATTAAATTCATTGATTTAGTTTTTTAACTAACATATAATTTTCTCTCAATTACACCTACATCATCACCAAGCTCAGAAGAAATTACAAAAAGATGGAATAAACAAACCACATATCGGGCCAACCTACAGGCAGTTATAACAGAGATAAAGGCACTTGAACTCAGTCAAGTTCACATCAGAGTGCTAATGAAGACACCGTTCTGGCCTTTACTGAACTCCATTTTTTCCAACACAATTGTCCTCGATCATTGCAAAAAGCGTGACATATTAATAAAAGACATCATTGGCTGCTTCAACAGAAATGCTAAAGATTTCACATTCGGATCATATACAATGAAAATCAGGACAAATGATGTTCGTATACTCTTTGGAATAAGAGATGGTAAAGAAGACATTGATATGCAGCTTCAGGATTACGAACGTACGGAATTCTTATATAGATGCTTTCCAGAAAAGAAAGGAGATAAAAAGGACATAAGGATGAGCAAGAGTTTAATCTACAAAAAATTGAAAATAAAGGCACAAAGCAACATTGATACTGATGTCAATGACGTTACTCGTTTGGTGACCCTATACATTCTTGCAGCCTTTTTCATATCAACAAAATCATCGAACATTCCATGGGCGTACACATCGGTTGTTGAGGATCTGGACATGATTTGCAGCTACGACTGGTCCAAACACATATTGAATACATTGTTAAACAGCCTGATGCAGCCTGACTCTGAAAAACACTCCGGTTGTGTTCTACTACTACCTGTAAGAAGTCTTTATAATCAATCTTTAAACAACAATTATTTCTTCATGTTTATATAATAACATCGATTCTATATAATTTGCAGTATTGGTTATGTGAGAGGACAGAGCTCATAAATCCTGTCCAGCCCAACCTTATCCCAAGGTTCCTTAAGTGGAATCTTGAGGATTTTTACAAAAGGATTCAAAACATTGACATCAAAGAGCTCGCCCGTGATTATGTAAGTTTCTTGTACATTCAATTTAACTATTATGGTGCATGCAATTTAACTTGTTCTGGTGCATGCAATTTTTCAATACTGTTGCATGCAAATATATAACATGCGATGCTTGAATAAATCTTTATAATGATAATGATTTTACTTGAAACCAAACTAACGATGCATGTAAATACACAAGCATAAAAACAAAGTTACATTTATCAAACATGAACAACTTGATTCAATCGGTGCATGTAAATAGACATGCACCAATTCACATTATTTTCTATCGGTGCATGTGATTTCACATGCACCGGTAGACCATTAGTTGCCTTTATACAACATTTGAGGCTTGAATATATATTTTATAATGATTTTACTTGATATGTACTAACGGTGCATGTAAATACACAAGCATTAATTATCATTTTGTTTCTATCGATGCATGGGATATACATGCACCGATAGTTCATTAGGTTAATGCAATTTAACTATACTGGTGCATGCAATGAAACTATGCTGGTGCATGCAATTTAACTAGACTTCCAACAATTCAATTGCAGATAGTAAAAAAACCTCTGCAAATTTCTGCTGAAGAAGATGAAATGCTGAATAAAGCCATTGTTTGTGCTACAGAAGCTCCAATGACATATCAACTTCCCGATTTGAATTCAAACATTAAAACAGCTGAATGTTTGACAACAGCGGACTCCACCATTGCCGGAGTCCTCATGGAACTGAAGCAACTAAGTACAGAGGAAAATATATACAATGATGAATACATTGAAATGGAGGGCAACATGGTGGATGTAGCTATTGATGAGGAACCAGCCCATGACGAAGAAAATGTTGCCAATCTGTCTCAAGAAATGAATGAACTTGATGACACACAAGCACAAGATATTCTTCAAGCTGCAGTACTTGTAACAGAGATTGAAGAATTGAAGGCGAAGCTCATGACAAAGGATAATGAAATAACAGAACTGAAGAACATTGTTGATTCCTTTGATCATGAGCAACAAACAATTCCAACACCGCAATTTTTTGAATATGCGGAACTAACAGCCCAGCTGGAAGAAACAAGAACAAATCTTTTAATGAGAGACGAGCAAATCAAAGAAATTAAAGACGATTACGAAGATATGAAAAAAAAGAAAGATGAGCTCGAAACTATCATAACACAGCTCTATGCGGACCTTGAAAGGGTAAATGATGAGAATAATTCACTGAAAAATGAGCTTCTCAATGTCAAAGCTGCCTCCTTCATCATTAATGAAGAACAAGAACAGATCCTTAAAGAAAAGCAAGAACAAACATCCCTTGTCAAGAGGATCAAGAAAAGGGTGGACAGGCAGCAAAAAATGGAGTTGGACCACACATACCCTGATAAGAGGAAGGCAAAGAGGACCAAGAAAAACGAAGAAGAGGGAAATAAAAATTTTGCAGAAATGGAATCATTAGAAAGTCTGAAAGACAAAGGTACAACTAATGATCCCGTAGATCTAGAGCTGAGAGATGATGATTTCGTCAGCGACAATAAACAAAAAGGG
This sequence comes from Haberlea rhodopensis, assembly GCA_907163345.1. NCBI lineage: Eukaryota > Viridiplantae > Streptophyta > Magnoliopsida > Lamiales > Gesneriaceae > Haberlea > Haberlea rhodopensis. The sequence goes on from CAJQUN010000008.1 coordinate 11,814,605, forward strand.
AAGACGAAAAAAGATAATGGACCTCTCAAGTTCAAAACCACAATGCCTGCCATGAAGCTCTTAACAGCAGATGAAAAGGCTTACATAATGAATATAAACAAGAACCATGGAAAATGGTACGTCTAATTTAATTAAACAACACTTCCTTGACACTGACTCTTCAACTGTGTGCAGGGGACTTATCTGGAAAGACAAATTCACCAACAGAAAGCTATTTGTATCGGATATTGCTGAAATCCTTCACGATGTACCTCTTGCCAACGATGTAAGTCAATTGCATTATACTTTTCTAATGGTTTTACTTGATAAAAAAACTTTAATTCACATTTGGTTAAATCGGTGCATGTAAATAACATGCACCAATTCACTTTTTTCTATCGGTGCATGTGAAATAACATGCACCGATAGAACTTTAGTTACATTTATATAACATGCAATGCTTGAATAAAACTTTTATGATTTATGATGATTTTACTTGATAATTACTGATGCATTTAAATACACAAGCATTAATTAAAATTTAGTTTCTATGCGTGCATGTTAAATCACATGTAACGGTAGACCATTAGTTGCATTTATCAAAAATGTATACATGCACCGACATAACATTAGGTGTATGTCTCGCACATGAACTACTATATATATATGTGAAACTGATTGATCATTACTTACAGATGATTGAATCAACCGGTGCATGTAAATAACTTGTAGCAAATCAAATTTGTGGTATCGGTGCATGTGTTTTCACATGCACCGGTAGACCATTATTTACATTTATCAAACATGTAAACATGCACCTAAATAATATTAGGTGTATGTCTCGCACATGAACTACTATATATATCTGTGAAACTGATTGATCATTACATACAGATGATTGACCGTTGGGCGATTATTGTAAATAACCAGATTGCCAATAGCGGAAAAAAGAACATAGCCTATGTGTTCAACAGCATGTGTTGGGTAATAAAATTCAGCTATTAAATATTTTTTTTCTCATTAAACAAAGTGCACTCATACTTTGGATATTCGTTTATCATGCGATTATTTCATACAAATTCGCAGCAATACGCAGCACTGATCTCACTAGGAAACTACTACAAAGACTCGGCAGAAAACAACATTGATAAATTCCTACCAGAGGCAATGTCATATAGGTTTTTGGTTTTTCCAATAAACACCCCAGGCAAAGAAGACCACTTAACAACACCAGGATACCACTGGACACTACTTGTCTTTGATATTCAAGAGTCAGTTTGGACTCATTACAATTCAATAAGGCCACGAATTGAGGGGGAGACAGATTATTACTTTGAAAATGCCAAATTACTGGTAAGGTTTACTTTAAATACACTTATTTTTTTTAAATTCAATACTTTTTATAAAATTACCAGTTGATAACAATACTTCTTCCAAAATATAGAAAGTCTACGTTGAAGAGAAGATGAAGAAAATAATTCAGGAGTCTCCCATTTCAGCAGGCATCACCTACAGTCCAAGTGAAGATACATACGAAATCATAACATTCAAAGAAGCAATGCAACAAAAGGGTGGCTCGGCAGACTGTGCCGTGTTTGTTTGCATGAACATGGAAAGAATTATGAGAGGACAAGAAGTGCCCAAGCATTCAAATGTAGATATAAATAGTATGTATAGAGCAAAAATGGTGAAAGTCATCCTCCAAAATGTATAAGACAACATAATATTATATTTGTCTGATCAAAAAAAAAAAAAATGTATAAGACAACGATTAATACTTTGTTGTATATATATTTTGTATTGTAAATGTTATATTTTGTAAATAAACAAACTTTTGTTACTGGATAACTGTACAGACTCATATTGGTGTTTTAGTTTGTAAATAAACAAACTTTTGTTATTGCATAACTTTTGTTATTGGATAACTTTTGTTAATGAATTATCGGTGCATGTAAATCACATGCATCGGCAGACCATCAGTTGCATTTATCATACATGCGAGCTTGAATATATATTTTACAATGATACTACGATGCATGTAAATACACAAACATTAAGTAAAATTTGTTTCTATCGGTGCATGTGATATACATGCACCGATAATTCATTAATTGCATTTATCCAACATTTGAATAGGTGCATGTGAAATCACATGGACCAATAGCCATTTAATTGCAGTTATATAACATGGAATGCTTGAATAATCTGTCTACAGGTGCATGTAAACTAACATGCATTAACATTTTGTTTCTACCGGTGCATGTATATCACATGCACCGATAGAATACACATTGTCATTTATCCATGTTCAACTTGAATCTTTTGGTGCATGTATATGACATGCACCTATATGTGAAACTTAAATCTATAGGTGCACGTAAATTACATGCAACTAATAAATTGTATGTATTTGAATTATTATGTTAAATAACCAATAACAAATCAAACAAATAATTTCTACAATTAAATTTTGTTCAACATAAACTTACAAAAAACATCAAATAGGTTCCTTACAAGTCTTCCTATTATGTCCGTATTTTTTACACCGACTACAACGCAACTGTCGAATGTTTTCACCTTTGGATCTAATTCTCCTCTTCTTTGGACGACCCGGTTGCCTTTTTGTTTGTGGTGGTAAAATATTCATATCCGTTACAATTTGAGCAAAATCATCACTTGAACGTCCTGGAATCGGAATTATAACTCCTTCATAGCAACTCTTATAAGTACGAACATGGAAATATACATCAACAACTTCATCTATGGCCATCTTGTTCCTCCTAAATACAGCAATCGCATGAGGACATGGGAATCCATCAAGCTGCCACTGATAGCAAGTACACGTACGAACATCAAGGCACACAGTAACTGAAGGATATGAAAACACCTCGAAACAACAGTCAGTAGACATCTTCACATTCCATGCACGACCTTGATTTTCGTTAAAATACCATTTCTTTTCCATCTTCGCGCACAGAACCCCACTCCATCGTGCAGCCATTGATCTCCTATCATAAAACCAGCTCATTAGCTTAACCCGGATACAATCCACCATATGAGTAATAGGCAGACCCCTTGCCTCTAATATCCACGAATTGAAAGACTCTGCTGCATTTGAATACATCTCTCCATATCGCATGCCGCATGAGTAAGCATTTGTCCATTTCTCCAAAGATAGACCCTGTAAAAACCCTTCTACAATTGAACCACCTTCTCGTTTGAAAATAGCAAGCTTCTCTGTGAAAATAGCCACCGTCGGCGAATATGCACACTCATCCAACAAGTAACACATCCTTTCCCGAAACTGGTTCGAAAAATGTTTGCCAGCATATCTGTCCCGGAGGTTGCATTTCAAATGATAAAGACAAAAAAAGTGTTTTGGAGAAGGTCCAAACACAACGGGTAAAGCCTCCATCAAACCAACATTCCGATCAGATATATAAACAATATCTCCACCATTATCTACAATCTTGCTCAGACAAAATAGAAACCAACACCAATTATCAAAGTTCTCTGAGTCCACAACAGCAAAAGCCAGGGGGAACAACCCTACAATAAAATAATCAAAACATATAAAGCAAAAAAATACAATACATGCACCGATAAATTTTCCATGTATATGTAGGACTAAATGATAGAGAATCCTAGTTCTATCGGTGCATGTAATATACATGCACCGGTAGACTATCGGTGCATGTAATATACATGCACCGGTAGACTATCGGTGCATGTATAATACATGCACCGCATTCGATCCGAGTAATTTTATATCATGTGCATTTTTTTACGCAGAAGTCTATCGGTGCATGTAATATACATGCACCGACAGACTTCGATGCATGTAAAATCTCATTTATATTATAATCTTGTTGCATCTTACCTTGATTCCCATCCTTTGCAGTAGCTGACAGAAGTATTCCCTTAAAACGGGATTTCAAAAAAGTTCCATCAAGAAATAACATAGGGCGACAAAATTTAAAACCATCCATACAAGCACGAAACGACACAAATAAACGGATGAATCGGTTACAGTCGTCAACTTCAAGCTCTACAAAACTCCCAACATTAGTCGTCTTCACCGCATCGATGTACCACTTCAACTCCTTGAAAGACTCATCATAATTTCCAAAAGCAGTAGACCTAGCCTTCTCCACACTTCTCCATGCCTTAATGTATGTTATATCCAACCCATAATCTTTTTTCATTAACTCCATTACAGACCTAGCAGAAAAGTTTGGATTGGAACTGACTCGTTCACAAATAATTTCTGATATTAAATGTGAAACAATCCTTTTTGATTTGTCTTTCATGACTCGTAGACCACACATGTGAATGTTGTTCAATTTTTTTATGTAGAAAGAACCATTTACACGTGAAATGTTGGCACTCACAAACCAGCCACACCCATCAACATGCTTCCTAGAACATTCAGCAACTACTCTATCTTTATTATTTTTCACATAGTTGTAATCAAACCCAACCTCCATGGAATATTTACTCAACTCACTTCGAAACTCTTCAACACCACCTCTAAATACTTGACCCACCCTACTAATAATTGATGACCATCCAGAACATAACAACAACTTCTCCTTGCCTTTAATATTGCATCTTCGATATTCAGAATCAAGTCCTAGACCTGATGGTGAACTGCAAATTTGTTTTGTCGATATATGTGCACCACCTGATTCTATTGATGGGTGTAAATCACGGGCAGAAATAGACTCTATAGGTTCATGTATATTGCGTATACCACTTGACTCTGTCAAAAAGTTTATACCACAAGCAATTCTGTCTACCGGTGCATGTATGTCACATGCACCTCTAGACACAATCGGTAAACTACCAACACATTCATCAACAGACCTCAACAATGAAGCATTACCATCAACAACATGCACTGTCAACAAGCAAAGATTGATCATCTTACACAACAAAAACATATTTCTCATATCAATCGCATTAATCAAACAACAATTAGGATGCCCATCGATTGAGTATTTGAAACAAAATTGATCGGCATTCATATCAGACCACTTAGCAGATGCACAGCCTATTAAATCACTGAATTCGAAACCGGGATTAACATTCAAAACAAGTGTTTCCTCTCTAAATTTCAAAAGAATCATGAATTCATTATCCATCAGAATTCACGATAAAAATCTCAGGAAAATTTGATCAATTAACAGTTAATTGAATATTGGACAGATAGAACAATCTAAAATCGGGAAACTAATTAAAACACGATCGAAATCAGCTGCTCAATGAATTTGATGAAAAAATTTTCGGAAAACGATAATAGTTATGTTAGAAATATCAAATTTTTTATGATGGCTTTTATTGCTTGCAATAGGGGTAATTTAGTAATAAAAATAGACCAGTTAGATTAGGGTTTAATAAATTGGACTTATGTGAAATATGTTTTTCAAAAGATATATTTAGTTGAAAAGAAAATATTTTGCTAGATTTAATTGAAACAAGTTTTGAAAAGTGGTACCATTGTGTAATTTCCTCTTAATTTTAAAATAATTTTTTTTTAAAACCCGTTGGCCAAACTAATTTTTTTTTTTATAAAAAATTTCAACCGGTTACTGTTCTAATCGAATTGGTAAGCTATCGGTTCTGGATTATTAGAACCGATTTTTATTGGTTCGGAACCGATTATCCCGATTTCGATTCTGAATTGGGTTAATCCGGTCCGGTTAAAGTCTGGGCTGCACCGCCCATTAAGCCACCGTAGCGGGAACTGAACTAACCATTCCTGCCTAGGTCACACACTCGCTGCAATTTAACCACTAAATCTACTCAAATCAAAGAAATGGCTGGCGTAGCTGGGCCCAATGCTTCCGCCTTCTCGGCAGCAGAGGTATCTCTATTTCTCTCACGTTTTTACTGAATATTTCTTTTGATGGTGCATCGATTTTGAATTTTTTTCGATAATTATGCTATTCCGCAGATGGAATTTCTAGCGGAGGATGAAATGATTGAGATTGTACCTAATATGAGGATGGAACCACTTAATTTCATCTCTGTATGATTCCATAAGTAAATTCGCCTCATTTTGTCCGGATAATTGTTTTTATTTCTGCTCATTATCCAGTCATTACTCTTTGGTATTTTTTTTTCCTGGTAATGGATAGGGGGATTTTGGTCCTTTTAGACCGCAAATACCAACTCAAGTGCCACTTTGGCTTGCTGTGTCATTGAGGAAGAGAGGCAAGTGCACAATTCGGACTCCTGAATGGATGTCTGTGGGTGAGCTGCATCTAAAAAAAACTATTTTTTTCTGTAGAACTTATCTTTGACGTACAATTAAAATGACACTTCTGCTTCGGTTTTTGAAGTTTTTCTTTACAAACTTGATTGCACTTATTTTTTTCCTTTTGCAATTATGTGCATCTGACTGTCTTTATGCAATCCTGCTCTGCTAGCCTAACCAGTTGTATGGGATACTAAATATTCTTTCTGCATATCCAGGGTTTGGATACTTTCTATCCGATTAGTCCTGTGCAGTCAGCATGTTTAATGAAACTAGAAAAATTGTGGCATTAATGCATCATCCTCCTACTAGTTTTGACCCAGATAAGTAAAGCTTCTGTACCAATGAGCTTGGAAACTATAGAGAATAAATATCTCCAGTTATTCTGTGAAAGTGGACTAATCTCGCCATCAGTGTATGTTACCTCAACATCCCAAGCAACTAGGAATTTGGAATTATGTATTTTTACCTCACACTTGCATATGATGTTAACCGAAGTAACCTAGAAAAAGACAGTAACAAAAGGACCGAGTCTGACTTTGGAGAACAGACCTTTGTGTGGGAAAACATGAGCTGTGAGAAATATGTGAAGACCATTATAGTGGAAGTACAAAATATGCTAATGTGCCATTTCAATTTGAAAAGGCGAACAAGTTACCTCACGTTAGACATTAATACACTGCTTCCATCTTTTTTAAGATTACATCGGACCAAACTTAGCACTTAGGAACTAATTGCAAGTTGTAATAACTCCTTTTGCTTTCAAGGCTTCTCATGTGGAACGATGTCAATGTTTGTGTAAACTCTATGCTAACTTAGAAGTATGATTTAGGTGCAGACATTCTATTTTCTGATTAGGCATTTTTGTGTTTAAGTTTTTCTTTTGGTATCTTACTTCACCAGTATAAGGTTGTCTTTTCGGGTTCAATTTTTTTAAATATCTTAGGTCAAGTTGTAGGAATAGATTTAATATTATTTAATCCCTTTTTCGTTAGAAAAGTTGACACAAGTGCTGGAAGCAGAGCGAGATTCTGAGAAGTTTCAGCCTTTACCATTTCATTATGTAGAAATATCAAGGCTTCTTTTTGATCAGTAAGTTGATTTACATCTTTTGAGCATTTCCTAGTATATGTTTATGGCTGTTTTTTAGCATGTTTTTTCTTGAATGCAGTGCTCGGGAAGAGATTCCTGACATATATATGGTAAGTAAAATCGACCAGCTGTTTAGACCTATCATGTTTTAGTAATATTTTCTGTAAACTTGATTTTAATGTCCATGTAGGTTAGGTCTCTTATTGAGGACATTAAGGACGTAAGGTTTCACAAAATTGGGACTGGATTGGAAATTATTTCGAAGGAACGCACATATGCACTAAGGGTATGAACTATATGATAGTCCTTTTTCCATTACTAATCAACAGATAGGAATATCGGGCCATGCAGATTTACTTTAAATATTAAAGTCGATGATGCCTTGGGGAAAGTGATTTTTTTCAGAAAATTTTTGCAGTTGCACATTTTCATGCTCTATAAATTTTACTTGGAGGAAACCACTAAAACAACCTTTTTGAAGGAATGAATGCCGTTGATTCTCCATAAGAAATTGAGTTTGTAGCTTTTTTCCTACATCAGCATTTTTTCTGTATTTTGATTGGGTTTTGGACCCATTGATTGCTATATACAACAAGAAGAAATTGTTTGCTTTGCTAGCTGTTCCCCTCGTTTATAGTGAGACTACTCACTTCATATGGGAACTTTTTTTTCAATTTAAACCAGTTCCCTTACCTTGCGAAGATTCAGCGAGCCTTTTGCATTGTGAATACTATGTAATTTGTTCATTGGAACCACCTCATCAGAGGTGGTAGTTCGGTGGAAAACACATGCATACATGCAATGTACCTTGTACTTGTTTTTTTGTTACTTACTATGAATTGTGAGTGGAAACAGGAATATCAATTTGCTGGTAAATTTTGTGCAGATATCACGGGACTGGATTGTTATTTAATTTGGAGATATTAATGTAATTTTATGCTCTCACCCTCTTCACTGACCCTTGAAATTTCGCAGCTTAAAAATTTGTCTGCTATGGAAGCAAATATAGTTCGCCCATTTGTTACAAGAGCTCTGGAGACCTTTCATAAGCTTGGCAGTTCTGAGATGATACAAGAATCAGACCACATATCTAATAGACAGCCCCAGGCAAACAATCGTGGGACTAGAGTAAGTTTTCCTCTTATGCTTTTCATCTCTCCTACCTCAGAACTTGAAGTTTTCCATTCTACAAAATGAATCAATTTAATTTTTTTATATTGCCATTGTCGTATTCTTTTGACGAAAATAGACTCAACAAATCACTAAAGTAAAAGTTTTCTTTTGTGAAATGCCAATCTCATGGATCTTTTGCTTCTCTTCTCTTCATCTTATTCGAAGCGTAATTCTTTTGGGTCACAAATTCACAGTTGATTTGCTTGCTTCAAATTTTTGTAACCCATGATATTGTTAATTTAAACTCTTGCTTCTTTTGATGTTCAGCGGCAACTTAAAGATAGATGAGCGAATCTGTAGATGTTGTGAAAATATATATGAACCCGCAGTGACTGAGTTCGTGCTACCAGTAAAGCGCTTCTTTGCTTCTATTTATTTTCCTGCTGAAACATTTCAGTGAGAGAGCCTACCTGTTGACATTGATTTCATCCGTTCACTTCGAACAGAAAATATTGAAGACTAGTGTTATTTAGCTATATGTATGCATTGTGCACGCTTCTCATAAATGCTGAAAATTTGCTGTGTAAACAAATTGACAATTGCTTCCACTTTTAATACCAAAATGTGCTTCTAATGGTATTACACTTTCGGTATATAAATTGAGGTGTAACATTGTCACTATAATTTTTCTCAGATAACTGCGAATATTTTAGAGTGCGGGACAAAATCTTGCTCAGAATGATTTGTTGAAATTTGCTCGAGAAATACATGTTAAATTCTTAAATCTCAATCATAAATTTAGAGTCAACGAATATGTAACTCACAACCTTTTTTTCACTTTAACATATGATAAAATCACGAACAGATATTTGGATGATGGTCTTTTCAAATATATACTGAAAATAGATTTTATAACAATATTATTTTTAGTTTCCTATTCATGATTTTCCCATCACTCCTAGCCCCTAGGGATAACATCTTCAGAGCCTCCAAAAAGAAGTTGTGATTCCTTAAATATAAAAAAAGAAGTCATGATCGAATTTCCTACTCCATGGAAATGTGATCAAAGCCTGGCCCTAGTAGTTTTTGTCGGTTCAGCAGTTGCTACTTCCATGGACAGTGCCCTATGGGTTATAGATATCATTGAAACAGAATATTCTCATCCAACGGTTGATCTGTCTTAAGGGCCCTTAAAGACAATATCTATCAAACCATTTTTGCCCTTGCTTGACTAGGGCCCCATACTTTATATCCTTTAGAGTCTTTTATGGATCCCGAGTTGGGGATAGAGTTGTGGCTTATTCGGCCCTATATTACAATTCATTCTCGGGCATAGTTGTTCATGAAAGGTGGCATTGGACATCTATCAGCGGCGAGACTTGCACCCGAGCCAGAGGTCATCCAATTGTGATTGGGTCTACCTGATGGAATGCAATATATATATATATATATATATATATATATATATATATATATATATATACAATAATAAAATAAAGTAACTTTAATTTTCGTAATACTAGTTTTCATTTTAACGATGATACATCGAACAAACCACTATATCATTTTACTTATACAATAGGGATTTAAGTGGCAGTTGTGGAATTACACGATTTGATACATCATCTACGTCTAAGTTATCAAACCAGCTTTTAGTTGGGCAATTGGTCTACTGCGGAAAACTACCACGCCAAACCTTTTCTTTGGGGAGTTAGGAATATATATAAATATCAATTTCGACTCTACGTCCACTCATCACTTATATTAATTTATAAAGAATATATATATATATATATATTAAAAGCCAATGAGTCAATAGTTGAACATTTAGGCCCCAAGAATCCTAGCCAAAATGAGATTCAAACTCATCTATAAATAAGTGATTCATCTCTAGGGTTATAGACACAATTCCAATACTCTCATAAAACGCTCACATCAACTAGCACTGGTGTTGGCCTGAAGATCTGGTCAGGTTGATTGGACTCGAGGGATCAATGCTAACAGATTTATGTCGCTGAACTGTAATCACTTTTCGTGCATTATATTTGATATTTGCATGTTAATATATGAATCAGGCACAATCGTCCGTCCCCGGGTCTAAATATGTTTATGTTTATTTTCGCTGCATTTGTATCTCATGTCGGGGGAAGGAAACCCAACAATGGTATCAGAGCCAGTTTGCGCTTTGATTCATGTATTCAATAATTAATTTTAATTAGATCGTTTCCACGTGATAATAATCGTGTTGGATTTTTAGAAATTACACAGTCTGGAAAAATATAGAGTTGATTAAAATGAGTTTTAATCGAGACCCAGAAACCCATCGCCGAAAAACCAACAGTATCATCGCTCATGGAGGCGGTGCGGTGGCACGGAGGAGAAACCGTTTCTTCGCCGCCTTGCGCATTCCCGAACTGAAATAAAGTGCACAAGTTGATCTGTATGCGGGACTAGAGCGACCATATGCAATTGTTGCTCACGAAATCGTTCGATCCTCATTGAAGGTCGAGCAGCAAGGGTGCCATGTTTTCTGCGATTGTTGCAGGTAAAGATCGCACGAGCCAAATGAAAGATGAGCACGACTCTGATCTTCGTGACGATCTCCAGATCTCATGAGTGACGCCCGGTTGCGGAGTAGGCGACGCCGCGAGCTAGGGTTTCTGAAACCCTAGCCGGCACTGCTGGTTCATGTTCTATAAAGATGGGTGGTGCGACGGCGATGTGGAGACGCGCGGCCTGGAGAAAGAAAGGCGGCGCGAGCAAACCCTAATCTTGAAGCCCTAATTTTCGATTTAAGATGGAAGATGAATAGTGTTTTTCGGGAAAAAAAATTTATTTTCATAAATTCGAAAATAGGTATTTTTGGATTGAAATTGATTTTTTATTTGGATCCAAATTGTTTGGAGTTCATAAATTATTTTTGAGTCATTTTAGATGTTTTTTCGGATAAAATTTTTGGAACAATAAATCATGATGCTTAATTGGAGATGGAGCACCAAGAATCAAGACATGTATAATGGAAGCAAAATGTAATATAATTGTATTGCATACCTACATCACCTTAGACAGACCTGTGATCCATGTTTTGGCGGATCAATTAGGAGAGACCGTAATTGTAAGGCCTCGTTACTAATTAATTATTATTAATCACGAGTTAGCAAACCCGGGTAATTAAATGTTGAGACTACCAATTAAGGTGTTCCAGATCACAACACTTTATTTTAATTGGGATAAAATACATCAAAATATGCATGTATTTATGCAAATAATTGGCCAACGCCTTGCCAATTACATAATCAAACACCATCAAGGACACTTGGATGAACCTAGCTTTTAAATCATTAAAAAACTCTAATTTTTCTCCTAGTTTTCAACGCCCACTATCATCCATTTATTGCATGAATTTGGTCATTTCTAAGTTACAAATAATCAGATTGTCCCTTTTAATTTTCGAAAACAAAATTCCTCCCAAAATTCTTGAGGAAAAATGATGAACACTTCCATGCAACACAAAAATTGAAGAGGATTTGGGGTAAGGAGCAAGATACCTCAAGGAATTTCAAAGATGAAGTCTTGAGTTAGCTATGGATGGATGATTTCTTGAATCTTCAAGGATATAATTCCTTTTCACTCTAGTTTTAGTTAGTTTTGTTGATTAGAACCGAAAATTTAAGTCGAAACAAGAAGATTTCGAGTTCAAATTGTTATAACAGAATCTGCAGAAAGTTGTGTTTCTTTAACCTTCGAATTTGACTTTGAGCAAAACATAAAAGTTGTAGATCTTCAAATTTTATGCGGTTTTAATAAACAATGCATGCGGTTTAGAGTTAAAATGAGTGAGTTATGCTCATTTTACTTTATGTGCTCATTTTGAGTCTTGCATGTACTTATAATGCACATGCAGTACGATTTTCAAAGTTTTGACAAAATTGTGTTCCGATTTTGAAGTATAGATGAATAGGAATGTTGTAGATCTTTGAATTCTCTTCATTTTTTTTTATTTTTAAAAAAGGACTCATTTTGGACTTATATGGAATGAGTTACGAATTTTATACTAATAGTGCACATTCTGAGCTCTGCATGTGGGCGAAAATACCCATACAGTATGTATTCAGATTCCTGAGCATTTTTGTCTAGGAATTCTGGAAAATGTCTAGAAATAAGAGTTGCAGTCCTTTGAGTTGGCTGTTATGTGCCACCAGAATCACTCAATTTGGATTTGAAACGAAAAAGTTATAGTATTTTTACTAGCATTTCTCAAGCTGGAAAACATATTTTTAATGCTACATTTTTAGTGTTCATACTCTTTTTAGATGGATGAACCATCTTGACATCATAAAAGATGAAATGTATTACTTTGCGTTTTTTAACTTTGAGTACTAGAATCGAGTCATTTTGACATCATATGAATTTATAATGATTTTCTAAAAAATGGGTCAGGCTGGAAATTTAAAGAAACTCGCTTAGAACTTGAATTTGGTTCAATGCATTACTTGAACACTTAGTGTCATTTTGGAATTTACATGATCAGGTTAATAGATTCCGGGGTTGATTCGAGGAGTACTCGGTAGATTAACTTTGGTATGAGGCATGTAGAAATGAGTTTTATCACGACGTCTGGCAAAGACGTGTAATGATGCCAATGTATGATCTTATATATCATTACTTGATGTAAATGTGATATTTGATTTCTTATGTGAATTGCATGAAATATTGACTTTCACATGAGATTGCATGACATATTGAGTTGCATATGTCACATGATGCATAGATGATTCATTGGCAATATAATATTGACTTTTCTACTTCCTTGATACCCTTTGATTATGATTGAGATATATAAGTGTCATGGGGACGCTGGACACGACGATGACAGACAGTTTAGGTAGCAATTGTAGTTACGCGCGTTGTCGCCTGACCTAGACACGAGGGATGCTGGGCATGGCGATGGAGGAGATATGTCGCGCGATGTCGCCACCCTCTGCTCGATCTTGATATTTATTGATGATACCTTCCTTTGGACTCCGATATTTGGTATCTTGATATTTCATTCTTTGTACCCATTCATGCATCGCATTTATACATGGTATGCATTGCATGATACTTTGTCATTCTTGACGTGATTTTATTTATTTCTCGTACTGGGGTACTGACCCCCGTTGTGGGGGCTGTCATGTCTTTTGTTGTTGGGCATGACATGATTTGCAGGAAGACAATGTTCTGTTGTTCCCGGTGATGCAAATAGAGATAACCGAGCTCCATTATGTGCTCGGGTTTAGGCACGGTTTTCTCTTCCCAGTAGTATCACTTAACTTTTTAATAAAATAAATTATCGGGGTATGCCCCACGTATGTTGTATTTGGTATATAACACTTTCAAAGACTTTACATGTTATGATGAATAATGACTGCTGTATTGTCTGCTAACGGAACAATGGAATGAATCAAATTGGTGGGGCGGATCGAACAATGAAATAAAATGGGTGAAAATTGTTCTGGAATTGTCGATCGATCGGCTATAATTCTCGATATATCGCCCACGGTTTAAAAAGAAATTTTTTTTCTGGCATTGTCGATCGATCGAGATTTTAAGCTCGATCGATCGAGAGAGGTTGACAAAAGAAAAAAAATTTATATCTCGCTCAATCGATCGAGCAACAGATAATTTTGTTTTTTAAGATCGATATCAGCAGAATTCTCACATCTTCTCAGAATATTTTCGAAGAACAAAAAATTGATTTTTGCCCTAATCTCCAAATTCCCTCTTTAATCTTTCCAACAACTCAAAGATCTCACAATATATGCTGCAGAGTTTCTTCTAATTACACTTTTTGTCACAGATTTGAAGATTCAAGAGCTGGATTGGGGCAATTTCATCACAAAGAAGAACTCAAGCCAAATCTACAATTTCATCTAGATTGTCAAAATTCCATGGTATTTGGCTTCAACCTTTCTACATATCCATATATCAGTGCATATTTTTTTGTTTGGGTATACAAAGATTGGATTTGTGGTGTATTGGGTGAAGATGAGTTAATTGATTAGCTAAGTTTGGGAGAATTGAGTATTGGTTGTAGATTGTTGGTGAGTTGTGTGAAATACTTGTTGAGGTTGGGATTGAAGCGGGGTGAATTGTGAACTGAAAAAAAAAAAAAAACATAATGGCTCCCAAGAAAAAACAGAAGCAAGTCGAAGCCGCCACTTCGTCTCAAGATTATGATGAGCTTAGATTTGTGAATTCGTAGCAGCGGAATTATACCCCAGCTATCACCAAAAACCCCTCAGTCGCGAAAGGGGAATGAACATTGATCGACTTGAATGCCCCGTGATTCAAGAAGCAAGCGACGAGGTTGGTTTGAGTTTATTCAACAGCCTATTGATGCGGTGGTCCCTGTTGTGTGGGAATTCTATACAAACTTAAGGACTGTCCACCGAGATTCAAGGGAGGTTGTGTATGTACGGCGTAAAGATGTGGAGTTTGATCAATTCAAAATTAATGTAATTTTTCGGATGCCTTCAATAAAAGACAGTGAGTACAAAGCTTTCAGGAAGAGCCAAATCAACTACGATGAGGTACACTTTGTTATCAGTGTTGAGGGGACTGATTGGCAAAGGAACAACAATGGAGAGCCCCAGTTGGTCCTAAAGAAATATTTGAAACCGGAGGCACAAGCATGGTTTACTTTCATAGACTCCCGGATCATGCCATCGACCCACACTTCTGAGGTCACCAAGGAGAGAGCTGCCCTGGTATTTGCCATACTCACTGTGTGATGCCCGGGAGTTATTGATGTTAATCCCGGAGTGATAATGATCATTTATGGATTTCAATTGTAGCAGTTATGAATTAACTACGGTATTGGGACTCCCGAGGATTTTAAATCCTATATTTGGAGTCGTGGGATCCAAGGGATGAGATTGTATTCTCATCGTAGTGATAACCTTGGAATTTGGTTTTTGGTAGGATCTGGGGTCCGGAGTACTTTGTATTGGGGCTGATAATGGGAATTGAGGTTGGAGAGATAATTATTGAAAACAGATGATTTTTAATGAGTCATGATGTATTTTTGGATGACTCGGGATTTTGGAGTTTTTGTACTATATATACCAAGTGGACTCGGTGTTCGATCGTTTGGATCTCATTTCTCTCACTCCCACTAGCGCTCCCCCATTTCCCCCAACCCTTCCCTCTTTTCTCCCTTGATGAAAAATCGATGGGTGCTCGACTTGGGAGCCGAATTTCTCGAAGATAATAAGGTATTATCCATCCCCTCGCATTTATCTTCGATTTGATAGTGCTATTGTGGTGTTTGGGAAGGATTTGAGTTGGGTTTAAGAAATTGGTTTTTAAAAGATTTTTGGGTTGTTGTATTTTGGGGTTGATTTATAGCCCATTGTTAAGGATTTATGTTGTATGGGGTGTGAGGATTGTTGTTGGGGAAAATTTTGCAAGAAAAACGCCATTTTTGACTGATACAGGTCGAGGCGATCGATCCCTAGGGCGGGGTGATCGATCGCCGCGACGTTGGTGGAATTTTAAGGAACACGAACAGTGAGGCGATCGACCGCCTCAAAGGAAGCGATCGATCGCCATGATGTAGTAGCCAAATTACACTGAGTGGCGACCGATCGCCTGGAATGGAGCGATCGATCGCCCGTGCCTATTTTTGAGAGGCGATCGATCATCTGAGATGAAGCAATCGGTCGCCAATGCCTGCTTTTTGGGGAATTATTTCGTGATTGAGTTTTCGATGCATGCTTCGCCCGGGGCCTTTTAAAATGGTTAATCGTCATAGATCGACGATATATTTGGGGATTGTGATCGTGCTTGGGCACGTGGATTGCATGCTTGAAATTAATTGTGAATTACTATTGTGTTTAGCACGAAATTCATCGGGTCATGGGACCAAGGCAAGTTTGATTCTGTCTACGGAATTATAAGGTACGTATGACGTACGAGCATAGCCTTTTACATTATTGCAACTGTGAAATGCATGGTTAGTTGTATTTGCAATAAATGAATATATATATATTGAGAATTATATGGTGCCGCTTTTGAGCGAGCAATGACTGGATGATGTCGCTGTTGAGCGAACATCGGTTATGATGCCGCCGCTGTTGAGCGTGCGTGAGACTAAAATGACGCTATTGTAGAGCGAGCGATGAGAAAGAACCATGGAACCAATTGTGAGGTATATGGAATATCTGTAATCATTGTTTAATGATTTGATCTTATTGATTATGGTATCGGTATGGTATCGGTACATGGGAAATGAATTGTTAATCAATGTAATGATTAACTGGTATTCGGAAATTTAATGGTTTCGGTTATTTTGAGAACAGGAACAGCACAGGGGATCCCGGATGAGGATGATGCCATCCAGGGAGTGTATTTTAATATTCATAGCTTTTACATAGTGTAAATTATGAATTGCAATATTGTGCTTATTGGATTTGGGATATTGGTATGCTCACCCCGTGTGGGGGCTATCTCTGTTGGGGCAGGTGAATAGGTACAGCAATGGCTTTGGAGTTGAACTCGAGTTGTTGATTGGAGGTGCTTCCAGGGTCGAAGTACCAGGGCTGGTATTGAGCATGATACTTTATACATTAGATACACGTATACTTATTCGATGCTCGCATGTGAGCACTATTATGTGTATATAGATTGTATAAAAAGGGCATGGCTTTTCTCTCTTCATTTATTGTTTGTATGCAATTAAATACGGAATTTCTAAATGAACTAAGAGCATGTTAGTGTATTATGAGGGTGCATGCTATGTAAATGGTCTTGATTGGGGAATTTGAATATTATGGGGTTCTAATGCAAGAAATTTTATAGACGGTATATAATGCTATACTTGCATATGGTTTTCTTCCCCATGATAATGGGATTGTATGCACTAATGACATGGGTTAATACACTAATAACGGGTTAAGGGCATGTGTCCTTACATTAGTGGTATCAGAGCAGTGGTTGCTCTTTGGGGCTGTTGAGGGCCTAGGAACACGTTGATGGGAATTGGTAGCACATAATGATGCATGATGGTAGTTAGTGTTGTGTGACACAACTATTTTGCTTATGTGTATTTATGATGTGTGGTCATAAATGAAACGGTTATATGTCATGACACTTATGTGACCGTAATATAACCCATTGTTTATGATTATGAGTGTAGTATAGGGACAACAAAGGAGAGCATCTTTAAATGCATTGAAATACAGGAAGTACTTTGTACCATGGTTTATGCATTTACTTATTATAATCATATTGTGGAATATGGATTATTATATGCTCATGGTTTGGGATTGTTCCTGTAGGGACGCTATGGCATGAAGGGCTAAGGTCAGGGTTGATAGACACGAAACGGTAACCTGCATTTTATATACATCATGGATTATGCATTGGGGTTGCATATATACTGGAGTGATGATTTTAATGCTTTGCCGCTAAATGTTGAAGCGATGGTAAAATTCTGCATGTCACATTTGAAGCGAGGTGCATTAAAATACACTCATGGCGATGTATATTGGATTATGGACTATGCATTGTGGTTGCATGTATATTGGAGTGATGATTTTAATGCTTTGCCGCTAAATGTTGAAGCGAGGGTATTGCCGCAAGTCACATTTGAAGCGAGGTGCATTAAAATACACTCATTGTGGTTACATATATATTGGAGTGATGCTTTTAATGCTTTGCCGCTAAATGTTGAAGCGAGGGTATTGCCGCATGTCACATTTGAAGTGAGGTGCATTAAAATACACTCATTGTGGTTACATATATATTGGAGTGATGATTTTAATGCTTTGCCGCTAAATGTTGAAGCGAGGGTATTGCCGCATGTCACATTTGAAGCGAGGTGCATTAAAATACACTCATTGTGGTTACATATATATTGGAGTGATGATTGTAATTCTTTGCCGCTAAATGTTGAAGCGAGGGTATTGCCGCATGTCACATTTGAAGCGAGGTGCATTAAAATACACTCATTGTAGTTACATATATATTGGAGTGATGATTTTAATGCTTTGCCGCTAAATGTTGAAGCGGGGGTATTGCCACATGTCACATTTGAAGCGAGGTGCATTAAAATACACTCATAGTGATGTATATTGGGATATGGAATATGCATTGTGTTGCAGGTATAGATGGATGCTTGGTGAACATCCCATGAGTCGTTGTTATGGACGAGTGATGATTTTAAATGCTTTGCCGCTGTCACTTGACGCGATGATAGAATACTTGCCGCTGTCATATCGTAGCGAGGAAAGAATATTTGCCGCCAAATGTTGAAGCGAGGGCATTGCCGCATGTCGCATTTGAGCGAGGTTATTCAATGCCGCTGATATGTCGAAGCGAGGGGTATTAGTACCGCGGTCATGACAAGCGAGGTGCATTAAAATACACTGCTGTAACAAGACTAGGGATCAGCTATTCTATTGGCGATGGTTTATGCCACCGGGTATTTATAGCGATGGTTCATTCCGCTATTCTATTGGCGATGGTTTATGCCGCTGGGTATTCATAGCGATGCTTCATTCCGCTACATCTATGGCGATGGTTTATACCGCCAGGTATCTATATAGTGATGGTACATTCCGCTGATTCTATGGCGATGATTCATACCGCCGGATATCTATAGAGTTGATTATGCCGCTATGTACATAACACAGGATCACGCCGCCTTCAAGCGATTGGTGCTGCTTGCATACCACTGTTGGGTGATGGATACAGGTATACCGCTATCTTGTTAGCAATGAGGTATGGTATATTACCGTTTTATTGGCATTATTATGGATGGCATGCGTTGATCCTAGGACTTTCAAGGAGATGATGTTGGACATCGATCCGGGACATTAGTAAGATGTCATAAGATTCGAAATCGACTCCATGTACTCTAATAAGGTATGGACCTTAGCAGATCCTCTCGAGGGAATTGTTCCCATCGGCTGCAAATGGATCTATAAGTGAATGCTTGGAGTGGATGGGAAGGTAGAGATCTTCAAAGCTAGACTGGTGAGAAAAGGTTATTCTCATAGGCAAAGAGTTGTCTGTGATAAACTTTTCATCGGTTGTGATTCTAAAGTATATTCGAATTTTATTAGCTATATCTGCATATTTTGAATATGATATATGACAAATGGATGTGAAGACAAGTTTCTGAATGGTGACATTGAGGTAGAAATGTAGCAGCCAGAGGTGTTCCCAACTACTGGGAGTGAGCAAAATATGTGATATCTGGAAATTATATGTTAATCTCTGAGTGATTATAATCCTTAATGGATTTTTTATGTGGTAATTATGAGATAATTATGGTGTTGAGACTCCCAAGGGTTTTAATCCGGTATCGGGGTTGTTGGATCCAAGGGTAGAGATTTTATTCTCATTGAGGTGTTAAACCTTGGAGTTGTGTTTGTAGTGGGATCTGGAGTCTGGGGAACTTTGACTGAGGTTTGTGATGTAATTGAGTGAGTGTGAGATAATTATTGAACACATATGATTTTTAATGAGTTTTGTTACGAGTATTTGAAACTCGGGTTTTTGGAGCCTTGGTACTATAGTGTTCAACCATTCCCCACTTCTCTCCCTCTCTCCTCCCCTCTTGCGCCCCTCTCCTCTCCCCATCTCCCCCTTTTCTATTTTCTTCTCCCATGAAGAAGAATCGATTGTGGCTCGATTCCAGATGGATTTTCGAGCAGATAATTGGGTACCGTTATCTAAGTTTTGATAGTAGTTTTGTTGAATTTGGTTAAGTACAGTTATGAGTTTGTGTTTTGGGAGATTTAAAAGAATTGTTAACTTGATTTTTTTGGTGTTTTTATTGAGTTTAAATGGAGTTTTTGAAGTGTTGAGGGTATTGGGGGTGTTAGATTTGAGTTTGGGTATGAAAAACATCATTGAAGCAAAAACATTTCGGAAGATCACATGTCGCGGTCGATCACGGTGTTGGCACTGATTGATCACGACATATCGCTGAAATTTGCTGACGATGAACAATGCTCGCGATTGATCGCGAGGAAGCAGTGGATTATGCCGATCGATCAGCGCTGAGTGGTGATCGATCGCGAAGGCTTGAATTTTGGCAGTAAGATCTCGCGATCGATCGCTAGAAAACGGCGATCGATCGCCACCCTAGTTTTGTTGTTTTTGAATTATTTTGAAAAGTTGGGATTTTGGAACTGTAATATTTATGGTAGATTTTCATTATGGTATCTACATTCCAATGAAAATATTACATGTTAAAATGAAGTGGCTTGAGTCGAACTTTAAATAAGATGTATTACTCGATCGAGTTAATTAATAACCCAATGAACATAGAATAAAATGGGATGCCTTGAGTAGTATACATGACTTCAGTAATTGTGATTATTCATCGTGTTAGGATGATGTATTTGGAGGTTGAGTATGTGCTTGAGTATGTGATTGTGTGCACACAATTGATTGTGAGTTATTAACTGTGTATAGCGGATAATTCACTGGATCACTGGGCAAAGGCAAGGATTGGCTCTTGCTATTGGACTATAAGGAACGTATAACGTACGAGCATAGTTTAATATTTATTATCATTGTTAGATGAATAATATATTATTGTTGCAATGAGTAGTATGTGTTGAGAATTATGGTAATGCCGCTGTTGAGCGAGCAATGCGTATGAGACTGCCGTTGTTGAGCGTGCGAGAGGTTAGAATGATGCCGCTGTTGAGCGAGTGATGTGATACGATGTGATGAGATCGTGAAATCATTAATTGAAATATATTTGATTTCTGTGAATCGTTATTATAATGATTGATTATGGAATTGGCGGTTTGAGCATGAGTTTAGTTAATCAATGTAATGAGTAACTGATTTTAGAGTTTGATGATTTTTGTCATTGTGAGAACATGAATAGCATGTGAGATCCCATATGGTAACGGTACATACATGGAGTACTTTTCTGACTTTACAGCTTTATATTATGTAAATTATGAATTGTGATATTGATGATATTGAGATTGTGCTATTGGTATGCTCACCCCGTGTAGGGGCTGTTTCTGTTGAAACATGTAGAACAGGTACAATATTGGCTCTGGAGATGAGTTCGAGCTGTTGAATGTGAATGCTTCTGGGGCTGAGGTACCAATATTGGTATTGGGTAACGTGTTTATACAATAGATACACATTTATTTATTCAATGTTCTTTTGTGAGCATTCCCATATGTGTATATGGGTTGTGTAAAGGTTGTGAGATTTCTCTTTTCATGTATGATTTGCATGCAATTAATTAAGGAGAATTGCATGATGAATTGAGAATATGATATTGGTGCATTATACAGTGTATACTTGTGCTAGTTGGATTGTATTGGGAACTGAATGAGAAGAGGATTAATATCAAAAATTTATAGTGGTCATGGCATTGCTAGTGAAGCATGTATAAGAATTCCCTATATGTGATAATGCACTAATAGCAGGTTAAGGACATGTGGTCCTTACAAAATGTTTGCAAACTCGAGATGTCCATTTATAGGTCTAAGAAGGAGTCCCGAAGTTCGAACTTCCGTTTTGATAACATTATCAAAGTGTTTGGTTTTTATTGAAAATAAGTATCATGTGTGTACGTTAGTGAGAGCGCGTTATATATGTAATGCTATAAGTCGATGATATACTGCTCATTGTGAATGATATTGGATTAATCGATTAAAGTATGGTTATCTACTAATTTCTCCATGAAAGATTTGGGAGAAATGTCATACGTGCTTGGCATAAGGATCTATAGGGATAGATCTAAAGGATGCTTGAAATCTCTCAATCTACGTACATAAACACTGTCCTAAAAGGGTTTAGCATGGAATAGTCGAAAAATGAGTTACTTCACCATATGTCATAGTATTCATCTCTCGAGTCAATATGTCTTAAAATTGATGAGGAGAGAGAAAATATTACATTGGTACCTTATGTTTCGATATTTAATAGCACAATGTAGGATATGTTATGTACTTGGCCTGATGTATGTTCTTAGTGCAATGAGCAAACATCAGGCAGATCCATGTGAAGGTCACTTGAAAACTGTGAAAATAATCCCCAAGTACTTATGAAGAACTTAGGATATGTTCATGGTTTTTTGGATCTGTAAGTGGAGAAATAAAAGTTGAAGGCTAAGTTGATGCTGGCTTTTCAGTCGGATGTATATGATTCCAATCTACATTTTGACTTGTATTTAAGCTTAATGATGATATTGCTCTTGGAAACGTTCAAAGCAAGACACCACATCGGATTCCACCACTGAAGATGAATTACATTGCAGCATACGATGCAGCAAAATTGCAGTTTGGATATGAAAATTCATCCAAGAGTTGGGTGTAATTTCTAGTGTGGTTGACACAGTCCATGTCTACTGTGACAACAGTTGAGCTATTATGAATAGCCAAGATCTCACCAATATCCAAATATATATTGAGAAAATACCATCTAATGAGAGAGATGGTAGATACGACACTATTATCAAGAGAATTGCTTCAACGGAAAAATATACTGAATCCACTGACAAAGCCTTTACAACGATTGATGTCTGTAAGACATCTTGGGGAGATGGTCTTGAGACACATGAGTAGTTGACTTTGGAAAAGTGAAAGATATTGTTGTCATATGTGATTTAAGTAAATCAATAGTTGATTGATTGTACTTGTAATCTTATTACAATAAATCTTTGTTTGAATATTAATATATATGGCAGTTCTTCATCTGTTTACCCATGCATCATGCGGCATCGATGAAGTCCATGAGATTGCTATAGTCTGTAGAATGTGGTTACACATATGATGGTGACCATGAAATATATTCTGGACTGTTATTTCTAAATGTTCCTGATCGACGAGCCTTCGAGAATGGGATATCAATATATGCTCGTTAAATACTGGTATTCATGATGTGCCTAGTGTAGTGCACCTCGTTTCATCGGCGTTGGCTGGAGAAGTCAACACACATGAATAGGTGCTCATTAGGAATGAGTTCACTGAACGACCCTACTCGGAATTCTATAAGTGGTTACCATTTGTCGAGTATAGAATTCCTAGTCATAGTCGTGCACCATTACTCCCCATGACCCGAGGCATCTTTGAGGTCTTGACAGATAGTTGTGTACTTTGACTTAATGACTTATCAAATGTGGGTCATAAAGTTGTTATTTTGGGTATTCAGTCTACATCCGAATCTGAAGAAGTGGAGAATACCGCGACTGGAGAAGAAGGCCTTGTCCCCTGTGGGTAGTAACCTCCTTCTTTTTCCAAATCGCATTTATATCATTCTTGACTAGTATTTTCTCCTTTCAACATGAAGAAGAGAACATAAAAATGTTGTCAGAGGCATATGATTGACGTTGGGGATTCACCACTGGTCTTGATGAACCCGGATGTCCTATGTGTTTTTCTGTATATGATTCAAGGTATCTCTGGCCAGAGTGGGTAGTGCTTGTGAAAAAATAGTTTTTTTCATATATGCACACAATGAATCATATAATGGGAAACAAATACATAGTTATTGAAATCATAAGGGGCCTCGACCAACCAATGTCCTAGATTCAATCGGGACATACAAGTGAAAGGAATGTACTGCATGCTAACTATGACGGACAGGTTCTCGTACCATTGCTAGTCATTTGTATCTAGGTCTTCGTGAAGCGCAGATGCTAGGCGCTACCCAAGATCAGTAGGTTGTTGCTGGAATTATATTTCGGTCATTGTTTATTAAAGGAGTTTAATTGACAATGGGGCATGTAGGGTAAGCCCAAAGAAGTTGTTTGACTTCTAAAATCACAAAGGTTGTGATCCTACTGTTATGATACACTTGAGCCTCGCTGGGTCACAATCAACCGGCCGCCGATCTATCAAAGAGAATTGAGTCTTAAATGTTAAGTGCTCAAATTGAGTGATTTAGAAGATATGAATTTTATTTTTGAAAGCTGCTCACTTTAGTGGAGTTTCTATATTTGAAAATATTTCATTTATAGACAGTTTCTAAAATTAAAACGTTTGATATATTATGTCATAATTATGTACATTAGTAGTACATCAAGTTGTTCAATTGGATTGACTAACTTGGATTATGATTTTGGTGTTTTGTGTTGGCTTTTGGGCAAGTGTGAGACTTTTAGCATATGATGTCCTACAAGCCAATAAACCAATAGTTTGCCAGTTGGGCCCTAAGAATCCTAGTCCAAATATGACTCAAACTCATCTATAAATAAGTGATTCATCTCTAGGTTATAGACACAATTCCAATATACTCTCGTAGAAATGCTCACATCAACTAGCACCGGTGTTAGCCTGGATATCTTGTCAGGTTGATTGGACTCGAGGGATCAACACTATCAGATTTACGTCGGTGAACGGTAATCACTTTTCGTGCATTGTATTTGATATTTGCATGTTAATATATATATATAAATATATATATATATATGTGTGTGTGTGTTGTAAATTCTGAGATATGACGACAAAATAAATTTTCTGCAAACTACGGGTTTTTTCACGCGATCTTACTTCATCGCTTACGTTGTTTGGCCGTAATAAAAAAAATTAATTTTTTTTATTACGGCTGCTGAGTTAGTAAACATACATGTTCATACTCCATAAATTAATTTTAAGGTTGTATCCTACAAACATCATACATTAGACACTTCCCCTTGACTCATATTAATGTCTTTAAAAAAACTTCTACATTTAATTTTGTTAATTTCAAAACATTTAATCAAGATATATAATATATTCAGAGTTTGCACATTTTTTCAAATCGATTTATATGAAAGACTAATCATATTTTTATTACAACGACAATTTTAACACCATTTAATTTGTAGGATCAAGCACCACTTATCAATGCAACTCAAACTTTTAAACCATACAACAACTTTCGATCGCTCTCCAAAAAAAGGGCAATTATTACCTCCCTACAAACTATTCCAGGTACAAATTTGATTTTTAAAACATTATCGAGAATGAGAAGCAAAATTTATAATTTATGAGTGGTGAAATGAAAAGGTTAATCATATAAGTTTCTACTGAAGAAACAATAAAATTTATTTCATTTCCTTAATTCTCGAAGGTCAACAATTATATCAAGTCAAATCATCTAACTGCCCAAACGAATGTGATTGTAGATCATGTGCTACTTTTGATTGAAGTAAAATATGATTTTTTTTTAAAAATTATAGAAAATTTAACCTGACTCAGTTGTATTCAATAGATATTCGTTAAATGTTTATATATTGTAGTCGTCAGTCATCTATAAATAGTCATATGTGATGAAAACAAACAATTAAACTTGAAAAGAAAAAAATCAACAACCAAAACCACATTCATAATGAAGAGAAGCATATCACAAGAAACTGTTATTGATGACGAGGATACAAAAAGCATTGCTAATTGCCTTATATTATTATCTGGTTGCAGTGATGGAGGAGAGTCAATGAACCGCTTGTTCAAGTGCAAGACATGTAACCGGCGATTCACATCGTTCCAAGCGTTGGGTGGCCACCGTGCCAGCCACAAGAAGCTGAGACTCACGGCGGCAGCTGGCGACTCGCCCCCGGCGAAGCCAAGAACCCATGAATGCTCCATATGTGGTGTAGAATATGCAATAGGGCAAGCACTTGGAGGTCATATGAGGAGACAAAGAGTAGCCATTAATAATGAACAAAACTTACATCCCTTGCCTACTTCCTTGCCACAGAATACAAATAATGGCAAGAGAATTTTTAGTGTTTATTTGAACTTGACTCCATTGGAAAATAAGTTCTGTTACCCTGGTAAAAGTATGGACTCTGCAAGACCTGACTTGGGCGAGACCTCTACCATGGCCACCCTCAGGTCGGCCTCAGGAAGATCTCCACCTTGGCCACCCCAGGTCGGCACGAGGATGACCTCCAGCTCGGCCTCGGAAAGATCTCCACCTTGGCCACCCTAGGTCGGCCACGAGGATGACCTCCAGCTCGGCCTCGGGAAGATCTCCACCTCGGCCACCCCAGCTCGGCCGCGTGGATGACTTTCACCTTGGCCACCCCAGGTCGGCCTCGAGGATGACCTCCACCTCGGCCACCCCCAGGTCGGCTTCCAGGAAGATCTACACCTGAGGAGTGATCTCATAAATCAGAGGCACAAAACATATCTCCGTACACGAATAATATCTTAAAAGCTGCAGAAATCGTACAAAGAGTGCAATAGTTGTCTGTAGTCCCCAGCACTCGGACTCTGACCACTACCTTCAGCATTAGACAATGTCCCCTAGACCTTGGGTAGGTAGTTACAGGTTGTCTCCTCCATTCTCATATAAATACCAGATAACTCTCACCAAGCAGAGGGGGATTTTCCATGAGAGCAGACAGGGGGAAAAGAGAGCATGTCTCCTTCCTCCTCAAGAACAAGCAGCAGCCGAGGTCTTCCCCCTTCACCATTTTCATTTCTTAGCTCATTTCTTGTAAAGAAGACACTGTAAATCACACACTTGTTTATATTGAAATTTATATCGGACTATGTCCCGTGGTTTTTCCCCATCTTTTGGGGTTTTTCACGTAAAAAATCTGGTCTCATTTACTTTTTGTATATTGTTTGGTGCTCGGATGAAATACACGTCTACCCTACCAAAATCCGAGGCAACAAGTTCATTTTCAGAAAGTTTTCTTCAGTTTTTTAATGCTTATTTTGATCATGATTTATATATTTCATTTACTCTTTAGCGTAAAAAAATAACCCTTTTTGTTCAGAAATTTCCATCCCATTTGTTCATTTTTTTTCTTGAACTATATACGACAGTGTTCGTCCTTCTATTCGTTTTCAATATTGAAATTTCGTTATGGATTGAATTCAACAAATTTATGTTGTGCTTGTGAGAAAGAAAGTCATTCATTTTTATTTTGTTGGTAGAACTCTTCTGAACGAAGAATTCGCAGGATGTTTCTGTTGGCAAGGCGGCTCTTTCCATCTTGATATGGTGAAAGGTGGCTTGCAAGGTGTTTAATGGTTGAGACACCTTGCTAGCCATTTGTCAAGAATTGGTAGAAATTCAAACTCAAAATGAATAATAGCTTCCGATGGATTGTCACCTATATAAACCCATCTCCCCCTCACTTCACAAATTATCCTCATTCTCTAATCTTCTCAAATTACAAGCTTTTAAGCATTTGTTTCTGTTTCTGTTTCTGTGAGTTGTGATGTGATCCTGGAGAGTTTGTAATTCTCGTCTGAAATTTATAATAACATGTGTGTTCGTCTCCCGTGGACATAGGAAATTACCAAACCACGTAAATATTAATGTTCTTGTGTGCGTATGAAGTTTTCACTTTATTTTGGGTATTCTGGCACAACAAATGGTATCAGAGCCATATGTTCGTGAAAATGCCCAAAAATTGAAATTGTACGAAATAAATTTATGATCGTACCACTAGATTCTTCTCATTGACGGGAGTCCGGAACAATTTGCGATTTGTAATTTCGACTTCCGAGTCAACGAAAAATCGAATTGAAAGTTTGGTATTCTGTACGTAAAGCTGCATAAATAAATTTGGTTATTTGGGGAAGAAGCAACCCATTTCAGATCTGAACCGGGTCGACCCACGAACCGGATAGCCGATCCAGAACCGGCCATAAAAATCGGCCCAATTTTTGGCCCATATTTTCGGCCCATCACTACTCGTCGCCAGCACTATTCACAGCCCGACATTGTTCATATGCCCAGTACTATTCAAGATCCAGCACTATTTATAGGCCCAGTACTATTCACGCCCAACACTATTCATCCAAACCAAAATTGCCCGATTCGGTCATTTTTTGCCCGTTTTTGCCGATCCAGGACTGGTTTCCTACTATTTGACCCTTCCGGACGCAACGGTAGCATCCGTTTCTGCTAAATAACTACCGAAAAAGTCAAAGTAATGGATCAAGAAGCATCCACTAGCGATTCAACGAGACGAACCATGCTATCACATGCAAAGTTCGAGATGGGGAAATTTGACGGCACCAACAACTTTGGCATGTGGCAATGTGAAGTATTAGATCTCTTATTCAGTGAAGGATCTAATATAGCCTTGAAATCCAATCTCGATGACATGTCACCTGAGGACTGGAACTATGTCAACTGGCAAGCTTGCGGCACGATTCGGCTCTGCTTATCCAAGGAGCATAAGTACTTTGTCATGAAAGAGACTTCCGCAACGAGCCTCTGGAAGAAGCTAGAGGACATGTACATGACGAAAAGAATAGGGAATCGGCTTTATCTGAAAAATAAGCTTTTTTATTTTTAGTCTAAGAAAGGTGTAATGCCCGAGATTTTATTATTGTTAAGTAAATATAATTCGAGAATTTATAAATAATTAATTTGTAATTAATTAATTAGATGTGAAATTGACAATATGAATGTCAACTGACAATTTAATCGAAACATGACATATTTTTTAAATTGTAAAATAAACTCCGATAATATTTTAAAAATAAATTATTAAAATCAAGAATTTAATTTAGTGTTATAGTGGTAGATATAAATTCAAAGTATCAACTGTAAATTTTATATCAGTACGTCAGCGACATTCCGATATACATAACTGGACTGGAATACAATTATTAATGTGTTGTATTTTCACTTATCACTACACATACTAAACATGTGTAAACACATGCACTAAAAACCCGATCCCCTTTCTCTGCTTCTCTCCCGCCTGCACGACCTTCGACCCTTGCTTGAAATTGCTTGCGTTCGTCGCCATTCATCGTCCTCCTGACAAGTTCGACCCACCACCACCTTCCCCTCTCTCCAGCGGTCATTTCCATACCAAGAAATCGTGCTGTTCATCGCGGATTTCATCGTCATTGCCCAGAAAGCGCAGAAAATTTGGAAGCTAGGGTTCATCCGATTTTTGGGCGATTTCTTCTAGGTTTGTTTAGGTAATCCTCTCTTGTTCCAAAATCGTTACTTCCCTGTAATTTGGAGTATTTTTTGTTAAAAATTTAGATGCATGTTTAGCGATTACCGATCGATATTCTTGCATGTGGGTGAAAAGTTCTTAGTTCTCTCCTTTGATCGATTTTAAACCATTTTAAACATGTTTTAGCTTAATTAATCTTGTGTTTGAGAGATTCTTTGAGAATTGTCAGTACCCTGAAGCTCAGTGGCTCTCATTGTTAATTCTGTTTCTTAGTTGTAAAGATGATGACATCTTTTGGATTGGTTTGGTTTTGGTGTTGTATTCTGGGTTGGAAAATATGATGCTAAAAATGAATTATGCAGAAACGAAATGAAAATCTTACTGAACTAAATCAACAAATGATGATGTTTATATTTGAAAATATGTTGCGTGTTTGGAAATCTGTTGTGTTAAGGTGCATGTGCGAGTATAATGTGTATATAGGTGCATGTTTTAACAAAGCTTGATTTTTTGTGGGGTATAGTTGATGATTTCAGTGCTAGCCTCACATCCTTGCTGTAATAGCTAGGTTCAAACTAAGTGTAGTTTTCAAGTGATCAATAATATTGAATAATATAAATGGACGTGATTGAAATGGAAATTATTGATAGACGTTATGGTTTCATCGGAGTTGGTTAGGAAGCTAAGAGTTTTCCTTAAAATACTGAAAACATCATGAAACGAAATGCACGAACTCGGGAAATCCAATTAATATGCTAGCGGATGTAGTTCAAACACGTAAGGAAATTTAATATGAATTGGAATTTGAATGATTCTAATTACTTTATTTTAGCAAATGGCATAGTATGATTGAATGGATATTTGGAATTGTGTAGATTGTATTAAATTCCATACTGAAATGTCATTGAAGTGATCGAAGATATCGAGATTGAACAACTAAGAATAGGTATGTTGTGATCGGTAACATACGACATGTATCTGTATTATTTGATACATGATTTGCTGAACTTACGTGAATTACGTGAAATTACTTGGCTATGTGATTTTAATTGAATTATGAGCATTCATAGTTTTCATAATTGATATATCGATGTATGAAAATAAATGTTTGTTAACACACATCATTTTTTTATAAATGTACATCGATATATGACATACACGTTAAACATATTGATATATATTGAGATGCATCACATGAGATTATGATATTGCATGATGCATTGACACGCATGGACATTGAGCACGACATGTTGATCATATCGATTCTTTCGTTGATACCTATTTCTTTTCGTTGGTATCTGTGATGCGTGTCTAGGGATGATGGAAACGCCGATGGGTCGGCGGAGAGAGTGAGCTGAGAGATGTCGTAGCGACGAGTGTGTCGTCGTCGCACAGACACGAGGGATGATGGACTGTCGATGGCTCGACTGAGAGAGATGTCGTAGCGACGAGCGTATCGACGCCCTGCTCGAGCTTGATATTGATTGATGATACCTTTCTTTGGACTCCAATATCTTGGTATCTTGAGATATTTGATAGTTATTCCTTGGATTCCGGACGTTTGCTATCCCGAGATGAGTTGTACCTTTCATGCATTGCATCACATCATATATCACATTTTATAGATACATTTTGTAATTACTTGGGCTTTAGCTCACCCCCAAGGGGGATGTTGTTATCTTTGTGTGTGGACAATGACAGGTATTACAGGTAACCAGGATCCCGAAGAGGGAATACTCGTTGAAGTCTTACCTGAGGTTGTTTCTTTTGTCTTTTTCCCAGTCGTAGGATAGTTAAATCATAACAAGGTGTGTCATGTCGTATAATTATGTAAATTGAGTTTATTCAGTTCGGTCTTGAATATTTGTGGTTATCCTGTGTTTATTTACAACTGATGGTATTATGTAAATATTTTGAGTATGAAATGTGTGTTGGAGACTTTTTGTGCATGCTATGATATGATGTAAATATTTTTGGGGAAATTATAAATATGTGATGTTTACAGAAACTTATTACAAATAAATCTGCAAAAAAACTTCTTACCGAAAAATACATTTAGGAGAAAATTATATTCACATAAGTTCAATTTTTTAACTATTGTTTTGAAAATGTGTTTTTTAGTTATCAAAATACCCTTCAGTTGAAAACACCATAAACCTAATTGCAGATCTTTCTTTTCTTCCTCGTCCCATCGCCCAACACCTTAAATTTTCTGTTAAAATTTTTCGACGATTATCATATCATTATTTTCTTCATCATCTCGTCACCTCATCCCTAAAATTTATTTTCTAAAATGTTCTGTACATGAAATATGTTTGAATCGAAGCATCTAAATTTTCGTAGCATTTGGAATCTTTTTTAATCGAAGAAGATCTTGGACTACTCTGCACATATAATTTTCGGATCTGCTCTGCACATTCCATCGTATGTGTGTATACTGTGTGTGTATGTGAATTATAAATTTGAATACCGATGCTAAATTATAGATAGCGAAAGTACGTTGGTATATTTTTTTTTAAAAAAAATCTCGCATGGCTTTGACTGATGCATATGGATAAAGAAGTAATGTATGCATTGGTATTCGTGCTTGTTTGCTCATTTCCAAACTTAACAGCCTGACAGCAAGATATTGCAATGAAGAAGATGACCCAGAGAAAAGTAACTGGTGCACAAAAATTATAAAAAGTAACTGGTGCACGAAAGTTATAAAAAATATCTGGTGCACGAAAATATAACCTTGGTGCACGAAAATCATAAAAAGTAACTGGTGCTCGAAAACTATAAAAAGTAGTTGGTGTACAAAAAATATAAAAAAGTAACTGGTGCACCAAAATACAGCCTTGGTGTACGAAAATCATAAAAAGTAACTGGTGCACGAAAATATAACATTTGGTGCACGAAAATATAACATTTGGTGCACGAAAATATAACATTGGTGCACGAAAACTTATAAAAAATAACTGGTGCACGAAAATATAAAATTGGTGCACGAAAATATAACATCGATGCACAAAAATACAACACTGGTGCACAAACTGTGTTAATTAACTGATGCACAAAATTTTCAAAAAACAAACTGATGCACGAAATAAAATAATTGGTGCACGAAATTAAATGGTTCGTGTATCACATACTCAATTGTATGGTTCATACATCACCCACTTGCGATTATGGTTCATGCATCACATATTTTTTCTATGTTTCGTGCATCAGTGACTGGTTTTAATTTTCATACATATATTCCTGATTTTCAATTTTCGTGCATCTGTTACTGATTTTTAATTTTAGTGATCTTTCGTGCACTAGTTACTTATAATTTTCGTGCACCAGTTATTTTTTATAATTTTCGTGCACCGCTTACTTTTATAATTTTCGTGCACTAATTAATTTTTCTATGGGTCATCGTCTTCGTTGCAAGTTTCAAGCTGTAAATTCTGAGAATTAGCAAAGAATCATATATATCAATGAATCATAACTAAAAAACCTCAAAATACAACAAACAGTATATATATATACACTTACACACATACACACAAAAATACACACACACATACCATAATTGAAAAAAAAAATCTGGAACGAAGTGATGGAACGAAAAATCGAAGAGATGAAGAGAAAAACCAACTGTAAGAAATTGTAACTGGCAAGAGATATTTACGAGGAGATTTGAATCGCAGTGGTGAAAGGAAGAGCTCGAACGAAGTGCTGAAAGGAAGAGATTGAAATTTTCTGAGATTGTCGCCTTTTCTTATAAATGGCACTTTTGTCATGTTAATCTAAAGTGGACTTAAATGATTGCAAGTTTTTTTCCTAGACTAGGATGAATAAAGTTTCAGTATAAGGTACGACCTGAACTTTGCCCAAAATTTTTAGTATGGATTATGTGCTGGATGCATATGATGCATTCTATGGTATTATGTATTTACTTTCTGTACTGGGGGATATTATTATTGTGCTTTCATTTTTTTTTTTTTTTTGTATGTCCCTCGTGCGGGGAGGTAATGCTAAATTTTTAGAGACACTTGTTGGTAAAATTTTAAATAATCTTTCGTTGTTTACAACTAAATAATCATTGTGTGATAATTAAACACTTGATTAGGAATGAGTCCTCACAAAAGGTATGCCAATGATTGAGCATCTTGATAATTTCAACAAAATTATTGCCGACCTGCAAAATCTTGAGGTTGAAGTTCAAGATGAAGATATGGTATTATTGTTGTTAAATTCCCTACCAGGATCTTATGATATGGCCACGACTTTGTTGTACGGCAAAGACGAAGTCAAATTTATGGATGTTTCCAATGCTTTGATAAACAATGAATATCGGAGAAAATACCATCATGATCATAGAGATACCACATCCGAAGCTTTGATGGTATCCAAAGGGAGAAATAACAACAGACAACCAGATGCGGAACCAAGGGGTGAGGAGGGGGGCAGCCGCACCCCCCCAGCAAAATGGTTTAAAGAATATTACTATGCTTATTTGCTAAAACATCTACATGACATAGTTGATAGAATTCCAAATCCGCAAGTTGTCTTTTTTTCTGAAAATTGATTGCTTTTAATACTTTGGCTCTTAATTTTACATAATTTATTTTATGATTATATTTTTTATTTTCTATTGAACTAAATTAATATCATTTTTGTAATTACGTTTTTACTTATAATTGGTTATTATTTTGTATTATGCCAATTATGTGTGTATATATATATATATATATATATATATATATATATATATATATATATATATATATATTTTTATTGATAATTAATTATTTAAAAAAGTTATATTAGCACCTCCTAATTAATTTTTCTAGTTCCGCCCCTTCAGACAATCTGTCAAAAGAACGGGGCAGATCCAGATCGAAGTCCAAAGGAAAATCAACACAAAGACACATGCAAAGGATGAATGTGCCTATTGTCATCAGAAAGGGCACTGGAAGAATGATTGTCCTAACACGGATAAGTCCAATGCGAATGTGGCACAACGAAATTCTGATAGTGAAGATGACTCAACATTCTCGGTCTCATCATCTTCATTCAATTCATCTGATAGATGGATTCTGGATTCTAGATGTTCTTACCATATGCGCCAGCATCGCCAGTGATTCTCAGACTTTGAAGAAATCAATGGTGGAGTTGTCCTCATGGGCAACGACAATGCCTGTCAGACAAAAGGCATTGATACAGTCCGCTTGAAGATGCACAACGGTAATCATACTACTTACAGAGGTGAGATATGTTCCTGATCTGAAGAAGAATCTAATCTCACTTGAAGTCCTCGAGTCAAATGGATACAAGATAACCATGGAGGACGGAGTTCTAAAAGTTGTACGAGGTGCACTCTTAGCGATGAAAGGTACTCAAGAAAGAAATCTATATTTTCTGGATGGTCACGCATTCTCTGGGAGAGCTGCAGTCTCCACTAGCACCGGAGAAGGTTCACCTGATACCTCACAAATCTGGCATATGCGCTTAGGACATGCTGGTGAGAAGGCTTTGCAGAATTTAGTGAATCGATGTGTTCTGAAAGGTGCCAAAATTGGGAAACTTGACTTCTGTGAACATTGTGTCTTGGGCAACCAGAAGCGTGTCAAGTTTGGTACTACTATCCATCGTAACAAAGGGATACTAGACTATCTGCACAACGACGTTTGGGAACCTTCTCAGATGATTTCTCGAGATATGTCTGGGTGTATACTATGAAGCACAAGGATGAAGTTCTGGACATCTTTCTCAAGTGAAAAAAGATGATCGAAACCCAGACTGGAAGAAAGATAAAGAGGCTCAGATTGTGAATACAAGTCAGATCCATTTCAGAGAATTTGGCAGAAAGAAGAGATAGTCAGGCATTTCACTGTACCAGACACGCCACAGCAAAATGGTGTTGCAGAACGAATGAATCATACTCTAATTGATAAAGTCTGATGCATGTTATCCCAATCTGTACTGAGCAAGGCATTCTGGGCTGAAGCCTTATCATATTCCTCTTATATCATCAACAGGCTACCAACTTATGCACTAGACGGAAAAACTCCCAAGGAAGTATGGTCTGGACGACCCGTTTCTGATTATGATTCTCTGCTTATATTTGGGTGTCCCGCATACTTTGGCGTCAGAAAATCAAAGTTGGAACCTAGAGCCTAGAAAGCTATTTTCATGGGCTTTAGTGAACGAGTGAAGGCATTCCGTCTATGGAACCCTGAGTCAAAAGAAGATCGTCTTGAGACGAGACGTTACCTTTGACGAATCCGTAATGCAGAAGCAGAAAGAGTCAGAGAAAGAGAACCAAGATCAGAGTTCTCAGTTGCAGGTTCGGAATTCCCACAACTCCGGACCAACATGTTCAAATTGATGATCATCTTGAAGTAGACTCTGACGATCAGAATGATGACTCCGTTCAAACGAAGATACCAGATTCGGCACCAGTATCTGATTCTATTGCTACCAGTAAACTAAAGAGAATTATCCGAAAACCTGCTCGGTTTACTGATATGGTAGCGTTCGCTCTTCCAATTGATCAATATGGTATTCCATACAATTACAAAGAAGCTGTGTATAGTACGGAAAAGCCCATGTGGAAGACGGCGATGGATGAAGAAATGAAATCGCTTTATCAGAATAAAACTTGGAAGCTGGTTCTGCTTCCTAAAGGAAAAAAGCGATTGGCTGTAAACGAGTATTTGCAAATAAGGAAGGTGCACCAGGCAAAGACAGTATCAGATACAAAGCTAGACTAGTAGCAAAAGGCTACGCTCAGAAGAAATGAATAGACTATGATGAGGTTTTCTCACATGTTGTCAAACGTTCATCTATTCGACTCTTATTAGCTTTAGTTGCACAATTTGACCTCGAGCTAGCCCAGTTTGATGTCAAAACGGCATTCATTCATGGAACTTTGTACTAGGAGATCTATATGGCTCAATCTGATGGATTCAAAGTTCCCGATCATGAAAATTGGGCTTGCAAGCTCTACAAGTCACTCTATGGTCTCAAGCAGTCATCGAGACAATGGTACAAACGGTTTTGACGACTTTATAAATAAACAAAGGTACACACACAGCCATTTTGACCATTGTCTACCTAAAGAAACTCCAAGATGGTACATTTATCTATCTACTTTTATATGTTGATATGATGATCGCATCTAAAGCCCACGACGGTTTATTTTGTTTCATAAGAATCCTAGATTGGTAATGGGGGAGCTTAACCGTAGTTGTAATAAATACTTATAATAAATATTATTTTAAAAAATTAAGAATTTGAGAAAATATAATACAGATGGTTACACAAATAAAAAAACTAATAAGAAGTTCAAAAGGCTGGGAAATTCTCTTAACATTTCAGTTTCTACGAGAAATCGTTTTATTCGCTGTATATATTGCAAAAACTATATTATGATAAATAAATATTCTATTTTGAAATTTAAATTCTAATATTAAATGACTATCATAGTATATAATCCTAACAAATAGAGGTAAAAATACATATTCTGTGAAAAAAGTTTAGAAAAAGTCAGCATCAAATATTATTTGAATGGAAAATTAACTTTATTCTATCTATATACTATGATTTTTATTTGTTGTAAGAATTTAAAGTTGATGATTACTTGTCATTACATATACTATATTCATGTAAATTGTTGTTTAAGCTTGCTCAGAAAAAAAATAAAAATTGTTGTTCAAGCATTAATAAATCAATTTCCAGTGATAAAAAAATAAATAATTTCAGTTCTTTTAATTGTATTTTTTTGCTAATTATTCCGTTGATTGAATAAATTGAATTCTAAGTTTAAAATTGAATTTCAATCCATCATGTTATTCTATTTGTTTTGCTTATAATTAAAATTTAAGAATGATCCTTGACGTTGCTATCGCTAGAAAAACTAATCGTGTCAAATATAAGCAATTATTCAGTCTACTTCTACAACAAAAAGAATAAACCAAGCTGATAATAACACAATTGATAAACTGTCTGCTGGCAAACAACCAAGCCAATGTAGTAAGCTCGAGTAAAATTAGCCGGAGTATATACAATAAATATTAAACATATCCAGCATTTTCTTAACTTACACCCTCTTTTCTATGCATTAAAATGGGAAGTTTGTCATAATTCGTATTACTAGCCAAAATTAAAAACAAGTTTACTAGAAAATAAACCCCATTAATAGAAAATTGAGGATTTCGGTCCCATGCCGCCCTGTGCAAGTATAAACCTCAAAGAAGTCAACAAAACACTGGGGACATAATTAAGAACATCCTCAGATACGCAGTTATAAAATCAAAAAAGAACCAACCTTAGTCAACTCTTGCCCAATTTTATCTCCAATTAGGACACATTCCAAAGTTGCGTTAACTTAGAGGTTCTTTTTGTCTATCGCTGTAACCTGCCGTTGCTTTTTCTTCCAAGCCGGCATCTTACCTGGGAACGCCCATCTCAATAATCTTTCCCACATGTAGCAGACTAAAAATGTAAGAAATGCCCAGATTAGAAGCTTATTTCTTAATGATTTTGGCAGAGGGACTAACTTTAACCAATTGTTCAAGTCCCTAAATAAATCAGAGGTGATTACTACAAAGAAGACAACTGCGGCCCCAAGAGCATATAAAAATGGCCTGTTTTCAGATATACTCTTGTTGAAAGGATGGCCCATGTAATTCACAGCAAATGTTGCAACCTGAAGCATCAATCCCACCATGTAAGAAACCGTGTTCACGAGATTGGGATGGAACGCTGAGTCGGGTTCGATACATTCATCTGGCATGTACTTCTCAGCCTCTTTCACTGATGAAATCAAAAAGAAAATGTGAACCGCAAATTGACCAATGAGGGAGAGGAGTACATAGTAGCAGAAGATATTCGGATGAGGGCGCTCGGCAGAAAGGGTGGGAAGTGGGGAAGCATGTGAAATGAACAGAAAAAAGGCAGCTGTGAAGACCCCACTGATCGTGGCTTGGACATCGCCCAATTTCACACCATCCAAGTACATAACACTCAACACGTAGGCAGTAGCGAGGCAATTGAGTCCAAGTATTTTGAACATTTGGAGGGTAGTGACAAGAGTACTACGACCCTGGCGAATTACGTCAGTGGTAGGGGCAACTGAAGCATGCTTTGCAGTAAAAGGAGATGCCATTGAGGCATCCCCAAGCTTAACAACAGGGGCTGATCGACCATCACCTTCCTCATTCAGCTCATTCATTAGTTTCTTCAGTTTTTTCCGCTGCATCTCCGCAGCTGTCATATGCCGATTAGCAGTTTGGTTGCTAGTTGATTCCAACTTCAAATTTGCCCGGCTCTTTGAAGCATTTTCTCCATTTTCAATGGTGGACTTGGATTTCTTTGATTTATCAGATTTCACAATTTCATTTTTGGATGATGCTTCAGAAGCAGACTTCTCGTTTTGAGTGGCAGGTACTACATTAAGAAGAGCCACTCCCACGTGTGCCTGTAAAAACATGTAAGTATCATTCTACTACACAGCAATGGCAGATATGTCTTTATATATCAATTATGTTCACATTTCTTTAATATTCTAAAAGCTTCTGCTTAATTCAGATTAAGGGGAAATATCTGTGTTAACAATAATAAAAAAATAAAATATAAAAAACTGCCAAATTCAACCCCAGAATAAACACGAACTGCCTAAATTCAATTGTTACCCCATAATCCTACAAACTCTTCCTTACTTATTGAGAATCAAGAATCATGCCTCCTAGACTGCTAGTGGGTACATTGCTAACTGCCAGTAGAAGCAGCATAGTATAAAACTGCAATGCGTTAAATTGGGAGAAAGATTTGAAAGAAACTTGGAGCAAGTTTCATGTTGGACCTTTGATCTAATCATGCATTGATAATAGTGGAAACTTCAAGTCATCCAACCAACCTCATATTTTTGCCAATTGTATCAAAAGGAAAAAAAATAACTGTTCACAACCTTCCATTGTCTTTATACTTACCACACGTGCAAGTAATTGAAACCATAGATCTATGTCATGAATTTTTAGTGCTTCTAAATTGAAAAAGAGAGAGCGCTGAAAAGTGCCTGCTTCATAGGAGAGTTAAACAAAGGTATACCCATGGCCATAGATCGAAAAACACATGGTTAAGAAATCACATAGTGACGTGTCCAAATTATCTTCTAGCTATAGGAATTAAAATTCGTAGACCGCAAGTGATTGTAGACTTTTCTTAGTGCACTCAAACAAGTCATTACTGGTGAATGCCTGCCATTTCCTTAAGAAAGCAAGGGTAGCAATCATAGGATACACGTGGACAAAGATTTATTCATGCACACTCTTTCCAATCATTTTATACCTGCTTCAGAGCTCCAACGTCATTGGTTCCATCACCACACATCAGGGTCACCCTTCCCACTGATCTAAAAGTGGTAATGATGAGTTCCTTTTGCTCAGGAGCCACCCGGGCAAACACCTGGTGCATGTTACAAATAAAGTTCAAGAGGGAAAAAAACAGAGAGAGATGGAGAGGGAAGAGAGATGTTTGGCATGGGTACCATGAGCTACTACCTTAACATACGGAATGACTTTAAAGATTGCAGAACTTTGCAGCAGCATTTCGATGCAGTCGCCACCAATGCAAAGATCATGAGCCTCAGATAGAACTTCAACATCATTCTCCCTGTTAACAGAGTTAGAGAAGAAATTATTAAAGCTGTGGAACGAAACGAGGAGCAACTGTGCAAACTTTTAAGCTTTTGCCATGGGTATAAGATTAAAACTATATAACTAAAGGCACAAGCATCAACAAGAGAAGAAATTTGGCTAGTTTATCAAAGCTAAAAAAAGAATCAGATCCAGGCAAGCTTGAAACTAAATAGAGATCTTCACATCAAAAAGTAATTATTGCCTGTAGCTAATAATGTGCGTCTCATCCGGAGAAACCCATTCATATCCTTCCTTATTTTTCACACGGCCAAGAATTAGGGCAGGTTTTGAGATAATATTAACTTGTCCAGCAACATGGCAAGCCGTCAAAGCTTGATCTCCAGTGATCATCACCTGAAAAATTACATAAGAACACATGAGCAAATTCCAGTTGGTGTTAATTACAAAATTCCACCGATAGTGCTTGTTAAACTTTTGGTATATGTGGATTGAACTATCAGCCAACGTAATTTTATCCTAACCTGAAGATGTTTTTATTATTTCAGCCAAATCCAACAGAGTTTAAGAAAAAATAATTACCCTAGCAGGCTCATTTGTGACCTTTTATTCTCAATTATTATTTTTCAGAAGAATGAACTCATTTGTTTTTGTTCTCTCAAAAAGCAAAATAGTTATAGAATATTTTAGTTTTACTATTTATTATTTCCGTTCTCTACCCAAGTTTGAATCATCACCCTCAATCCTGTGGGTAAATGTGCCATATTTAATAGGACTACAATTGAACAGACATACACAAGCCTTGGCCTCCAAAATAGATAGACAAAGAAATAGGAGAGGAAAATTGAAAATATGTGCAACAAGCTCTCCCATTTTTTAAGGCCATTTGTAGTGGTAAACGTACAAATAAGCTAACATCACAACTCTACTTTACCACAGAATGCATACTGGACACCAACTCCAACTAACTGAATGGAAAAGGAAAAAAACTAGATATGAAGGAAATGCTAAACTGGAAAAGCAAAAAATGCTCTCAAGACAATTCCCTCCCTGTGAAAATCGGCTTCGTCCTTCGAGCGGAAAACAGTCTTGCTGGAATTTTAAATGGATAGCTAATGAGGCTGATACTGATCATCGGAGTTTGTTTATATTCACAAAATTAGATACATATGCAAAAACAGCAACAGATGCAGAGAACAGGAGGATGAGGAACAACGATCTATATTTAAGACGACTCCACTTCAGTGTCTCTCCAGAAGAGGGAACACCAATTTTTCAGGTTCACCAAAAAAGCATTTTTATTTTTCAGATTTTTTTATGAATAGAGGAAACTGATGTGTGACTGTGCGAGTTGAGTCAACATCACAGCAGGACTATTCATTATTGTGACACAAATAGTTTTTCGAAAGAAAGAAAGGTTCATGTGTTTCTCAAACATCCTCTT
Organism: Haberlea rhodopensis; assembly: GCA_907163345.1. NCBI lineage: Eukaryota > Viridiplantae > Streptophyta > Magnoliopsida > Lamiales > Gesneriaceae > Haberlea > Haberlea rhodopensis. The sequence goes on from CAJQUN010000008.1 coordinate 11,856,013, forward strand.
AACAGTATTTCACAAACCTTAAAAATAGAAATAAAACTAAGATAAACATGGATATCAAATGGAACCTCTGCAGTTTACAGAAACTGGAGTGGTTTCCAGCAGGTTTTCATTGACATTTGTATTTCAAGTAGAGATGATTAAACTGACGCATGAAAAAAAATTGTAGATGCAGTTCTCTGGATTTGTTGGGATTGATTTGTTATTAGAAACAAGCACGTGAGATGTAGTTCCCCATTGATACATTCTGCAAACAGGCATCAGGCAAAACTTCATCAAAGCTTATACTGCCTGGGAAAATCGCATACTCACCACCATCACGGAAACTGAAGTTCAAGTATTAATTAAATCAAGAACAACTTAAAAGTAATGTGTCTGCAATTAGTAAGAGAAACAACAGTACTCACCAAATCATGTGATGATCTTTTTAATTCAGACAACACTGAGGCTGAATCTCCTCGGATAGGGCAATTGAAAACCTGAATTGTCAACGACCGCATCATACAGACAAAGATAAAACATTCACTGGACACATCCATAAAAAGTAAGAACAAAGTAATGAAGTGTCTAAATTTTATCCATTGGATATTTATTAATGAATATTTTTTGTTCTTTCTTCTTTTGGTTATAAATGGTTGAGATGATAAAAATTATTAGGGTATAATGAGAATTGATTACCGCAAAACCTGCAAAGGTAAGACCACTTTCTACAACATCTCGTTCCAAGCTTCTTGCTTCACTAACCTTCAAACAAGTAATCAATTTAGCAATAACTTAAATAAGAAAGAACCACCAAGTATTGAGGGTGTATATAATAAGAAAACACCACCACAAGGAAACATTAAGGAATCACCATTAAAGAATCCTTGCAATGCATCTACGAGTGTTGGTGTCATAATCATCAACAGGGTAGCTCATAAAAGACTACCATTAACAAGGGCAGAGCTCATATACAATTCATTTTCACAAAAAGATCCACGACAGAGGAGGCCATAGATTCAGTTTTTATCCACAAAACAGGGCCCAAGTCAGAAGTGGAGAAACCATAAATGAAAATAACAGAGATGGATTTTCCAAATTTGTGTGACATTTATTTGCAAGCAAGAAAATGTCTAATTTTAAGAAAGAGAGACACTGAGTATTTCATAAGCTGAATTCTTACTGTCATATCTGGAAGAGACTTGTATGCCAAAGCCAAAACACGAGATCCTTGACGTGTGTGTTTCTTGTAGGTCTTAACATATGATGCTGGCACATCAACAAGTCTTTCCTGAATGGTTTCAGGTGCACCCTGAAAATGCCATTGGGTTGAAAACTTTACATATTCTACACATGAAAAAGAAATAAAAGTAAGCAAGAAGTGGTAGAAAAACTAATTAAAGTCAAACATGACTATGTTCTTGGGGGCTAAACAAACGAGAACACTCAATATCACATAAAATAGAAAGTCACCAAAATATAAACCGAAGATATCAAGGATATTAAATAGACATAGTAATATTTCATTTGATATGATATTATTTAATTTGTATAGATGATAATTAGCATATTTGGCAGATTCTTAGGGATTCATAGGCTGATTTTTAGGTATGTAATCTTCTATATAATGGAATGAACGCTCTAGTGAAAGGGATTGAGTTGGAGATTGAGACAAATCTTGACGTGGTATCAGAGCCATATACAAAAAATTAAAAAAAAGGGGGCTAGGGGGCAGACGGCTTCTAGGGTTTCCCCTTCTGCATTTTTTTTTGTTGTCTTCTTCTTGCTCGATCTTTGTCCCTTTTCTTTTTCACGCTCGCAGTGGTGCTAGGGTTTTTGTCCATGGATTTCTTCGCACAATCAACCCTCGCAAGGTTTTCTTCTTTGTTTCCACAGGTGTAGGCACTGGGTCTTTATGCCTCATTTCTTCGCAGACGGCGCATCTTGTGTGTGCACGCATTTTTGCGCGGATCTAAGGGTTCTGCGCGATCTAGGATTTCTCTTGTACGTGATCTAGGATTTCTCTTGTACGCGATCTTGGTTTATGTGCGATCTAGGTTTACTGTGCACGGCGGCTGGGTTACGTAGGTCAGGCATGGCGGCCCTAGGTTGATGCATCTCGCGAGTTTTCTGTCCCAATTTGCTGCTGGTTCGATTTTCCAACCAGTCATCGGCGGTACTAGGGTTTGGTTCACAGGAAGCGGCGATGGCTTTTCTTCGGCGCTTCCTCACCGGAGTCTCGATGGTTTCTGGCCCTTCACAGATGGTACTTCTTCTTCTTAGGTGTTTGTTTTTCCGGAGGATCTGCTCCAGCGGTGGTTCTTCGGTCAAATATTGAAAACAAATCGGGAGCTTGAAAATATTATGAGTTGGAGAAAGTAGTCCAATTTGACCAAATATTTAAAAAAATCGAGAGCTTGAAAATATTATGAGTTGGAGAGAGTAGACTACTCAAAGGTTTCCTGCTCGTTTGCATCGAGTTCTGCCAGTTTCCGTTCTGGTTCTTAGATCATCACATCTCTTCTGATTTGTGTGTGGTGATCGGTACTTTTGCCACGGTGTTAGCGGCATACTTGCCCGGTTGTAGTGTGGTTAACTTTTGCAGTGGTGCAAGACGTATTTTGCACAAGTGTTTGCGGTGGCCTTGCACGGTAGTAGTGTGTTTTACTTTTGTCGCAGTGTGAGACATATTTTTAGACAGACATATTAATATACGATTTGATATGATATTATTTGATTTGTACATAAATATGGTAATTAGTAAATTTCGCACATTCTTAAGGATTCTTAGGCTGATTTTTTAGGTATGTAATATTCTATATGGAGATTGAGACAAATCTTGACAGAAGATACTACCCTCGCTAGAACTCACCATCTGTTGTCAGTGCTAGTGACAAATAGCATAAAACAATTTAGTCGACTAATATTTGATGAATCTGAATCTCATTTACATAAAGTACAATGAACCTAGTAAAAAAAAATTAGATTTTTCATTAATTTCACAAGAAGTTTACATTTTGATCTGAAAGAAAAACTGGGGTTAAAGCGTTATTAGGTTTTTGAGTCAAAGTTTCAAGAATTTCTTTCTCATTTATTTCTTGTTTCAGTTAATCATTCCAAATGAATAAACAGCTAGAAAAGGAAACAGACTTATCACCAGACTGGCTAGCTAGGCTATTTTATCCCACCACAGAGGTTTTATTTAACTTGAAATCTTTGCAAGATCTCAGATACACTTCTTTTCTAAGACTTCTGTCTAAACATATATGCTGATTATTTTCTAACAAGATTTGAGGGTTTATAAGCACAGCACCTCCACTTTAAGGCCGTTATTATAGCAAATCCCAGAACCCTCGGCACTCGACATTAAATTTAAATAAAAAGATAAGTAACAAGCGGATAGAAAAATTGACTAGGTCAAAGTTCAGAGAGAGAAGTACTGGTCAAAGTATTTTTTGTCCCAGAAAATAAAACGAGAATCAGGCTCATTTGTCCAGAATGTTTTCCATATGCCAGGTTTCAGACAAGAAAAAAAAGAATCAAAAGATGAAAGAAGATCAGGCTCAACAGCTTCATGAGTCTAAATGCAGTAAATATTTTCTTAGAAATGAGATTGAATTCCACTAATTCAAATGGAACATGATAAAATGATATGAAATATGCAAGTTGTAAAATTAATAACATCCAAAATCATATTCTTTCAGCATGTAACATAGCTACAAATTCACAGTATTATTGTAACTTGCAATTTGAATGTCAGTTTGTACAGCTAGTGCATTAGTTCTCTTAATGATGTTCAACCAAGAACACATAAAATAGCAGTATGTAGCTTCATACCTTCACAAAAGAAAAAAACTGCTCCTGAACACGAACAACAACTGCCATTCTTTTTAGATACGATGCAAAGTGGTGTCTATGTACAATCTGGACAATGTTGCCACTTCCCCTGTAATGTTTTCGAACCAGAAAATAACATAGAGTAGATAAATTGCATCCATGCAAAAATTTGCAGGTTCTATACTGATACTAAACAGGCACATGTACAAAACATTTATCAAGAGAAAAATATACACACGTTGATTAATTGACCTTTGATTGACAAAGATGCATATTTAAGGAATATATTTGAACTTCCATCATTAAAACCAAAAGCCAGACCCTTCAACCAAATAGTTGAATTTTCAGTGAATAACTTAATGAACAATGACAATAATTACATCTGGAATAGTTTCAAGTCCTAAGAGGTAACAATCGTCTATTCAACCCTCAGTATCTTGATCCTTACCATTCAATCCAAAGAAGTCTCATTTCCCTGAGCACTGAAAAGCAAAGAAATTTCAACACTCACCCATGAACAATACTAGATGCTATAAAGAGAAAAGTATTTTTGATAGCAAAAGAATTGAAAAACGAGTTCCAAATGACAGGTTCTAAGCAATTCAATGCAATAAGATGACAGCTTCCACTAATACATATTTAGATCTCACCACACTTAACAAAGAAAATACATACTTAATCTCTACTTCTGGAGGGCTAAGGAACATAGAAGTCACAAAGTGACAATGAATATACAGAAGATTTGGACTTGGAGTACCCAAAATACTATTAGTAGTAATTTGTTTTTTCAAAAAAATCAACTGTCAATCAAAACAGCTTAATAGCATACTTTTTCGGAGTGGCCTTTTCATCTGATTTGTAGGTCCACTCAATTCCCTTCAGTGCTGCCTTCTCAAGTGGATCACCAACCTACATCCAAATATGGAGAAAAATGTCACCATATACAAGGGTGCAGCAAGATGGCAAGGAAAACTTAAAACTCTATACAGTTTTTAGCCGGGGGGAAATGGAAAGGTTCGGACCAATATTATGAAGCTTGTTGGCCAAATTGAAATGCTTAACATCAAGTAGGTCAGTGTAAAAGACCTTCAGAAACATCACAGCAGAAAGTAAATTATTCAAAGTTCTAGGAGATATTTTCCCCTTTAAGAAATTGACTTGAATCAGATGGGGAACACCTTGCTTCCTTGCAAAAGAAGTGATTTTGATTAATCAACTTCTTTGAAGCCCCTCTCAAACAGGAACACCACTTTTTTCCTATACTTATCGATTTTGGATATGGAGGGTCCGTAAAACTAAATCAATGGAACATTTTCTATTCATGTCTTAAGACATAAATGGTAATAGCAAAAATTCTCTTGTGTGGAGTTTCTGTCCCTACTTACTTCCTCCACTCAAATCTACTGCCACCTCTCTATAGACCCCCAAAAACGTTTGAATTTGTGAATAATTTTTACAACACTGAAGATCGAAACGCTAGGACAAAAAATGCTTTTACGCTTAATACAATAATATATAAATCAATAATGACTACATGAATCATAACAGATAATGAAGTTGTCTATACCAGCTTATTGTCCATAAATACCAAGGCGTGGCAAGAAGCAAGTATTTCCAGAGTTCGATCAGGCACTTTAGACATTTCTGGTTTTAAGTCTTCGCTCTCTGTCAAACCACCAACTCCTGAAAACTCCTGAGGATCAAAAAAATCATCTATAAGGATAGGAGCAAACAAGAAATAATTGCACGAGACCTTGAGCTGCCTAACCATGTCATCAGATGTTAGTGTCCCAGTCTTGTCGAAACAGCACATATCAACCTGCAGAGGGAAAACATCAAACTATGCTGAAGAAACACTCTAAAAATGCAAATGGAACATATATATACACACAAAGAGAGAGAGAGAGAGAGAGAGAGAGAGAGAGAGAGAGAGAGAGAGAGAGAGAGAGAGAGAGATTCATCTATCGCATCCAGTAGTATTTCCCTTTATAACATAAACCAACAGCATCAATTTGTAGGCAGAAAACACTTATGGAACCCAAAAAAAACAGAATTTACTAACAAATTAGATATACAATCAAAGGTTAACAAATGCATTGTACAGATGTTTCCAAGAATAAGATGGCACATGCAACTTAGGTACCTAGTCTCGACATAATTGTTGACCTATGCTAACATAGGTTGCCAACCAATTAATAATTAACTAAACGGGAATTCATCTGGGATCTTTGACCATATCTGCCCAAAAGTACAATCCAATATTCTCCCGCAATTGAGATACATCTTCTTGAGATCATTCAAAGATTCATTTTTTGCTTTCTTTCCACAGCTCTCAAGTACTTGCTAATATCACCATCTTCTATACATTTATTGGATTTTTTATCTCCTAGCATAGAGCTAGTGGCATATAACCCCCCTATGGTTTGTCAAATAAGCAAATTACTCACATGTGGTTTGAAAATATGCATTTTACCACCACGTGGTTTATAAAATAGGCAGTTTACCCCATATGGTTTGAAAATAGGCATTTTACACCCCTATGGTTTGTGAAAATAGGCATTTCACCCCTTATGGTTTGTGAATAGGCGTGAAATACGCCCTACACATAGGGGGTAAACTGCCTATTTTGTAAACCACAGTGGGTAAAATGCCTATTTTTACGAATCACAAGGGGGTAAAATGCCTATTTTCAAACCATGGGAGGGTAAACTGCCTATTTTGTAAACCACAAAGGGGTAAAATGTCTATTTTCAAACCACAGGGGGGTAATCCGCCTATTTGGGAAACCATAGGGGGTAATCTGTCAAAAACCCCATAGCATATAATCAATTTCCCACAAGTGTCGTTTTTTTTCCAGCTACACCAAATGAAAACCAAATTGATTTAAGATCTTAAAGATGCTATGAACATGCAAGACAGAATATATGATCTTTGGATTCAGTGTCGTCCTTCCAACTTGGGGAGACCGTCGAATAAGGTTTATTCCATTGTAGGACATCGTGGGTATTCAATTTATTAAGCAATATTATCAAATTAAATACTTGTACCTTGGTAGGAATAGAAGTTTTCTGGACAATGGGAAAAAGTTTATAAGTTAGATTTTTAGTCAGATAGAGAGAACAAGATTTGAATGAAAAGATCTGAGTTATCTCTAACAATCCAACCATCCTATCACTCAACTCCCTACATATTACATGCTCTAAGTATTGTAACAAGACTCTACTTCCTCCTCTTCCCTTATGGTGCCCCCATCCAGAAAATGGATATTCAAGATATGGAAAGATTATCACTCGTTATTAATGTCGATAAGATTAGATTTGATTGAGTTATGTTTAAATTAAGATATGATAAGAAGTATTTTGGTGGTTAATATCCACCCCAGATTTTATGGGATTTGATCTCTTGTAATCTCACCTATTTATGGTGCTCATCTCTCATTGAAGAGAATTATTCAGAAATAGAAGAATAAATTGTTCTTCAATTAATCTTTCATATAATCGACATGGTATCAGAGTCAGCCCTTATTCGTTAAAATAAGCCATGGCTGGTACTGGATCCGCTTCATCGTCCACAAACAGCGGCGATGGTGGCTCCATGTCCACGGGCGGTGGCGGTGGTTCCACCCAACTTGCTGGTCTTCATGTGTCCGATAATTCTCTCCAAATTACGATCCACAAATTCAATGGTAAGAACTACCTTGAATGGGCTCAATCCGTTCGGCTTGTAATCAATGGAAAAGGCAAATTGGGACACCTCACGGGCGAAAGCAAGGCTCCCGCAATCACTGATGCTAACTACTGCCAATGGCGTTCCGAGAATTCAATGGTTATGGCGTGGTTGATTAATTCAATAGAACCCACGCTTGGTAAACCATTCATGTTCCTTCCCACTGTCGTCGATGTGTGGGAGGCGGTTCGAGAGACATACTCTGATTTGGACAATTATTCCCAATTATACGAATTAACCACCAGAATGTGGGCAGATCCAACAAGGCACAAGGGATGTCACTACCTATTATAATGACTTGGTAGTCATATGGCAAGAGTTGGATATTTTGGAGGTTGAAGAATGAGAGAGTTCCAAGGATAGCTCTCGGTATAAAAAGAAATTGGATTGCAGTAGAATATTTGTTTTTCTCGCAGGGCTGAACAGGGATTTGGATGAAGTCCGTGGCAGACTACTTGGGCGTAAACCTCTCCATCTATCCGAGAGGTTTTCTCGGAAATCCGTCGAGAAGAAGCCCGCCGATCGGTGATGATGAAAGGCGGTCCTCCACTGGACATGGAAGGGTCCGCGTTTATCAGTAGGGGACCAAATTCTGATCCAACCAGACGTGATGTGAAATAAAGACCGTGGTGTGAAAAATGCAAAAAATCATGGCATACCATCGACACATGTTGGGAAATCCATGGCAGGCCTGCGAACTTTAAGAAGAAATCGACATCTGGTAATCGCCAGGGTGGTCATGCTCTTCAAACTAATGCAGATAATTCCGGACCGTCATCATCTCCTTCTGAGGCTCTTCCTTTCACAAAGGATCAAATGGAGCACTTGTGCAAACTGTTGGACACTCGTTTAGGCAAATCCAATCCCTTTTCTTCATGCTCTTTGGCCCAAACAGGTATATCCACTACTACTATCGTTGACTTCCTTCCAGCCAACTCTTGGATTTTGGATTCAGGTGCAACTGATCATATGACAGGATCTCCTCATCTGTTTTCAACCTATATCCCTTGTGCTGGGAATAGGAAGGTAAAAATTGCTGATGGATCTCTCGCCTCAGTTGCAGGCAAAGGATCTATCTCGGTTTTTACTTTTTGTCCCCTTTCAAATGTTTTACATGTTCCCCTTCTTCATATAATCTGATTTCGATTAGCCAACTGACTAGTGATCTAAACTGCCGTGTTATTTTTTCCTCTTTTCAATGTGTTTTTCAGGATTTAGCATCGGGGAAGATGATTGGCAATGCTAGGCAAGATGGTGGGCTTTATCACCTTGATGCTCGATCTGTTCTCCCACAAGTTGATGGCAATTTTTGTCTACATTATGTTTCCTCTTCTACTGTTAGTAATATTTTGTTATGGCATAGTAGGTTAGGTCATCCCGGTTTGTCTTATTTAAAACGCTTGCTTCCAAAGTTATTAATCAATAAAAATATTTCTTCGTTATCTTGTGAATCTTGTGAATTGGCTAAACATCATCGTTCTGTTTATCCATCACATCCATATAAAAAATCCGCACCGTTTTCACTTATTCATAGTGATGTTTGGGGTCCATGCAAGATTAAAACAATTTCTAAGAAACGTTGGTTTCTAACTTTTATTAATGATCACTCCCGTATGACTTGGGTTTTTCTCCTAATAGATAAATCTGAAGCTGGTGCCATATTTAAAAAAAATTATAAAATGGTTGAGACTCAGTTTAACACTCGTATTCAAATTTTTCGAAGTGATAATGAAAAGGAATATTTTAATACATTGTTAGGGAGTTTTTTCACCACTCATGGGATTATACATCAAAGTTCATGTCCTCATACCCCCCAACAAAATGGCGTTGCTGAATGAAAAAATAAACACCTCCTTGAAGTGGCTCGGGCTATTAGTTACCATACTAAGGACCGAAGTTCTTTGGGGAGATGCAATTTTGACAGCCACTTTCTTAATTAATCGGTTACCTTCATGTATCCTGAACTTTGAAACTCCTCTCAATATTTTCAAAAAATCCTTTCCCACCACTCGATTAATTACGGATATCCCTCTCAAGCTCTTTGGTAGTGTGGCCTTCGTCCATAATCGCGGTCCAACCACCTCAAAATTCGATTACAGGGCCACTAAGTGTATTTTTGTTGGGCATCCAGCCAACCAAAGGGGATACAAGTGTTATGACCCTAGTTCCAAACGTTTTTTTTGTCTCCATGGATGTCACTTTCTTCGAAGGGCAGTGCTACTATACCTCTAATCTTCAGGGGGAGACAAGTACTGCCAGTGATGATGATTTCCTAAATACCTCAAACTTTATAACTGAATTTGACACCTCCGAACAGCCTTACACTATGCCAGGTCAAAATCCAACTAACCTAGTAGAGGCTGATATGAGACATGCTATTGTCTATACTAGGAGAAGAGGCACAAAGCAAGGGGGAGACACTGTCCTATCACAACCTCACGACCATGACTCAACTTCGATGCTGAATTTAAACTCCCTCATTGAACCATTGACATCACCTGAATCCACTACTCAAGGTAACTCTCAAATAAATTCATCAACTGAAAATGATCTTCCCATTGCTCTAAGGAAAGGTAAGAGATCATGTACCAAACACCCTCTCTCCAACTTCGTTTCCTATAAAAACGTATCACCTTCCTACTACTCTTTTATCTCTCAAATAGATGTCATTAGTGTTCCTAACAATGTACAGGAAGCTCTTGAGATACCCGAGTGGAAAGAAGAAATTCATGAGGAGATGAAGGCTCTAGAGACGAATGTCGCTTGGGAGAAAGCTGACTTACCCAATGGGAAATCACATGTTGGATGTAAGTGGGTCTTTACATTAAAATATAACTCTGATGGGTCCCTGGAACGATACAAAGCTCGTCTTCTTGCTAAATGGTTCACCCAAACATTTGGAGTTGATTACAATGAAACATTCTCCCCGGTTGCCAAACTGAATACTGTTCGAGTAATTCTCTCCATCGCTGTGAATCTAGTAGACTGGCCCCTAAATCAGCTGGATGTAAAGAATGCCTTCTTAATGGGGATTTGGGGGAAGAAATATATATGGAGTCTCTACTTGGTTTCACTAATGAATTTGGGTCGAAAGTGTGTAGGTTAAAGAGAGCACTTTATGGATTAAAACAATCCCCAAGAGCCTGGTTTGAAAGGTTCACGAAATTTGTAAAAAGCCAGTGCTATTGTCAAGGACAACCAGATCATACATTATTCACAAAAAAAATCAAATGTGAATAAGATATATATTTTGATTGTTTATGTTGATCATTATCTTAACAGGTGATGACATAGGTGAAATGAATAACTTGAAGGAAAGACTGGCAAAGGAATTTGAAAGGAATTTGAAAGGAATTTGAAATAAAAGACTTGGGACAGTTGAAATACTTTCTTAGAATGGGGTTGCAAGATCAAAATAAGGAATCATGGTTTCCCAACGAAAGTATATCTTGGACCTATTGAACGAAACTGGGATGAGTGGGTGCAGACCATCAGAAACCCCAATTGAGGTGAATGCTAAACTTGGAGACATAAAAAATGGAGTTGCTGTGAATACTGGAAGATATCAAAGATTAGTTGGAAAACTAATCTATCTCTCTCACACCAGGCTTGACATTGCCTTTGCAGTAAGTTTGGTAAGCCAATTTATGCACTCACCTGTTGCAGAACATCTGGAAGCAGTGTATCGGATTTTGAGATATCTCAAAGGGACTCCAGGGAAAGGCCTATTTTTTGCAAAAAATGCAAGCAGAGAAGTAGAAGCCTACACTGATGCAGACTGGGCAAGATCAATTACCGATCGAAGATCCACCTCAGGATATTGCACATTCATATGGGGTAACTTAGTGATTTGGAGAAGCAAAAAACAAGGAGGAGTTGCTAGAAGCAGTGCCGAAGCTGAATTTAGATCCATGGCTCAAGGAGTTTGTGAACTGTTATGGTTGAAAAGTGTTATGGAAGAATTGAATAGGGAAATAAATCTTCCCATGAAGTTGTATTGTGACAACAAGGCAACTATCAGTATTGTTCACAACCCAGTTTTACACGAGAGGACCAAACACATTGAAATTGACAAGCATTTCATTAAGGAAAAAATCGAAGAAGGGGTAATTTGCATTCCATTTGTTCCTAGCACATCACAAGCTGCTGATATACTTACTAAAGGATTGTCAAGGCCAGTCTTCGAGTTACAAGTTAGCAGGTTGGGAATGATAAATGTTTTCATACCAACTTATGGGGAGTGTCGATAAGATTAGATTTGATTGAGTTATGTTTTAATTAAGATATGATAAAGTATTTTGGTGGTTAATATCACTCCCAGATTTGTAATCTCACCTATTTATGGTGCTCATCTCTCGTTGAAGAGCATTATTCAGAAATAAAAGAATAAATTGTTCTTCAATTAATCTTTCATATAGTCGACAATAAAAAATTGTCAACAGGACAATCATGTAAGGATGATAAGAACCAAAAAGTAGTAAAAGTTGTAAATATATATTTAATTGTGTATATCAAACAAGATCAAACATAAAACTTGTATTGTTCACCTTTCCAGCAAATGGGATTCTAAACGGTTCAGTGCAGTATATCCCACGTCGTGCTAGTGCAATTAATGAAGTATTAACAGCAATTGAGAGCTCCATGGGCAGTTCAGGTGGGATCACAGAAGTAATAACTAATGAACAACTCAGAAGAAGCTTGTATTTACTCCTTGTTGGATCCTCAAGCCCCTATACAAGAGCTCCATTTGAGACATAATAAATTGGTAGAACATGGTCTACATAGAAATCTGTTTTACCTTCTTAAGAACATATCCAGCAGCTATTAAAGCAAATACTACTAAGAACAAGATAAAGAGTCCGCTTTCCCAGCTATTTGCCGTAACCTAGAAAGCATATAAAATCATAAAATATAAGGTATATACAAACGATATATCAGCTCATATCATTCACAGAGCACCAAGGAGATTTCAAATCCTTTTTTACCCTCTCCGTAGAAAATAATATTGTACGCATTAGCTTTCCTTGACTTGTTTCAAATCCAGTTCGCAGAACAACTGCCAAGCAGCCACCATCAGGAACTTTCAAATGAAATGTCTGCCTCACAAAGACAATAAAGAAAGAGCTAATTGTAAAGATTTAAGCTCCTGGAATGTTACAAGAAAGCATTACTTTGGAGGGGGTGGGGGTGGGGGTGGGGGTGGTTTTTCTTTGAGAGCAGGGGGACCTTATCTGCTGTATGCTGTAATATTTTTGTGCCACCAAAAAGAACATGTGCTTTATCTCGTCTAGCTGATAGTTGCTCATCATTTCCTCTACCAATTACTGAAACCTGAAATGTATGCATTTGTTCATTAATATGAATATTTCAGAAGTGGATAAAGAATGTGATAGCTAATAAAGGACAACCCTTATCGCAATAATCCTAGGCGACCCATTCTGGCTCCAAACTTACCAACCAACATAGCTGCCACTCTAAAGAACGACAGCAGGATATTGAAAGGAATTTTTAGTTCCATCCTGACAATTTCAGTATGTGGACAAATAGTACTCAATATTTTTGAGAGTGAAGTCCGCTAAATCCTATGGCCCCGCTCTAAGATACTCGGAAAGATTTATCACTTACAAGTACAGCGGATATATACAGAGTTTGGGGAATCTTAAGAAATAAAAAAGGGGAAATAGATTAAGGAGAATAAACCCGACCTTCCATTGGGGAGTAGACTCCCCAGTCAGAATAGCTTCATTTACAATAGCACTTCCAGCTAAAATTAGCATGTCTGCAGGTACAGACTTGTCTTCTCCATTCACACCAGTTGAGCGCCCAATAGACACTACATCCCCAGGTAGCAGTTCTGTCCCAAAGAGTTTAACCCACCTAAATTCAAATGTTAAAATTCAAGGAGATTCTAGCATTCACCTAAAGCATAGTAAAGCAACAAAGGGAGAAAATAATTTTCAATTTGCATGACATACTTCCCACACCGATACACCATCAAAATCTGACTATCCACTTTTACTCGTCTAAGCTCAGTCAGAGTCTTCAAACGGCTTTTTGCCATTGTTGACTCAAACATGAACAGCATGAATAGAGTGAACAAACTGTAATACCAATATTCATCCAAACACCATAGACCCACACAGAAAACCTAAAAATGCAATTGGTGAAGTCAGATTAGAAAAGAACTCAATAAGTAATAATGATTAAGTTAAAATATAAAGAGAAGTATGGCGCAACTCAAGAACAAAGAAATCAAGATTTTATAATATCAAATTAAAAATTTAAAATAACAACAAACCTGGAATACAAAAAATGGTTCCATGCATTGCTCCTTCATCAATTTTTGGAAAGTGGGTTGAGGATATTCGAATCTGCATCATCAAGTCTATTTTGAAAACAGAACGATACGTGCATGTGATTACATTCTCAACAAGCCACTGTCGATTATATGGAGAATTAATACAAAATAGTAAAATTACAGTTTATAAACTAAAACGATTTTACCGTCCAAACTAACTTTAGACATCACTGTTATATCTGTATAAGATGATAATACGTTCATGTCAGTGCAGTACAAATTTGAAGCTGCAAGTGGCCACGCACTATAAGACACAATCCATAACCACGTGATTGGTGGCACACGAGACACGTGATTGGTGGCACACGAGACTCTTAAGCAACTAAAATAAGAGTTAGGAACATCATGCACACAGTTCTTGGAAATCTAGGCAGTCTACTACTATTGTAGGAAAAAAGTAACAGCATTGAAGCGTACTGCTTTAAAGATGCAAATTTCCAACACATTGAGTTGAAGCAAAAGAGGAAATAGCGCATTAGATTTTGACATCATGAGTTCTCAAAGCAAAATAAAGTTCAAATTAATTGAATGTAAATGGGCGCAACTTACACATTCCTTCCCCATTTCTCGGTAGCAGCCAAAACTTTAGCTTCAGTACCATAGCCAGTATTTCTGAGATAATACCCAATTGTTTCCTTGGAAGGATAAGGAAGTTTAGAAAAGGTATTTTCCTCATTCGAATAAATAAACCGCTGCTTCCTAAAATCAAAGTAGATCTCTTCCATATCAACTGGAGCAGAAGCTGGCATCTAAAGAACATAAATATATTGATTAGATTTATGTGGAAAGGATGATAAAACTTATGCATGAATATTTATGTTTGATAATAAAAAATATCCTAGATAAATCAATCTCATAGTTAAAGCTGTTAACTAGTTGTATCAGTATTAGGATTCTCTGCTTATATTAAGATTTAACTTCTAATTTTAGAGTCTTAGTAGGGAATGTTTTAAAGTCTACAAATGGGACATATGTAAGTTATTTTTATATACACACAAGAATCAAGAAATAAAATTCTGATTTGTTGGGTTTTGGAAACCCGAATAATCTTGGTTTTGATGTTAACAAAACTTGTTATTGTGTTGCTAACATATTTCATCAAGTGTGTAGTTCATAGATCATTATTAAGAGCTTGATGAATTGCAAAGAAAGGGCTTGAATATATCAAGCTGGACCAAGACTGGAAATGCCAAGACTGATCTGTCCACCAGCTGACCAGACCAGCTGAGCAGACCAGTCCGGTCCGAAATACAAAGAGCTCAGAAACCAGAATATGACCGTTGCAAGCTCGGGAATGATGCAGAACATTTTCCAACGGGCATATTCTTGTATATAACGTATATATCATTACTTGGGACTATATATACATGATTTGGAAGCTCAATAACAGCTGATTGAAGATCAATCCAAGCCTTCCAAAGCAAATCCACTTGGGATTCAATTGGGGAACTTCAAAGACAAAAGCTGCTAATGAAGAGCACTCCCCAAACATTTGGCACCTCTTACCTTGCTGTATCAGATTCATTATGGAATCATTTGTGCATTTGTATTCACTCTATTCATTGTATTTGTGAGCTAAAATAGAAGAGTGAATATCATTGTAACAGTTTGTTATTCATCACAACTGGATGAGAGGTCTTTGTATGTGAGACGTTAAAGAACATACATAGTTGAGTTGCTAGAAGTTCTAGTTGGATGGGGAATGCCCAACTGGACCGGGTTTGTACAAAAAGTTGTATAAATCAAAGTCTTCTAGTGTATCCTTCCATGAGATGGAAGAAGGGGAGATGTAGAAGCGCTGTGCTTCGAACTTCCAGAAACAAATGCTTGTGTTATTTACTTTACTGCATTTATTTACCTTACTGTTTTCACATACTTTCTTGCATATCTTTAAAATGCCTTTCAAATGAGTAATCGGTTTTAGAGCGGGTTATGTCGAGTGTCTTCCGCTCGGTTTTGTAACCGAATTCGATATAATCTCTCGGTACAATTATTTCAAGAACACGAGCTATTGAAGCTCAAGTTGGTTAAACCTCGGGTGTGAAATGGCAACCCACCCCCGAAATCGATCCTAACATGATTTCTTCCCAAGTCATCGCTCACGTTTAATCAACATGGTATCAGAGCCAATTTTTTCCAAAAATAAAAAATCAAGAGAGGTCCCAAACTCTAGCCCTAATCCGCGCACACACTGCACCTCACCGGAAATCGCGTCGCAGAGCACTACCGCCGCAGCCCCTACCAAAGCCCGACCCACCACAGAATAGCCACTCACCGACGCACCTTCACAAATCGGCAACCTACCCACCACCGCCGCCAAGTTCCAGGAATTTGGCTTGAAACTCGTGATTGTGCGTGCTCGACAAATTCTTGTTTGCGGAACAATTGCTTCGAATCCAACCTAAATTGGTCCAAGCCCAATTGGGATAAACCTTACGGTCCTTACCCACACACCAACCTTTCATTCTACACCAGCCAACGCCCTTTCTGCCACCCGAAATCGAAGCAAATCCATCACAACACCTACCGCGCGAAGCAGGGTAGTTTGGGCTTTGAAGTTTCAGCCTTCGATTTCGAATTTTTCTTTGATCAGTGGCACCTCAATTCCATCCACTCGTTCTGTAAAGAAGGCGGCAGGGGGTTCTTCTACGCCAGTTAAGAAGAAGCCAGATGTTGCTGCCAAAATCGAAGACCAAAGGCTAAAGCTGTTGCTGCGAAACCCAGGATGACCACCTCACCGAAGTCTAAGCCAGCGCGAAGGCGAAACCAATTGCAAAGGCCAAGCAAGCCACAAAGCCCAAGGTAGTACCTCCGGCCAAGAAGGCTGCACCAACAAGGAAGGCGCCGAAGAAGCCAAAGGAGGACTAGCCGAAGCCCAAGGCGTTACCTCCGGCCAAGAAGGCAGCACCGAAGAGAAAGGCGCAAGAGAAGCCAAATGGGGAGAATAAAACCAGCAAAGATGGCAAAGACATCAGCTAAGCGGCACCTGTAAAAGAGGCTGAAAATAGGTCCGCTACATCCAAGAATGAAGCTCCGCTGAGAAGCATTAAGTCAAAGACTGTTAAATCCCCTGCGAAGAAGGATTCACAGAACAGTATAAACAATAAACATTATAAGAAGACGACCATCAAAATGTTTGGCGGGCTAACCGTAAGAAAGATCGCAAAGCCTTGTTATATAACTTCCAATCAGTTAAAAATATTTCTGAAAATATTGTGATGGGAAGACAGCAAAAGAGGCGTGGGACACTTTCGTGATGTCTTATGAGTTATAAGGGTTTGGAGAAAGTTCAAAAGAATTCATCTTCAGACTCTACTCTACTAAGACAGTTTGAGAAATTTCAAATGGAAAAATCAGAAACTATTTTAGATTTCTTTACTAGGATGCTGACTTTAGTCAATCAAATGAAATCCAATGGCGAGAAATTCAAAAATCAACAAATAGTTGAAAAATTTTATTTCTATAACCTTGCAGTTTGAGTATATTGTGACAGCTGTAGAGGAATCCAAAAATAAAACAATTATGTCATATAACGAGTTGATAGGATTTCTACTGACACATGAGCACCGAGCGAAGGAAAAAATCTGACAAGACTAATGAGGAAGCTTTATCAGTCAGTTGACAGTGGATAACGCAGAATTCTTCAAAGAACAGTCTAGTTCTGAGAGGCTGGGTGATAAAATTAAGTGGCCATGGAGCATTGAAGAAGAAAAGAAGTTCCAGTTGGGTGACAATAAGTTCCAGTTGGATGACAAAAAAACTTCTTAGAGTAATGCTACCTTTCACACTCAAAATAACAATTAAGTCAAAGACCAATTAGCTCTAATGACAGTATTTGATCGTCAACATCACCAAAAGATCTTCGACTATTGACAATGATACCTCAGAAGATGATCTCTTTGCAGATTGTGATCCAAAGACTTGTGCAAAAGCATCAAGTGATAAAATTGGATTCAAGCAATGGACAGAGAGACGCGTACAATTGGGAAGTCACGAGCCTTTCAGAAAGAAAAAAGTGATGAAGATTATTATTACATTATTGTCCAGTGTTTAATACCTTATCTTTAGGTCAAAAGTAATCCCCTAAATTTAGGCTAAAGTCCTTTATTCCAAGATAATGTAGGCAATTTATCTCCTTGTTTTTTTCTGTCTTGTCTCTATTATAAATTAGATGTAAATGTAATGAATTAAATCAATGAAATACACATCTTTCTACTTGGTATCAAGCCTAATTCTCATCCTACGGCAAAATCTGTCTATTTTCTTGTCTTTAAATAAATTTAAAAAAAAAACGTTGCACAAACCCAAACCTGCTGTCGCACCCAGTCGCACCACCCAAACCCGTCGCAACACCCTGTCGCACCTTACCCACCACCCGTCGCACTTTGTTCATCGCCTAAAACCACGCATCGCATCTTACCCATAACCCGTCGCCCCTTCTCATCGCCCAAAACACGCCGCACAGCGTCGTCCAGGCTCGGAAACTGTAGCCCAGGTCTTCGGCTGTCTTTTCTTCAACTCACTGGCGTCGTCACACCTTGGGGAAGTCCTCCAATTTGTTTTCTATCTTGCCCGATCATTTTGTGCGTCAAGTCCTCCAATTTTTTTCTTTCTTGTGCAATAATTGTGTGCGATAGTGTTGCTCTCTCTCTTGAAGAATTTTTTTTCTATTTGTCTCAAAATCATGTGTTAAGACCCTACAACACTCTTGTTCCTAGTTCTCTATTTTATTCTGATTTGTCCAGTTATTTTTTTTTCAGTCCCACCGGCTATCGATGCTCCCCTTGACATTTGTTTATGCCTGAGCATCATGTGTTAAGGCTTTGAATACACATGTTCTTGTGTTCCTCTCCTTTACTTTGATTTTCTCTTAATCATGTCCAATTCCAATAGCCCTCTCTCTCATACAACCCCCACCTTGCGGGTCACTAGTGTTGTGCTAAATGGGCCGAATTTTTCTGCCTGGTCTCGATCATTAAAGCTGTTCCTTGGAGGATAAGGGCACGAAGAATGGCTACTGGGTTCTATCACTAAGCCAGAAGCATCGGATACCAAACTTGCCCAATGGAAGGTCGATAATTGCACCATCCTGGGCAGGATGTTCAACTCAATGACAGATCATATTTACCACATGTTCATGTATCATAACGCTGTCCATGGACTGTGGAAGTCTCTCACTTAGATGTATGCTCATGAGAGAAATGAATCACTGATTTTTGAACTATACCGGGAAGTCTCTCATGCATCTCAAGCTTCCCTCAAACTTTCTGTTGCTGACTTCTTTGGATACTTGCAATCCAGATAAGAAAAACTAGCCCAGTATGAACCCCTAAGTGATTTTCCAACCGAAGCTACCACCCTTGTTGGAAAACGTCTTGATAAACAACACACATACCAGTTTCTGATGGGTTTTTTTTTTTTTTCAGGCAAATCGCAATATAATATAAATAAGTACCAGAGGTACTAAAAAAGTCATACAAAACAACTAAAACATAACCAAAATGCACTTCTACGAAGCCTATCCTTAACCACTACTACGAAGAGCTAACAAACAAATTATAGGCTCATGCCGCCAATCCCAAAACGAGTTCCCCAATCTAAGATGTCCTCTATTACTAATCCAAAACAATGATCTAAAAATGATTAATTCTAAAAAATCTCCATTGATGTCCTCTGCTCCTTTGAAAATCAGATTATTGCGCAGAAGCCAAATGGTCCAAATGATTGCTTCCCAAATAGTCATCCACTCCTTCTGTCCCTTAGCATGCTTCCACAGGCCCTTGTGTTGCAATAAACGGTCCACGGGGTCCGCCGAGAGTACTGTTGAGATTCCCAGCCACTGATAACATTTCATCCACAACTTATAAGATTCCGGACAAATGAACAACACATGTTGTGTCGTCTCTTGATTTTCTTTACAAAGAATACATTCTTCCGAATCCAAACTAGCATAAATATTTCTTCGACGGAGATTTGTTATAGTCGGAATCCTGTCTCTGATCACCCTCCACGTGAACGCCGCCACTTTTGTTGGTGCACACGTCCTCTGATGGGTTTAAAACCTGAATTTGAAACTTTTCAAACTCAGATTTTAAGCTCATCACCTATGCCTTCCTTGTATGAAGCTTTTGCAACCATTGATAGAGATGAACGCCGTTGCAGGATTATGCTAGCTTCTCCAATAACCAAACCAAGTGTTGATTATGTTCCTGACCAAATGGTATTTGCCAATACTGCTGGTTCTCGTCCTCCTGGAAAGTATAATTACTCCAATTGCCATAGCCCGAGTCATAACAAAGAGGTGTTTTAAGCTCCATCCGGGGCGGGGCTTCGGGAGAAATACGGTGGGAACAAAGGGAAAGGCCATCGACCAATTGTTGCACTTGCCGAGACCCCTGTTGGGCCTGCCGGTCGGATTTTACCCAATTTCAAGAACAAATAAGTCGGATGATTCACAATCAATTGGGAGCATATCTTCATCCTACTGCCACAAACACATATACGGTAACTTTTGCTTCAGGTACTCCTATTGCTCTAATGTCCAGTCTAAAAGCCTTCTGCCTGGGTACTAGATTCTGGAGCTAATGATCATTTTACGGGTGCGTCAAAACTATTTTTTCCTCTTTAACTCCAGTTAATCACTCTGTGTGTCTTGCTGATGGATCTACTTTGAATATCCGAAGTAAAGGTGATATTGTCATGTGACCGCATATTACTCTCAAATCAGTTTATCATGTACCCAATCTATCATATAACCTTATCTCTGTTAGTCGTCTAGCTAAAGATCTTAACTGCACTGTAATCTTTACTTGTGATGGTTGTGTTTTTCAGGACCGGATTTCGAAGAATATTTTTGGCAAGGGATATGAGCATAATGGACTTTATTATTTTGGTAGCCCACATGGTAAATGTCTATCCATCTTGTCTAGCCCACATCTCACAAAGTCCGTATTTTTGGGGTCCTTTTGTCCAAACTCTTTTGTAATCTCCTTATCAACATTAAATGTTTGGCACGCTCGTTTAGGCCATGTCAATTTCAAATACCTTTGTATTTTGTTTCCCAATTTCAAGAAAGCTTGCCAAAAATTTCATTTTGAGTGTGTTACTTGTGACTTATCTAAGCATTTGCGTACTAGTTATATACCTCGAATGCACCGTTCCCCTAATGCATTTGATATTATTCACTCTGATTTTGGGGTTCGTCTTCTATTACTGCTCTTTCTGGACATCGATACTATGTGACTTTTATAGATGATCATACACAATGCACCTGGCATTACCTCATGAAACATAAATCAGAAGTCTCTTCATTGGTCTCACAATTTCTTCAAATGATCAAAACTCAGTATAATACTATCGTTCGTATTCTTCGGTCTGACAATGGCGGGGAATATGTTATTGATCCTCTATGATCTACTCTTAAACGTCAGGGAATTTTACAACAGCTCACATGCCCATACATCCCTGAGCAGAATGGTGTTGCTGAAAGGAAAAATCGGTCTCTTATGGCCATTGTGTGTTGTCTCCTATATGGGATGAAAGTCCCAAGCGTTAGGAAAGTCCCCAAGCGTTACTGGCATATGGCAGTTCTTACTGCTACTTATCTTTTGAATCGTACTCCGAGTCGTATCCTTCAGGGTCAGGCACCTATGCAACTTCTTCAGCCCGATAACAAAACTTTGTTTCCCATCCACCCTCGTGTCTTTGGGTGCACTTGCTTTGTCCAAAATAAAAATCCCACCGTACGAAATTGGATGATAAAGCTATCCGCGGTATCTTTCTTGGATACTCTGCTCAATCCAAGGGTTATCGGTATGATCCTGCCACTCGTCACATGCATCATACCTTGGATGTAACCTTTCTTGAAGGTGTTCCCTACTATTATGGTGAAACAAATAATCTCCCATCTGACCATTTCTTCGAGAATCCGGTATCAGCCCTTTCTCGTTCAATTCCAACTGATACTCCTCCCGAGATCTCCTCTTCTCCTTTACAATCCGCTCCGGATGTCCACGAACCAACCCATCATGATCAGACTAGTCCTTTTCGACAGGTGTACAGTCGCCGGCATTCTGCTCATTCTCCCCTGCCAGATGCTTCTTCGGGATCAGGTATTGCCTCTTCACCAATTATTGATATGGCTTCTCCTCCCCGTTATCCCACTCGTAATCGTATTCCTCCTGACAGATATGGGTTCCCTCATATCACACACCCTATTTCCCAGTATGTATCTTATCAAGATCTTTCAGACTGGTATCACACTTTCCTTACTCCGGTAGCCTCCGTTCCTATTCCCCGTACAGTGTCAGAAGCTCTTCAGAATCCGAAGTGGGTCGACGCTATCACTGAGGAAATGACTACCCTCCGATCCAATAATACATGGGATCTTGTTCCCCTCCCCCAAGGAGCCAAGACAATTGGCTGCAAATGGGTCTTTAATGTCAAATTTCATGCTGACTGGTCCATTAGTCGATATAAAGCACGCCTTGTTGCTAAAGGCTTCACTCAGATGCCTGGCAAAGACTTCAATGCAACTTTTTCTCATGTTGCCAAACTCAGTACTATACGGTCTCATCTCACTGGCTTCATCTAATTCCTGGGATTTACACCAGTAAGATATCAAGAATGAATTTCCCAAAAAAAATTGGCCTCTCTTAAAAAAATTTAAAAAATTAAATTTGAAATTTTACCATAAAAAAATTGTAGTTTACTCCTTAAACATCACATTTTGCCCATCTTAAATTATATTTTGACCCCTAAAATTTGTCTTTCAACCATAAAGAAGGTTTGATAAACCCATACATCATATCAGTAGTGCAAGCTATAGCAAACAGAAAAAAGAGAAAGATTTTGTCACGGGTTGATAATGATATTGCGAATGTCATGTATTGACATATACCGCCACGGGTTGACGATGATATTGTGGATGTCATATATTGACATGTACCGTCACAGGATGACGATGACATAGAGGAGTCCCGTCACTTCCGACGCGTCTCCTCTTGAATTATGGAGTATGGATGGTTGGAGTTGAATGGGAGTGATGGTGGTAATGATCCTTAATGGATTTTAATTGTGGCAATTATGAATTAATTGCGGTATTGGGACACCCGAGGATGTTAAATGAAGATGAAATCTAGTATTTTGAGGTGGATTTCCAACCTATTTGGAAACACGTCATTCCAATCACCGCTGGTTCATGCCACCGGATATATATGGCGATGGTTCATGCCGCCGGATGTATGTAGCGATGTTTCATTCCGCTGATTTTATAGCGATGTTTTATGCCGCTGACTCTATGGCGAGGATGATTTCCGATCGCAATCAGGATATGTGTTTTGCCTAAAAGGATGTGCTGTGAGCTGGAAGAGTTCAAAGCAAGAGACAGTAGCCGATTCTACAACTGAAGCTGAGTATATTGCAACTCTTCATTCTCGGTCCCTTTATTGAAGCACTAGAATTGCACCGCCTTGATTTGGGGTAGGCAATGAACAGTGTTTTCGAAATATTAAATAAAAAAAATTTTAAATGGGGACTTGCATGAAACGATTTACATGGATCCTCCACCAGGGTTTCGGGCTGAGGGGGAGTCTTGTGGCAAGGTTTGTTTACTCAATAAATCCATTTTTCTTAGTGCCATTCTGATCATACATGCTTCATTCGTCGTAAGGCGACCAATCAATGCATAATTTTGTCTATTTATGTGGATGACATCATTATTACGGGTAATGGCGTATTTGGAATTATGTAAACGGGACCTTGGTAAATGCTTTGATGTTACAGATTTGGGAAATTAAAGTACTTTCTTGGAATTGAGGTGGCCCGATCACGCAGAGGCATATCTCTTTCTCAACGAAGATATGTTCTAGATCTGTTACATGATACAAGCATGCTAGGGTCTAGACCAGCATCGACTCCTATCGATCCTAGGATCAAGCTTGTACCAGAATGTGGTGATCCTCTACCAGATGCTTCTGTTTATCAAAGATTGGTTGGACGTCTCATTTATCTTACCAACACAAGACCAGACATTGCTTTTGCTGTTAGTATCACGTCTCATCTTGATGCGGCATATTCTCTAATATCTCAAAACGACACCTGGTTTGGGGTTATTCTTTGAGACAGGAATACAATCTGGCCTCTCTTGTTTCACAGATGCTGATTACGCAGGATCGAAGAGTGATCGTCGATCCACATCTAGTATTTGTACCTTTCTTGGAAATCATCTTCGTGGAAAAGTAAGAAACAAGCGGTTGTCTGTCGGTCGTCTGCTAGCAATGGCTCAAGGTGCTTGTGAGCTTATTTGGCTTCGTTCTCTTATGTCAGAACTTGGTTTTCCTGTCACGCAACCCTCTGCATTGTTTTGCGATAATAAGTCAGCCATTATGCTTGCTTCCGATTCTGTTCTCCATGAACGAAGAAAGCATATAGAAGTGGGCATTCACTTTATCAGAGAAAAAGTTTGTTCTGGAATAACTGCTCCTAGTTTTGTTCCCTACTCGGTCAGACTGCAGATGTATTCACCAAAGCTGTGGGACCAATATTACTTAAGTCTTCTATTCATCGAAGAAACTAGTTGATATCTTCGTCCAAGCTTGAGGGGGAGTGTTGAATATTATTATTACTTAATTGTCCTATGTTTAATACCTTATCTTTAGGTCAAAAGTAATCCCTAAATTTAGGCTAAAGTCCTTGCTTATTCCAAGATAATGTAGGCAATTTGTCTCCTTGTTTTTTCTGTCTCATCTCTATCATAATTAGATGTAAATGTAATGAATTAAATCAATTTCTACTAGAAGCATATTGGTGTGATAAAGTTTGATGAGCTTGATTTAAGGGACGGTGTTGGATAATAACAATTATCCTAGATAAATCAATCTCATAGTTTAAGTAGTTACCTTGTTGTAGTAGTATTAGGATTCTCTAGTTATATTAAGATTTAACTTCTAGCCTTAGAATCCTAGTAGCATTATGTTTTAAAGTCTATTTAACAAATAGGGATTATTTTATCTACACCAAGAATCAAGAAATAAATTTCTGATTTCTTCCCATATATTTTGCTCACTTTTGATCAGCAATTTATTTTCCGGAGAGTGTAGCTACTAAAGAAAGATCACCATGTAAGTTGAACAAACAAACCAACGAATGAGACACACATTCAATGACAAGCTTGAAGTCTTGATTCCTATAAGATACTTGCAGTATAAAGATGATGAAGACAGGAAACAAATGAATGTGACCAAGATACTTATTGTGTGCTAATTTAACAAATATCGTGTATATATATATCTAAATTGAAAGAGACAAACTAGTGATACTAATTATTACAGCACGATCCCTTCTCAAGGGCACGTCACATGCTACTTTTCGAACCTTATACAGAAAGGAAATACCGTTCACATTACCATAATCATTCACAGTTTCGTAATCAACCAGAGATTTTGATTATCACGTAACATGTAAACATGATTGTCACCACCTACAAACACCCCAAAACTGTAGGTCCAATTTTATCATTCACCAGTTTTCCCAACAATAGAAAACACGGAAAAGTAAGATTAATATGCTGTTAAGATTACCTTTGGTTTTATTGAACAATTGCTTCTTACAAAAAATATTTAACTAATCAGAGTAAAGTCAGGTTAAAGAAGCCATAGAGCAGAAATTGCAAATTCCTTCATTTACCATGCACATGAGGCTGTAACATTTTATTTGCATGCATACACTTGTTAGCATTTATTGAATTTTGCTGCCAGCTCATTTAACTGAACATTTGTTTAATAGAAGCCCCTTTACATAGTTAGTTAGGTGAGGGAAACATGATTTATAACAAATCCAATTAGTATAGTGTAACTGACCTGGTATCATAGAGTGTACAGCTTAAGAATTATCAAATATTTTCTACTGAAAGCATAGATAATGAAGAACATGGTGAAAGAAATTAAAATAATAAATGGGCTTCCCGTCCTGCAGGAAGATGCAAAACAGGTGTTGAGAATGTGAGAAAGGAGTTCAACCTTCCGAAAGTAAAGGATCACCACTTCTTTGGAGCCAGAAAATTTAGCTGGAGTAATTTTACAAGCATCAGCGTGATGAATGTCCTTAACCTGCCTTATAAGAATTCATAAGACCTACCATTCAAACATACTGAATCGTAAAGTTAAAGCACAATACAACAGCTTCAACTAACAGTACCATACATGTGAATATGACAGAGAAAATGGAGATGTATGTTAGATTTTTATGAAACATGATAATCCAAACTAAGGCCTTTGGAATCCCATTTTGTGAAGCAAGTTACTGAATAACTGAAGTCCAAATTCAATGAACCAGAAACAGTTAAGTAAGCATGCCAGAAAAACTATAGAATCATTCGCAAATTACCAAATTTGTACATTGCAGTATTGCACAGCATCTGGTATTGGAAAATGGCATTGCTTTATTAACTAATCTAGGAATATTTCCAAACACCAATATTTTGGGTATGTGAATGTTAATTTATACATAAATTGTTGCATCATCATGCTAGATGGATATCTTCTGCAGATTTTTTGTTTTAAACTTTCAGTTTGTTTTATTTTATCAGTTTATCTTTTGATTATTTGAAGTTTTGAATAAAGGGATAGAGTTCTAGAGAGAAAGAGGTTTTAGGAGATTTGGGTTTATATTTTCGTTTGTACGGAGGAAACCTTCTTGTATTATGGAATCCAATTCATAATGAAAGGAAAAGAAAAGTTAATCACAACAGTAGTTGTCTCGTCAATGAAAGGAAGAGAAAAGTTAATACAACAGTAGTTGTCACGAGATCTGAGGTTCTCTCCTAACGAGCCTCAAACCCAAGAGATCGAGAGGTTCTCTCTAACGAGCCTAAAATTTAAAAATCACGAATCGCCCCATCATGAGATCCAAAACCTGATATTGTAACAAATTACCAGAAGATGACCAATTCTCTGCGAAACTCTTTTTGAGATTTTTCAGAAATTTATTCATACTTTAGGATATAAAAATTAAGCAAATCATCTACAGTCTTCTTACTGTTGACTAGGATTAAAGACTTAATATTAATCCCTCACCCATCTGTAAGCGAATATAACTCAACCTAAAGAATTCTGAACTTTCCCAAAAGATGAATATCTTATCAACTTTTCGATATTTTCCACTGTTTCAGTAGAAGTTCAGACATATTATACGCCTGTATAGTTCTCAATGAAATAAATTTGAAAAATGGATATTGCACATGCTTGCTCATAAAGTGTTAGTTGAAAAATTCTTTGAGATCAATTTGTAAGGTAAAATTGTCAAGAGACACTAATTGGGCTCAAAAGAAAGCTATAACTAACTGGGATTCAGGTTTAATAAGACCATATCAACTGATCAACATATGGATTTTGTAAATCACAATTCTCAAAAGTCTTCCATGTGCCATCGTATCAGGTTCCCGATTCTCGTACACTTCCAAACTTGTAGAAGTTTGAGATTCAAGCAGTTTATCTCTGTACAGCTGAGTCCTTCGGTGACCAGCAGAAATCCGCAAAATAGGAACCACGTATTTAGAACTTTCAGATTCACAACTGACACAGAATGATGTTGTTTCTAGATATTTTGAATATATTGGAAATATATTGATATTATAAAAAACTAACTTGACCAAGTAGTTAGATAGTAGCATATTGATTAGCACAAAGAAAAGCTTCTTTTCCCAAATATGACATCTGCCCTTGTTAAATGTTCACTATTCCACTCTCATGAAGAACTCCATGCCATTCCAAACAATTCCATTCAACCATATGTACATCGAATAAAAGTTTATTGAGAACAAACAATCATAAAAACCAAATACATTTCCCAGAGAAAGTACTTGTCAACTCTTAGCGACTTCTGTCTAAAGGATGAAACCAAAATCTAGTGACATGAACAACTAAAAGAGAGCTAAAACAGAGAGAATGTCAGTAGACCAAGCAAAAATATGTTGGGGCACAAACTGTACCTTAGAGTACTGAACAAAGCATTTGAAATCCACAGACCAAACAGTGAACAAAAATACAAGAACATGAAATGCTCCAATGCAGCCCGAAACTATTGAAGCATCCCCGAAATCCAAGGTAGGAACCACAGCTAATAGCCACACGCCATAAAGAACTGCAAAAGGCCACAAATCCAATCGCCACGCCCAATGCCTTTTTCGCAACAAATCAACAGTATTCACCACTTTTCCGCCGACATGAAACCTCGACATCACGATGCTTCCGTTGCTTCTACTCCAAATTTTCTGCGATTTCAAAAGAAAAAAAAAATAAGGAAGCAACTAGTGGAGACTATTGATGAGATGTTGTCTTCAGCTCATTATTTGGAAAAAATTACAGTAATCGTTGCAACTTTGCATCTTTACTTTCGCTTTTTCTTACAATATACTTTACGCTTTCGTAAAGAAAACAAAACAGGCCATTGATTCGAACACAGAAGAATTTATGGCAAGATATTCCGAAGAGAAGAGAATAGGAATTGACATAGAAAATGAAGCGAACCTGTGTGCCGAAGGGGACCGGAGGATGATTGATCGAGCAGCCCTAGAGGTTTTCAACAGAGTGATGTTATTGGAAGCTGAGGCATTTTTTTATACAACATTCATTGAGAATATATATGCCCAATCGTATGTGGCAGCTCCAAAAAAATTGTTCTCAATTTATTTATTAGTTCAATAATCTTAATCAGTTAATACTTTTTTTAAATAAAATAATCTAAAACTTGGAAGAAATTTCTAAAAATATGAGATCCTTGCTGAGTTTTCTCCTCCTAATTTTTTTTTTTTTACTATTAAAAATTGGATGATTACGTGAATATTTTTTGAATTATTATGATGGTAAATTTTGTTATTCCTTTTCAATATGTCAAAAAGTATGATTATTTAAAATTTCTACAGAATGAAATCATTTGCGGTACTCTCCTCAAATCCTTTGATTATTGAAATTTAGGGGGGTGTATTCAATCTAGATTTTTACTGACTTTTAATGATTTTTTTAAATGATTGACTTTTATGGAGTTGATAGATTTCTATTGACTTTTATAGAATTTCATGGAGTTATAAAAATATTTGTATAGACTTTTTCAATAGATTTCTATGGACTTTATCGATTTTTAATGACTTTTAGAATTATGGACTTTTATGAAATTGATAGATTTCTAATAACTTTTATAGAATTACACGGAATTATCAAATGAATTTTATAGACTCTATAGATTTTACAACTTATAATTAATTTCTTTGAACTACAAATGAGCATAAATAACTTATTCAACATATAATTTTTTTGACTATTAATGTAAACACATTTTACTTATTTAACAGTGAAAATGTGAAAAATACATATTCAATTCTTTTGCATGGCAAATACTGAACAACATTTTGCATCTTCAAGATGACGACCTGGATTGAATATCTCTAGACTTTTAAACTCCATAAAAGTCATTAAAAGTCAATAAAAGTCTATAACCAATACACCCCCTTATAGTTTACAATTTTAACTTGTTTATTAAATAATAATAATAATGTAATTGGTATCAAATCCCTACAAAATGAAATCTCCCACAAATCCTTTTCTCAAACGATCCAAGTCCAATCATAGTTTTATCATTATAAATAATTTGAATACTATATATTATTTGGCTTTTATGTTATCCACGGGTTTAATTTTGAAAAGCACACATTAAAGGAAAAATAAAATATATTGTTTGAAAACAATGGTTTAATTTTTTTTTAAATTTTGACTCAAGCTCAAAAAATATATCTAATGAAGCAATGGAGAATTGAAGATGTTGATTGGAGAGATTGAATGATAAAACTTGCATGCATTTAAATTACAAATCTATATGTATATCAAAGCTTTATTGACATGAGAAATTTATATCCAAATTAAATCTTTAGACTTCACATAAATAATTTGAAATATAGTGATGATAGTAATAATTAATTAAAATCTATAATTAATATCAGAAATTATTTATTATTTGAAATTTAGGTGATTAGTGAGAAAGTACACAATCTAGGATAATTTTATATTCAAATATTTGTAAAAACCCAAAAATTGTCCCAACACCAGCCGCTATTTAGTCACATTCTTATGGCTATCTGAAATTCATCAGGCTCGCTTATAAATTCATGAGGAAAAGACATTTCTTTGAAAATTCTGAAAAAATATTCACAACATTCCCATCAACCCCAGAAAGGTTTGTGCGTAGGAGGTGAGGAAAAATAAGCAGCCAAATGCCTAGAAAAAAATTGGGAACATAGCTGGAAACAAGTGAGAACACCATTTTCAAGTTCACGCTTTTCTTTCTTGTGTTTCCAAACTGATTTTTTAACCTTGCCGATGGCCAGAAATGTATCCAAAAGTGCCTTATTTCGATCATCAAGTACTCGACTCACTCATCTTTGAAGAATAAATATGGTACGAAACGGTCAGAAATTGGAAAAAATGTTCCACCTAAAAGTCGAAGAACTCAACGAGACGCATCTACCGCCGTCGAAACGCTCCCACGCATTGTCACGTCATAGGACCGGAGCCGATAACATTTGTGTTGCTTCCAAACATAAAATTCGAAAACAACAAGCATCATAGTATATAATCCAACCAGTCTTTAATCCATTAAATAAATATGTTTTTACAACTTGAAATTATATAAAAGAAATTGGTTGCATGATTGTTCTAAGCGAAATAAATCAATGGAAGCCTAAACAATTAAACTTAACAAACTGCAGTTTCTTGAAACCTTAGTAGCAACAAGGAATTACCTGTTAAACATGGATTTTTCTTTTATTCATTTTCATTTAGTAACTCTGCTATCATTTACAATATATATAGATACAAGTTACAAGCTCATGATTGTATTTACGGCCAATATATTTGCTAAGATGGATCATTTTAAACAAGGGATTTGATATTATTCATCTCTTATTTTATTGGGACTAATGACTCACGTGAATACTCTTCTTCAAGTTGGTGCTTGGATATCACTAATGCCCTTATCAAGTGAGTCGTGGCAGTTGATCTTCTGATTTAACGAAGGGAAATCGTATAATTATGTCATTAAGAGTTTATTTAATGAAGTGCCTGTTTATTTCAGCGTTCTGAGTTCGATCATGTTGGACAGGGTTTTGTGAGATATCAATGTCAACTTTATTATTGCTGAACAAGCTCATCTCCAAGCACGGCACGCATCCAATTTCCAGCAATAACCTCCTTGGCCATCGCACAGCCCTTTTGCCAACCCTCTGAACTCAGCCTCAACACTTGACAAAGCCACTACCTTTTGCTTATTATTTCGCCATGTCCCTAAGTTTCCTCCCACAAATGTAAAGTAACCTGAAGTAGAGTTTCTATCCAGCACGATCCCTGCCCAATCGGCATATGTATACACTTCAATATGTTTACATGGTTGTTTCTGGAAAACATTATTCCCTTTCCCTGTGAGGATTTCACGCAGCAAAGGATCCGATCACCGCATCCATATGCACTTCACTTGGATTATGCATAAACTAGCTTACCACACTCAGCGCCTATGATATATCGGGGCCAGTGTGACAAGTAGATAAGTTTCCCCACCAGTCGTTGATATCTCCCTTTATTTGTAGGCGCTTGGTATAGGTGTTCTATAAGTTTATGATTTTGGACTATAGGAGTTGTTGCTGGCTTGCACTCCATTAATCCTACCTTCGAAAAAGGATTAAGTATATACTTTCTTTGTGGCAGGAAGATAAACTTCGAGATCTTGCTACTTCTAAATCCAAGAAGTATTTAAGTCCTCCTAAATTCTTCATTTCGAAATCAACAGCTAGTTTCTCTTGTAGTTGATAAATTTCTTTGTCATCATCCCAAGTAATAATCATGTCATCCACATACACAACCTTCCATTGTTGATGTTTTACGAAAAGGTGTGGTCCACATTGCTTTGCTTAACTCCGTACCCTTTCATTGTTGAGCTAAATCTCTCAAACCATGCTCAAGGTGATTGTTTCAACTTGTATAAAGCTCGTTCTGTGACACCCCTTACACATATAACACATACACATGAGGCATAACATAATATTAATGGCAGCAGAAATTTCAATCTCATAACATCATGCAATCAAGACATTTAGCATCTTATAATAAGTTACAAGGCATATCGAGATATGTATGCCACAAAAATGACCAAGGTTGTACCCCTCACAACCCAACCAAAAACCTATACAATATATGCAAATGATGAGCTGAGGGAGAAGGACTAGAGTCAGCCAGCCGACCTTCGATCCATTACTTCCAAAATACGTAGAAACACCTTGTAGAATCAACTTTTTATTTACAGCAACTGAAAAACAACATTTGCATTTGGGTGAGTTGCAAACTCAATGAGCATATTCAATAACGTAGTATTTAAAATCACACAAGCATATAATTCATATCCACATAAGCACATGAATATACTCACATGATTCATCATCATAAGCTTTTCATCACTTCACATGATTCATATAAAATGAAATGATGCACATGTATGTCTGTATTGTTATTCTGTTATGACCCAACTAATACCAAGAACAATCCGCGATCACGATATGGCCGGCACTCTGTAGATCCCCTTTTGAGTTCTCAATTAACTCGGAATCGATATTCTTTGATTCTGTAATTATGACCGTACTCAGAATGAAATAACACATGGTTCAAGGTCATTAGTGGCCATAACAGAGTTCTTTAATCTCTTATTAATGCACATGTCATAATCATATGCATAACATCAAAATAATAAGGTAAATAACATCATATAGAACTTATAACATCACATTTCACCATGTACATTTCAGAACTCAAGTTAGTTCTTGCACATCATATTGCATCCATTCCAATTCATTCAAACAATTCAGGATACTTATATAACACAAATTACATACTTATATAAAGTTAAATACCAAGTTATAAGGATATACTCACAAGCGATACTCCTATCTCGTAGGAAGTGCTTAATTCGCCTTACTGGTGCCAGTATCAAACGTAGAACCTATCAGTGCATATCAAATGCACAACCAAACTCAATATCATATGTTTTAATATGAATTAATTATCGTTATGCATGAAATGTTCATACCAGGTGCAATATTACTTTTCTACTATTCATTATTTCTCAAAGTTACAATTATGTTTTCTCAATTTCATTTTAGTGTAACCAGTATATGCACATAACTTTTTATACCCATAAATTTTGTCTAAATTCGAAACTACAACAGAATCTCATGTTTCTTGTTACATATTGTTTATCATTGTTTAATCTATCACATATATGAATTTCATAATTTTTGGGCATTATTTCAAATTAAGCCATACCCTAAACATAAGAAAAGTTAAGAAAAACTACCTCAAAAGGAAGGTAACGAGGCGAGGATTCCAGATATGTACTTATTTTCAAGTTTTGACGTCGTTTCGAAGTCCGAAAATCAACGAAACCTAAATTTCTTTCTTCTCTTTTCTCTTTCAAAGTTCACGGCAATTACACACACTAAAACGTGTAATTATGTGTAAATCCTGAATTTTCAGTCGGTTTCCAGATTTATTTTCGTTTTTATTTTCTTTTATTTTTTTTAATAAATTTCTAAAATTACCAAAATACCCTTCAACATCTATTCTATTCTTTTCAACTTTAATCACTAAATTTAATCACTATTTTTCAATTTATTCATTAAATTTACTATATATTCAATTTTACTACTATTTATTCAATATATTTGAATATATTCACTATATATATTCAATATTTCTTAACATTTATTCACTATTTCTTAACATTTATTCATTACTCAATTTATTAAATCTATTCAATATTACTTAAATTCTATCCATTCTATGTATTTTTATCACTTATTTATCAATATTTTCCTAACTTTAATCAATTACATATTTTACAATCTCTATGCTTTCCAATGCACATATGAAATGTCAAAATATATGCATTTATGCTATGAATGATTTCATATATGCCATGATGCGTATGCATGATCATGTGAAATTTTCGGGTCATGACACGTTCCATCTTACTCACCATCTCAGTCTTAGAGGAAGATGTGTACCCTAATGCAAGATTCATATAGACCTCTTCTAAATAACCATGGAGAAAAATGTTCTCATGTCAAGTTGTTATAGTGGCCAATGAAATTTTACCGCAAGAGATAATAACACTACAATGTTCAATTTGGCAACTTGGGAGAATGTTTCCACATAATATATCTCGTAATTTGAGTAATTCCCATTGCCACGAGCCAAGCCATATATCTGGCAGTGGACTTATCGTCTTCGTATTTGATTGAAAAAACCCATTTACACCTACTATCTTCTTACCTTCAGGTTTTGGTACTAGATTCCACGTATGATTCTTTTGTAAGGCTTTAAGCTCCCCTTATATGGCTTGTGTCTATTTGGGATGAGCCATTGCTTGTTCCACGTTATCTGGAATCTGTTGGGAACATAATGCATTTGTGAAGGCCTTCATATTCTCGGGTAGACGTTGTGTAGTCATACAGTTGGCAATGAAATATTTGGACTTCCTTGCTTCTTCAACGGGGATTACATGTTTGGTGGTTTACCACGATTGTGCCTGAAAGGTAACATATATTCCAATGAACTATTTGAATCATTAGCAGGGGAACTTATTTCAAGGCTGCCCACAGTAGAATACTTCGACAGTGTAGGAGAGTGGGGTTCTTGGTCTGCTTGGTTGTCACTTGGTTCATTGGCCTGAGCTACTTCCACGATAGCAATCCTTTCATGTTCATTGTTTATCTTGTTCTAATGGTCCGTGCTCGAGTTGTCCTATAGTTCTGTGTTAGACTCAGTGGTAGCTTCGAATCCATGTTCTGTAGTAGTATTCATGGTCTTCCCATGAGCCAAGTCATTCCTTCACTTGTGGTCTCCCCCTGAGGAGTTGAATTGGATAATATAGGAGGGAGTAATGATTTAATTCCAGGAATGTAACATCCATAGTGATATAGATTGTATGAGTGGTTGGATCTAAACATTTATCCCCCTTTCTATATACCCTGAGAAATAGACACTTGACTGCAGACAAATCAAGTTTACAACGTCTTATGGAGATGAACGAAGACCACACATCCAAAGACTTTTCGTGGACGCATGAGGACACTGGGAGGGTAATGTGGTGGATAGTACTTGGAGGGGTGTTTGAAATTGCAAGACTCTAGATGGTATGCGATTTATGAGGTATATCGTAGAGGTTACTGTCTCAATCTAAAAACAAAGTGGTACATAAAAATCGATGTAAGTTGAAACCGTTGGTTGATAAACCACCTCCCTCGTGTCTAGGTCCGGCGACAACGCGCGTGACTACAGTTGCTACTGCCTGCTATCGTCGTGCCCAGCGTCCCCATGACACTCTAGATCTCAATCATAATCAAAGGGTATCAAGGAAATAGAAGAGTCAATATGATATACCTAATGAATCATCTATGCATCATGTGACATATGCAACTCAATATTGTAAGTAATCCTAAGAGCATACAACGCAGCGGAATAAAATTTTAGGATTACAAACCAGCAAATCTATACATAGGTTATCATATCGGATTAAGGAATACGAAGGTTCTCACCCTTGTAGCGTGTTTGAAGCAGAATCCACGGAGCAGCACGTCCAACGAACTCCGAGTCACAAGCAACACCTCCAAGGTCTTGCCTCTACGGTATCCACATGATCAAATCGAAAGGGATGTTCAAGAACAAGTTGCTAGACTTATTCTTGAACCTATATCAAAACACGGTTCAAAACCGATCAATAGCCACCAATCTCCAACCTTTTCTTACGGCGGCGGCGGCAAGGAAAGGTGACGGCCGAGAGCCTTTTGGAGGATGGCTAGGGTTTATGTTTGATATCAAAGAATGATATGAAAGTATTATTAACAATTAATCAAAACCATGTATTTATATTATAAGGCTTTTAATTAAGGTTCAAGACTTTCTTAAAGTCTTATGGGCCCAAACCCATGATTTAATTAAAACCTTTTAATCACTTAATTAAGACTCTTCTTAATTAATTAATTCATCCAATGAATTTAATTTCCCCTATCGATTTAATCTTTTGTGCGACCCGATAGGATCTTGTAATGTTGGCAGTGACATAAAATCTCATTTTACGTTTCAAGCATTGAGCGGTATCTAGCAACACATCAATGCTACCCAAATTACAAGAATGTCAATGACTCGACATAACCTTTAGAACTTGTGATAATATTAATCATGTAACTTAATCCCTTTGTCCTTTGTGTTTAGATTGAACACGAGTCATGGAATAGTCATACTCGTATATCCAATCTTTATTTCTTGATCCCCAAGTAGAACTAGAATAAACGAATAAGCTCGATATCTCATATCGACTCATTCGAGCATGGCCATGCATTTTAGTTCTCACTTGATCAAGGGCCAAACACATCTCCTGTTATATAGGAGGGACAAATCCTATCTCGATCAGTCAACATCCCTCTACATAATTCGTAGTATATCCAATAGTCGCCTTTATAGATTACCCTGTTACGGGTAACGTTTGACGATATCAAGATACATAACTCCTTATGTTGGGATCTCTGATGATCACAAGTCGTAAGGATTTCATACATTATTATCACTATGAGAATTGCATATGACGATCATATAACTATCCATGTTGCATTCTCATGGTGGGTCTGTCCAGTACATCGTTCTCTAACATGTACCCATATGTTGATTTGATATCTCATATCAATGAACAATTCATCGATCAACATATACTAGTCTCTACGTATTATCATTATCCCTATTCATGATAATACTTGACGAGGGACATCTTTAAGAATAATACAATATTATTCTAAGGACATTAACATATATATTAATTCACAATGCACAGTTAAAAGAATAATATATAATAATGAATTGCCATTCATAAAACCATAAAACATTGTATGTCATAAACAATCATCTAATGACTTGTCTTAGGGCATATCCCAACAAATCTCCCACTTGCACTAAGACCACTCAGACATATACCTAATGCCTAGAGATCTAGTATGACGATCATGCTTCTGCTGTGACAGCGGCTTCGTCAATGGGTCAGATACATTATCATCTGTTGGTACTTTGCATATTTTAACATCTCCTGTTTCAACGATTTCTCGAATGAAATGGAAACGCCTAAGTATGTGCTTGGATCTTTGGTGAGATCTTGGTTCCTTAGCCAATGCGATCGCTCCATTGTTGTCACAATAGAGTTCTATCGGATCTTTAATGCTAGGCACCACTCCAAGTTCAGAAATGAACTTCCTCATCCAAACAGCTTCCTTTGCTGCATCCGAGGCAGCAATATACTCAGCTTCCGTTGTAGAATCGGCTACTGTTTCTTGCTTTGAACTCTTCCAGCTCACAGCACCTCCATTCAGGCAATACACATATCCAGATTGCGATCGAAAATCATCTTTGTCGGTTTGGAAGCTTGCATCAGTGTAACCCATTACATTGAGCTCTTCCTCACCTCCATAAATCAAGAATGTATCATTAGTCCTTCTCAAGTACTTTAGGATATTATTGACAGCAATCCAGTGACCTTCACCTGGATCAACTTGATATCTGCTCGTCATGCTCAAAGCATACGATACATCGGACGAGTACATATCATGGCATACATGATAGATCCAATAGCTGACGCGTATGGAATCTTACTCATGCGTTGTCTCTCATCTGGTGTTGAAGGACACTGTTCCTTCGAGAGATAAATACCATGTGTCATAGGCACAAATCCTTTCTTGGATTCTTGCATGCTAAACCTTTTAAGCACCTTGTCTATGTATGTACTTTGACTTAGACCAAGAAGCCTTCTCGATCTATCTCTATAGATCTTGATTCCTAATACATATGTGGCTTCTCCTAAGTCTTTCATCGAAAAGCAATTCCCTAGCCAAATCTTTACAGATTGCAAGGAAGGGATATCATTTCCAATAAGAAGTATATCATCTACATACAACACTAGGAAAATGATTACGCTCCCACTGACCTTCTTGTAGACACAAGGTTCATCTTCATTTTTGATAAAACCAAACTCTTTGATTGCATCATCAAAACGAAGATTCCAACTCCGAGAAGCTTGCTTCAATCCATAAATGGATCGTTGTAGCTTGCATATCTTTCCAGCATCCTTTGGATCGACAAAACCCTCGGGTTGTGTCATGTACACATCCTCGAGCAGATTTCCATTAAGGAAAGGTGTTTTGACATCCATCTGCCAGATTTCATAATCATGAAATGCAGCTATTGCAAGTAAGATCCTTATGGATTTAACCATGGCCACTGGTGAAAAGGTTTCATCATAGTCAATACCATGAATTTGTTTGAATCCTTTTGCAACCAGCCGACCTTTATAGGTTTGTACGTTACCATCCATATCGGTCTTTTTCTTGAAAATCCATTTGCACCCTATGGGTCGTACCCCTTCAGGTGGATCAACCAAAGTCCATACTTGGTTTGCGTACATGGATTCCATCTCAGATTTCATGGCTTCTTGCCATTTCTCAGAATCATTGCCCATTATAGCTTGTTGATAAGATGACGGCTCATCCTCATCAATAAGTAGTAAGTCACCTTGTTGAGTCACAAGAAATCCATATCTCTGTGGCTCCCGGTATTCTCTTACAGACCTACGCTGGGCTTGTGTCTCTTGAGCAGGTACTTCTTCCACAACAGCTTGCGGTGCCTGCTCTGTTTCCATCTCAATCTCAGGTTCAGTGTTTTCTTGTGGTTGAACTTCACTAAGTTCTATTTCTCTCCCACTGGTTTTTCTAGAAATAAATTCTCTTTCAAGAAATACACCAGTCCGAGCAACAACTACTTTGTTCTCGGTGGGATAATAGAAATAGTATCCTTTCGTTTCCTTAGGATACCCCACAAATAAACACTTATCAGATTTGGGTCCAAGTTTGTTAGTGGCGTGACGTCTAACGAAAGCCTCACAACCCCAAATCTTCATAAAAGACATACTAGGACGCTTCCCAGTCCATATCTCATATGGTGTCTTTTCCACTGATTTAGATGGAACACGGTTCAGTAAGAAAATCGTTGTTTCTAGAGCGTGTCCCCAAAACGATATCGGAAGATCTGCATGACTCATCATTGATCTAACCATGTCTAACAAGGTTCGATTTCTCCTCTCGGATACACCATTCCATTGTGGAGTATACGGAGGAGTGAGTTGTGGGACTATCCCACATTCCTTTAGATAGTCATGAAACTCTTGGCTTAAGTATTCTCCTCCTCGATCTGGTCGAAGGATTTTGATACTCTTGCCAAGTTGGTTTTGTACTTCATTCTTGAAATCTTTGAACTTTTCAAAGGTTTCATGTTTATGTTTCATTAGGTACACATACCCATATCTACTGGGGTCATCAGTAAATGTAACGAAGTATTGAAAACCACCTCTAGCTTGTGTACTTATTGGTCCACATACATCACTATGTATTAGTCCCAATAAAACATTTGCCCTTTCAACATGTCCCTTGAAAGGGGCTTTAGTCATCTTGCCCATTAAACAAGATTCGCAAGTTTCATATGATTCAAAATCAAATGAATCTAATACTCCATCCTTATGAAGTTTAGATATGCGGTTCTCGTTTATGTGGTGCCAGAGATAAGTCGGATTACAATCATTATTTATAATCCTTTTAGTATTTTATGTTATAGATAGGCATATCAAGATTTAATACATAAAGACCATTCACTATTTGTGCACTAGCATAAAACATATCATTTAAATAAATAGAACAACAATTGTCCTTTATTATAAATGAAAAACCATACTTGTCCAAACAAGAAATAGATATTATGTTTTTAGTAATAGAAGGCACAAAATAACAATCTTTCAAAATCAATGATAAACCAGAAGGTAAAGCTAAATGATAATCTCCTATAGCTAATGCAGCAACTCTTGCTCCATTTCCAACTCGGAGATCAACTTCACCTTTCGCCAATGTCCTACTACTTTTGAGATCCTGCACATTTACACAAATGTGAGATCCACATCCAGTATCTAATACCCATGATGAAGAAGTAGATAAATTGACTTCTATAACAAAAATACCTGAAGCGGAAGTCACACTTCCTTTCTTTAGATCCTCCAGATATACTTTGCAGTTTCTTTTCCAATGGCCGGTCTCACCGCAATGGAAACAGTTCCCTTCCTTTGCTATCCCTCCCTTTGGCTTTAGTGCAGAAGACTTTGGCTTAGATTTAGCAAATACCTTCTTTGCTTTCTTGTTGCCTTTAGCTTTGGCCCTTCCTTTGCCCTTATTCACAATAAGAACATTTGTGGCCTTAGTCTTCTTTGTATTTGCTTCATATGTTCTCAACATACCAAGCAATTGTGGTAGAGTCTTTTCCATGTCAGTCATATTGTAGTTAACTACAAATTGACTGAAGCTCTCAGGCAACGATTGCAAGATCACATCGGTGGCCAACTCTTGGTCCAATGGAAAACCCAGCTTGTCCAGATTCTCAATGTACCCAATCATCTTGAGCACATGAGTTCCAACTAGGCTTCCCTCTACCATCCTGCACTGGAATAACGCTTTAGAGACGTCACACCTCTCTTGTCTAGCTTGCTGTTGGTACAACTACTTTAAGTGTTCGATCATATCGAACGCCTCCATTTGCTCATGTTTCTTCTGAAGCTCAGAGTTCATGGTGGCAAGCATGAGGCACCCAACATCAAGTGTGTCACTCTGATGCTTCTTGTAAGCATCTTTTTCAGCTCTTGTAGCTGTTAGGGGAGGTTCCTCAGCGGGCAAGGGTTCCTCTAGGACATATTGTTTCTTTTCTTGTTTGAGGACTATCCTCAAGTTCCTATGCCAGTCTAGGAAATTCGTCCCATTTAATTTGTCCTTCTCAAGGACCGATCGCAGTGATAAAGTGCTAGTAACGTTGTTAGTTCCCATGGATATCTACAATATAAATATGCAAAATAAGTTTATGATTTAAATCATTTAACATGGTCTTATATTAAATGATACTCCCACTAATTTGTTTGAAAAAATATCAACCCTCGAAACCTTTAGTGGGCCAAGATCCATATTTCGCCTAATCTTGAGTTAGCTTTGGCTAATCGCCCAAGACTCGGTTATTTAGGTAGGCAACACTTTGTCAATTATATCACATATAATTCTTGGATAGTTGGACGAACAACACTTTGTTCAATTCATCAAATGAATTATAATCCAACCCATGCCTCTAGGTTCCCAATCCTATTGAGATAACCTAGTTAAGTCGTACCCAATTAAAGTATAACGGATATCACTTTTATCCTTTCGCGCCTTACTAAGATTGCCACGGTGCTTTGCTTTGGCAAACCCACACATGTACAATCGAAGTTATTGACGAGTACTTTTAATTTTGGAAGGCATCTAAAACATAATATTTTAGAGGGATTTATTGATCTCATGATTAATTTGATAATTTAAAATATGTCCACTACATATAGTTGTATACATATCTACATATATGTGTAATACTATTATCAAACTAAAACATAAGATAAATCATGCATCAACATACATAATTAAACGTGACATGGTTATAGCCCCTACTAATGATTTTCTCAAGCCAATGAGAAAATCCTATGAGTCAACCTAAGGTAACTTCACAAGCACCTTCCTTTGGCTCCAATTTGTGAATGGCCTCCTCATCCCGGCACGATGCTCCATCTTCATTGATCACCATCAATAAAATAAACTACACTATTTACAAGATATAGAATTCCTCGATTCACATTCGAGGGGAACATAGGGGAGGGATTACATTTAGAATAAAAATAGAGAAAGGCACGACACGCAGGTCGTATTATAAATTACAAACATCCACAAATCCTATCTAATAGGTCAAAGGGCTATAACCACGCACCATGCTCAAACAACACATAAAGCATGCATTAACATTTAATTAATTAAATTCTAAACATTTTAAATTTAATTATAATTAAAACTGTAAAATAATTTTTGAAAAATTATCGTACGCTCGGGACATCACATGCCACGAACTTAATGCGACTTAGCTACGAACCACCATGGTTCGAACTAACCATGCACCACGGCTGGACCAATTATGGGCCTAGGGTTCGAAACCCTAGCCCACGACATGGTCCGAGCCGATGGCATGGGTGCGGCGCCGCTAGGGTTCCAAACCCTAGCCGCCTTGCACCATGTTGGTTTTTCATCGAGCCAACTTGCTCGAAACACCGAAATCCATGAGCCACAAGCCACGGTCCAACCATGGACGGTCCATGACGGTGACGGCTTAACCATCTCGAGCCAAGGGTTCGATAAACCCTAGCCCAAGCGGCGGCCGAGTAGCTTATGTGAGTAGGGTTCAAAACCCTAGCCTCTTGGAAGTGGCGCGGCCCCATGCATGAGCCAAGGGTCTGAACCCTAGCTCACTAGCGGCGGCCCGAGGGTCAAGTCATGAAGTGGTCGAACCACCTTGAGCCAACACCTCGATTTTACGCTTTCGTGTATCGTATACAATTATTCGCCTATTATATCAAATACAATTATTACGATGATTTTCAAAAACTAAATATTTATTTCATATCATATATGAATTAAACAGTTTTAATAAGCATGCAATATAAAATCTAATATGATTAACACAATTTAATCACATAAATCCGATATGAGCCTTGAACCTGGCTCTGATACCACTGTAAGTAATCCTTAGAGCATACAACGCAGCGGAATAAAATTTTAGGATTACAAACCAGCAGATCTATACATAGGTTATCATATCGGATTAAGGAATACGAAGGTTCTCACCCTTGTAGCGTGTTTGAAGCAGAATCCACGGAGCAGCACGTCCAACGAACTCCGAGTCACAAGCAACACCTCCAAGGTCTTGCCTCTACGGTATCCACACGATCAAATCGAAAGGGATGTTCAAGAACAAGTTGCTAGACTTATTCTTGAACCTATATCAAAACACGGTTCAAAACCGATCAATAGCCACCAATCTCCAACCTTTTCTTACGGCGACGGCGGCAAGGAAAGGTGGCGGCCGAGAGCCTTTTGGAGGATGGCTAGGGTTTATGTTTGATATCAAAGAATGATATGAAATTATTATTAACAATTAATCAAAACCATGTATTTATATTATAAGGCTTTTAATTAAGGTTCAAGACTTTCTTAAAGTCTTATGGGCCCAAACCCATGATTTAATTAAAACCTTTTAATCACTTAATTAAGACCCTTCTTAATTAATTAATTCATCCAATGAATTTAATTTCCCTTATCGATTTAATCTTTTGTGCGACCCGATAGGATCTTGTAATGTTGGCAGTGACATAAAATCTCATTTTACGTTTCAAGCATTGAGCGGTATCTAGCAACACATCAATGCTACCCAAATTACAAGAATGTCAATGACTCGACATAACCTTTAGAACTTGTGATAATATTAATCATGTAACTTAATCCCTTTGTCCTTTGTGTTTAGATTGAACACGAGTCATGTAATAGTCATACTCGTATATCCAATCTTTATTTCTTGATCCCCAAGTAGAACTAGAATAAACGAATAAGCTCGATATCTCATATCGACTCATTCGAGCATGGCCATGCATTTTAGTTCTCACTTGATCAAGGGCCAAACACATCTCCTGTTATATAGGAGGGACAAATCCTATCTCGATCAGTCAACATCCCTCTACATAATTCGTAGTGTATCCAATAGTCGCCTTTATAGATTACCCTGTTACGGGTAACGTTTGACGATATCAAGATACATAACTCCTTATGTTGGGATCTCTGATGATCACAAGTCGTAAGGATTTCATACATTATTATCACTATGAGAATTGCATATGACGATCATATAACTATCCATGTTGCATTCTCATGGTGGGTCTGTCCAGTACATCGTTCTCTAACATGTACCCATATGTTGATTTGATATCTCATATCAATGAACAATTCATCGATCAACATATACTAGTCTCTACGTATTATCATTATCCCTATTCATGATAATACTTGACTAGGGACATCTTTAAGAATAATACAATATTATTCTAAGGACATTAACATATATATTAATTCACAATGCACAGTTAAAAGAATAATATATAATAATGAATTGCCATTCATAAAACCATAAACATTGTATGTCTTAAACAATCATCTAATGACTTGTCTTAGGGCATATCCCAACAAATATGTCATGCAATATCATGTGAAAGTCAATATAATTCATATAATCCACATAAGAAGTCAAATATCTCATATAAATCAAGTAATGTCATATAAGATCATACTTAGCATCATTACACGTCTTTGCCAGACATCATGATAAACTCATTTCAACGTACTTAAGACCAAAGCTAATCTACCGAGTACTTCTCGAATCAACCCCGGAATCTATTAACCTGGTAATGCAAATTCCAAAATGACACTAAGTGTTCAGGTAGTGCATTGAATCAAATTTAAGTTCTAAATATT
Source organism: Haberlea rhodopensis (assembly GCA_907163345.1). Classification (NCBI taxonomy): domain Eukaryota; kingdom Viridiplantae; phylum Streptophyta; class Magnoliopsida; order Lamiales; family Gesneriaceae; genus Haberlea; species Haberlea rhodopensis. The sequence goes on from CAJQUN010000008.1 coordinate 11,900,442, forward strand.
GACCCTTATCGATTTTCGTACATTTTCAGCCTACCCATTTTCGTAAAAAAATCACTATAATTTCATACGACATCAAAACAACTCGATCTAGTGCTCAAAGTTCAAACTCAAAATACTACATTTCATCTATTATGATGCCAAGCTGGTTCATCCATCTAAATGTAGTTTAGACCCAAAATACGACACATTTGAAAACTCGCCAGTATTTCCGAAATGCTATTGTAGTGGTTTTAGTAAAAATGGCATAACTTCCTCATTTTAAATCCGAACAGTCTCAAATTTTGGCCACAGAAAGAATACTCAAATAGCCATCACTTTCATTAAATGATCAACATCAAAATCGAAAGGAAAACTGTCCAAAATTTCGGAATTCCTCACTGCATGTTCATTGACAGCACATGCAGAATCCAAATCTGACGCACCTTGGTAAAATGATCATATCTTACTCATTTTAAGTCCAGATCGTCTCAAATTTCTGCCACATTAAGAAAACGCAATTATCTAAACTTTTATATTTTGCTCAAAGTCAGATTCAGACTCTATGTGAATTGAAATTTCGAACCCATCTACTGCATGTGCAAAAGTCATAACATATTCACAGTATCAGCAACTAAAAGCATGCTTTGACACCAAATTTTGGTCCTTCAACCTAAATCAAAGTTGATGAAACTTAAAATGAAGTTATACCTTCCATTAGCTTCAAGAGTTGCAGCCAAATCAATGTCCAAAACTCGATCCTAACTCCACTCGACCGGCTTCCTTCCTAACTCCACCAAAATTCAAAATTTTTGGCAAGCTCTCTTCATCTCCTCTTGGGCTTCTATATTCCACAATTGCATGTAGGATTTGACTAAATTTTCTTATGGAATTTTGGATGGTGTTTTTCGAAAAATAAAGGAGAAAAAAAAGGATGAAGATGAAGGAAAACAAATGAAACAAGTCTTGCCTTTTTAAAGAAATGGGGCGATAGCCCCAAAGCCAACCAACCAATATTTTGTTAATTTTTTTACAAAAATTAATGAGTTCACCAAGTATCCATTCAAATAAAATAAGCGTATGCTTGCATGCACCTTGCATGTATACTTGTATAATTTGATGCATTTGATTTCAATTTAAAAGATATTGTGACTCGGAACACCTTAATTCGAAATCTTAACTTTTAATCACATGGGTTTGCTTAAACATCGTTAATCTAGATTATCATAATTAATTAGCAACATGGCCTTACAGTTTAGGTTGTGTAACAAATATGATGGACTCGACCTATTTAGGCCAGTGTTTTATTAATATCTTAATATCTCTATACAATGTAGATATATAGTTTGTGAAAGACTAAAATCATAGCAATGACGAACTATGACACAACAAAATTCAAAGGTCGTTTTCTTAATCGTCTCTTCTCATTTGCATCTACTTATATGTGTTGATCTTTATTGTTATAGATATCATAGGCTTGGTTCTAATCTTGTTTTAATTTCAATTTTTCTTATATTGTGTAGTAGTTTTAGTGGGCTAATTGCATCCCCACCCCTTGTGAAATATCTTAAGAACACATACACCCCTATGTAATATTTATTGTCTAAAACACCCTTGTTAAATGCCTCTAAGCGCACACACCCCTATTTAATATTAAAATATATCCTTATGTTTGTTACTAAGGTGCATTTAGGCCCCTTCTTTCATGATTATTTCTTCACGGAAACCCTCAGACATTGAAACTCTAATTTAGGTCAGGATCGTGCCGAAAATTGGTATGATGAGATTAACTAATGTAATAAATGTTATATATATTTCTAGAATAAAAGAAATGTTGTTGACCATCTATCTCACAGATTTTTTTAAATTTTAAATATATTGGTTATACTTTACACCCTAAGGTAGGAAGGAAATTAGGGTTGTGCTGCCTATTGTCTAAGGAACCATTGCAGAATCATCGGTCGCGATCATGTGGTTGGTGGTGAGGAGCCATCATAAAACCTACTGGAATACCTGACAATAGTTTGGTCAGAAGGTATATATCAAGTTATCAAAATTTTATTGTGATATGGAAGCATTGTATAATGTTAACTCGGATTTTGGTAGTGGGTTATCTTGGTTAACAATAGCTCCTCCCTTATTGGAAGTGAGCGGTCCTGAAAAGAAAAGGTTGGAAGAAGACCAGAGAGTGATCTCCGATGGGTCTTTCCGACGATCAAATCAGGGTTCTTTTTTATGTAATATGGAAATAAACATTTAGCTAGAAATTTGCGGGGGAAAATCTCTCTTTCTTAACCTGACGACCCCATATATATATGGGGCGGTGAGAAAGAATACCCTATCGTGTTTGGCTGGGACCTATGGGAAGCCACCGACCAACACTGTATCTGTATAGGGCGCACTACTTGAGGGATTTTTATACCAGAAAATATTCCCTATACTAGTCACCATATGATTGGTCCTCGTGGCAAGTGGTCCCCTAATGAGACAAAATTCAGTTAGATGTTTCCCGCGTGGAGGACCGCACTTGTGTCCAAAGTACCTCCCTGAACTCTGAAGGGGAAACCAAGACAGTTGTTTAAGGTTGGGAGTATAGCCCGTGCTACCTGGTTCAATCCAGCAGGGCTGAAGACCTTTCCCGAGCTGAGCATACTGATGGGAAACGCAACTGACCTAGCCTATGAATACCGAGCTGATCACTCTTGTAAATAATATACACTGACCTGCTAATATAATACCGTGCTGCGCTCAGAAGTGGTCAAATACCCCTCCTGGGAATATTCCTTTCGGATTGAGCCCTTCTGGGTGAGATTATGCTCGAGTAAGGGCCGAGATCGTACTGGACATGATATCCGGATATCATGAGTATCCCCTCTTAGTCGAGCTAGAGTAACGCTGTTCTCGACTATACTTCGACCGAGGCCTGAACCGAGCTATCAAATTCAAATTTCTAACCCTTGACAAGACAGGGTGTCAGTCAGATGTGACCGTTGATGTATGGCTAATCGATGCGGCTGCCACGCGTCATCATCCACAATTGAGACGTTTGAACTCCCTTGATCTTGGCCATTGAAATGGGCCTGGCCCTAACGGCCCAACCTTCCGGGCGCCTATAAATTAAACCTCACTTCTCATTCGCACCACTTCTTCTTTCTTCGCCTCCTTCCGCTCCGCCTGCTCAGCTTTTTCTGTAAGTTTTTCGCCCTTGCTTTTATTATATCTACTTTTTCATGTCTGCCTCAACATCGTCAACTTCCGGGGCTGCCCTTAAGGGATCGGCCGCCGATGCCTCGGGGTCGGGGCTGTCGAGCTCTCCGATCCTTAGTGGCCAGGCAGAGCCAATTACTACTGCCGTTCCTCTTCTTCAAGTCCCCCCTATTTTTACCCATGATCCCTCCCCCCAGAACTTCGAGGTTGATCCTCGAGATCTAGTGCGGGCTGGGCTACCATGGTACGAGGTTCTTAACTCTCGGGTTTTATCTGAGGCGGAGACTCTTCTCCGTCGTCACGTCATTCCTCCCGACCACGAGATTCAAATACCAAGATCGGGTGACCGTCCCCATTTGCCCCCTCCGGGGTTTTTTCCTTTCTTTGTTGAGCAGATCAGGAGTGGACTACGCTTCCCCATTCCTGCTTTGTATCAAGAAGTTTCCACCTTTTTCTGCGTTTCCCTCAGCCAACTCAGCCCCAATTCCTACCAGATCATGGCAGCTGTAGTCGCCTTGTTCCAATCTCTCAACCTCCCCTTCTCTCCGCCTCTTCTACACTACTTCTTTAGTGTCAAAAACACCACTTTCCCTGGTCTATTCTATTTTGGTTCCAGGCCTTCGTGTAAATTTTTGGAAAAAATCCCGAGCTCTCACAAAGGGTGGAAGGAAACATTTTTCTTTGTCAAGCCGCCCAGACCTTGGTCTTGCCCAATGGCCTAGAGAGACTCTCTCCCTCCGGGTCGTCCCCTTCCGTATCGGTACAAAGAAGACATATTCTATCAGAAGGTTATGTCAACCATTGGGCGCCGACAATTTGATACAACTATAATAATCCGGGAGGACGTACTCAGGCGATACAGGCTGAGCTCTTACCCAGCTAGTCCTCCTCCTGGTGCGTCCTTAGTTAACCTGCCTTTATTTTCTTATAACTGGCTACTCACCTGTCTTTCTTTTCCATATAGGTAAAATGTCGTTTAACCAAATGCTCTCGGCCATGGTTGCCCAGAAAAAAGGGAAAGGAAAGGCGGTTCCAAAATCCCGCACTGAAGGACGAGCTTCCTCGCCGCCTCCTGCTCCCCAGGCTGCCCCGATAGTTATTCTTCAATCGGAAGAGAGCGGGGGTGGGGGTAACTCACTGCTCAAAAGGAAAAGGGGTGAGAACATCCCTGGTCCTTCGACCCGGGAAGAGGTGGCCACCTCTCCAGGACCACAGGCTGAAACATCCCGGGATTCTATTCAAAGCCCGCAGTCGGCTCGGACTGCCGGGCCCGGTTCTCCTGGACTTCCCATGGAGTATACACAGTCCACCAGCTTGATCACTGGAGCCCCCTCAGGACTACCGGCTGAGATCTTGGAATGCATTACTTCCGGCGCAGATCAACAAGCCATGGCGGGGATGAAGTGGAGGCCTCTGGCCCAAGAAGGGCTGTCCCGAGCTCTATCGGTATCCATTCTTACTGTTCTTACCTGCTCCCTTATAAATATCTTCTTACTAGGTTATCTTTATCCAGGGCTTACTGATGTTACGCGAAAGCGTTAGGAGGGGATCCAACTATGGCCAATCCTCATCGGATGCCAGGAAGAAAGCCCGAGATGCTGTACATAGGGCTGAGGCTGCAGTAGCTGAGTCAAAGGAAGCCAACGCCAGGCTAACGACTGTAGAGGTAGAGCTGTCAAAATACCGGGCTGAGGTCAATCGACTGCGATCTGTTATTGAAGCTAAAGAGACTGCCCTCACCGAATCGTCTGCCGAACTGAACAATGCTCGTTCTGAGCTGGAAACCTATGTCGCCGGAGAAGTCGGTCGAAAGGAGGCTTTTCTGAAATCAGAGGAGTTCAAGGGGCTCCTTGCAGCAAAGGCATTTCGATTTCTAGATCTCGGCTTTGAGGGCTGCAAGGATCAGTTCAGGGCTCATGGATTCCCTCCAGAGGATAAAGACCCGGATGACTTCCTAGATCTACAGACCATTGTGAATAACATTCCCCCTGACTTTATAGATCGGGATGTCTGACCAGGCTCTTTACACAGTCACTGCCCCCCTCCCCACCTTTTTTTTTTGTATATTTATTTTCGGAGGAATGTCCACTTTGTAATCAGCGCCTTTTTACTTAATGGAAATTTTGGATTGTAGACATGTTTCCCTTAACTGGTTTACTAACCGGAAATAAAATTTTACTAAAGTAATGACTGAAGAATCACAAGTATAAAACAATACTGACCTATCGGGGCTACTTATAAACGGAAAACCTTTGTTTGATCTGAGCTTAGTTCATGGTAATTAATGTTTGGAAGGATGGCTCATCAAAATAGTAAGGGCGGGCCTTTACTTTCATAGTAGTCAGGGCGGACCTTAACTATCATAGTCAAGGCAGACCTTAACTTTTATAGTAGTCAGGGCGGACCTTAACTTTCATAGTCAGGGCGGACCTTAACTTTTATAGTAGTCAGGGCGGACCTTAACTTTCATAGTCAGGGCGGACCTTAACTTTCATAGTAGTCAGGGCGGACCTTAACTTTCATAGTTAGGGCGGACCTTAACTTTTATAGTAGTCAGGGCGGACCTTAACTTTCATAGTCAGGGCGGACCTTAACTTTTATAGTAGTCAGGGCGGACCTTAACTTTCATAGTAGTCAGGGCGGACCTTAACTTTCATAGTCAGGGCGGACCTTAACTTTTATAGTAGTCAGGGCGGACCTTAACTTTCATAGTAGTCAGGGCGGACCTTAACTTTTATAGTCAGGGCGGACCTTAACTTTTATAGTAGTCAGGGCGGACCTTAACTTTTATAGTCAGCATACTGAACCGTATTTTTGAGTACAACTTCATTTAAAAACTTGATTTCCTGAGCTTATACATTGTAGAAATATATACCTAGGAATAATATTTTCTAAGATGAAATGCATTCCAGGGTCTTTTTAGCTTTTTTCCCTCTGCGTCTTCCAGGTAGTATGCTCCAGAGCCCACTTTCTGAATAACTTTGTAAGGTCCTTCCCATTTAGGATCAAGTTTTTTAACTTCTACTGACTGGACCTTTTTGAGTACCAGGTCTCCAACCTGAAAACTCCGAGGCATCACTCGTTTGTTATAGGCTTTGATGACCTTATTTCTATAAGACTCCATCCTGATCACGGTCCTCTCCCTTTTTTCGCAAATCATATCCAGATCTAGAGCTCGGCGTTCATCATTGTTGTTGTCATAAGCTTGGACTCTTGCTGAGGTCGCTCCTATTTCTGCGGGCAAGACTGCTTCGGAACCATAAACCATGCTGAAAGGCGTCTCCCCCGTAGGAGTTCGAGGCGTAGTTCTATAAGCCCACAGTACACTGGGAAGCTCTTCAACCCAGTCTTTTCCTACCCCATACAACCTTGCTTTTAATGCTTGTACTATAGATCGGTTGGTGACCTCCGCCTGCCCATTACTCTGAGGGTAGGCCACGGAAGTAAAGGCCTGTACGATCTTCATTTCCTGGCACCAGGTGGTCACCTTTCGTCCCTGGAATTGTCTCCCATTATCGGAAATCAACTTCCTTGGTACCCCAAATCGACACACAATATTCCTCCATAAGAAGTTCAGCACATCCTCCTCGGTAATCCGGGCTAAAGCCTCGGCCTCAGCCCACTTTGAGAAATAGTCCACGGCTACTATCAGGAACTTCTTCTGTCTTGGGGCGATGGGGAAGGGTCCCACGATATCCATTCCCCACTGGTCGAACGGGCAGGCTGATATTACAGACTTCATGAATTGAGCCGGCTGTCGTTGGATTCGTCCATGCCTCTGGCAGCCTTCACAAGTAGCCACGACCTTCACTGCATCCTTCCTCAGCGTTGGCCAAAAGTATCCTGCTAGTATGGTTTTTTGTGCCAAGGCTAGGCTCCCTAAATGATCCCCGCAACAACCCTCATGTATCTCGTGGAGCACATATTTAGCCTCTTCCTCCTTTAGGCACCTGAGCAAAGGCCCTGCAAAAGACCTCTTGTATAAATCATCCCGAACTAGAGCAAACCTAAAAGACTGTCTCTCTATCTTTCTTGCTTCCCTTTTATCAGAAGGCAGCTCGGTATTCCTCAGGTATTTTATGAGGGGGGTCATCCAACTTTCCGTACTAGGAGGTTCGGATGCCAGCTGAGTTGATGGCAATAATTCGGTTTGGCAAATGACCTCTCTTTGACACATGGGTCCTAAGGACGTGGCCCATTTTGCCAGCTGATCGGCTTCTTGATTTTCCTCCCTAGGTATCTGTACTATATTCCATTCAGAGAAACTCTCAGACATTTCATGGACTGCCTTCAGATACTCCATCAATTTCTCGCTTTTTACCTCAAAATTTCCCTTTACCTGCTGGGCCGCTAATTGGGAGTCTGAATAAAGGACCACCCTACGCGCACCTACCTCCCGAGCTAATTTGAGCCCAGTTAATACTGCCTCGTACTCTGCCTCATTGTTGGATACCCGGAAATCTAACTTGATCATAGCTTTTATTTTTTCGCCCATTGGTGAGATCAATACTATTCCAACACCGCATCCCTCGCTGTTCGAGGCTCCGTCCACATACACGCTCCATGCCTCTTCCGGATCGGATCCAATCATTTCTGCAAAAAAATCGGATAAGGCTTGACCTTTGATAGACGCCCTGGGCTGGTAGGAGATATCATATTCTCCCAGCTCAATAGTCCATTTGACCAATCTGCCTGATACATCGGGCTGCGTCATGATTCTCTCGATTTGACTATTGGTTAGTACCGTGATAGGGTGGGATAAAAAGTACGGCCTCAATTTCCTTGCAGTTATAACTAGAGCCAATGCTAGCTTCTCTACCTCAGGATATCTGAGCTCGGCACCCGGAGAGCGTGACTGACATAATAAACTGGTTTTTGGTCCGATCCCTCCTGTTTAATCAATACCGAGCTAACGGCATGCTCAGTGGACGAAAGATATACCCATAATTTTTCTCCGTGACCTGGCTTGACCAATACCGGCAACTCGGTCAGGTGTCTCTTCAAATCAGCAAAGGCCCTCTCACAATCCTCGTTCCACTCGAAATTCCTTGCTTTTCTCAACACTTGAAAGAAAGGATAGCTTCTATGTGCTGACCGGGAAATAAACCGTGCTAAGGAGGCAATTCGACCGGTCAGCTTCTGGACTTCTCTTATGCTTTTGGGAGAAACCATATCCTGCACTGCCCTTACCTTCTCGGGATTGACTTCGATTCCTCTATCTGTCACTACGAAACCCAAAAACTTCCCGCTCTTCACCCCAAACATACATTTAGCAGGATTCAACTTCAGCCCAAACTTCTTCAGGGTAACAAAGGTTTCCTCCAGGTCAGGTACGAGATCTGAGCTAACCTTGGATTTTACCAATATATCATCGACGTATACCTCAATATTCCGTCCCGTCTGTCCTTCAAATACTTTATCCATCAATCTTTGGTACGTGGCCCCGGCGTTTTTAAGGCCGAAGGGCATGACCACGTAGCAGTATGTTCCTTCTGAGGTGACGAAGCTGACTTTGTCCTGATCCTCCTTGGCCAAGGGGATCTGATGATACCCCTGATAAGCATCCATAAAGCACAATAACTCATAACCTGACGTGGAATCTACGAGCTGATCAATGCGGGGCAAAGGGTAGCAATCTTTGGGGCAAGCTTTATTTAGATCCCTGAAATCATCGCACGTCCTCCATTTCCCGGACGACTTTGGCACCAGGACCACGTTGGAGAGCCAAGTCGGGAACTGGACTTCCCTTATTTGCCCTGCTCTTAACAAAGTTCGAACTTCCTGGCTTATGACTTTGTCTTTTTCCGGTCCGAAATGTCTCTTCTTTTGTTTGATTATTTTAACCTTCGGATCGACACTCAGCCGATGCTGTGCAACTTCCGGGCAAATCCCAATCAATTCAACAGAAGACCATGCGAACACATCCGCGTACTTTGACAGGCACCTCAACAGATCTTGTTTCAGGTCCCAGCTGAGGTCCGAGGCCACCCTTATCTTTTTTTCAGGTTGTCCTGGGACCAAAACCACCTCATCCTCTCCTTCCAACAATGCGTGTACTTCCTGCCCTTCTCGAGACCTTTGTATGAGGTGAACCCCTTGATCCTTCGGACCACTGCCGTCCATCCTTTTCGACCTCTTCACTTCCACCCTTACTGTGCTAGTGTAACACCGCTTGGATGAGGGCTGGTCTCCCTTTACTTCTCCCACCCTTATCCCAACAGGGAACTTGATTTTTTGGTGGAAAGTTGAAGCTATAGCCCTGAATTCATTCATCGCGGGCCTTCCTAAAATGACGTTATAGGAGGACGGGGCTTCTACGATAGTAAAACATGTTAAACGAGTCTTCCGGCTCTCCCCTTGTCCCATGGAGAGGGGCAGGATGATCTGCCATAGAGGGTACACTGCATGTCCTGCAAAACCAAAGAGAGGAGTAGAGATTTGCTCAAGAGTATACTCACCTAACTCCATCTGCTGGAAAGCCTCCTGGAATAATACGTTCACAGAGCTCCCTGAATCCACAAAGACTCTTCCGACTTCATAATTTGCTACGGTCGCCCTTATCACGAGGGCATCATTGTGAGGCGTTTGCACGCCTTCCACATCCTTAGGACTGAAGCTAATCACTACCTCCTCCTCAATATTGACAACCTTTCCTATGCTCAGTATTTCTCTCCTACTCATAGCCTTCCGAGCCCTATTAGAATCACCATCAGTAGCTCCCCCCGAGATCATGTTGATAAAACCTCGGGGGAGCGGGTTATTCCTAGGTAGCTCCTGCTCTTCTTGGCTCCTTACTGGCCTCCGCCCACGTCCCCGGCCCTGAAAGGAGCCGCGAAAATTAGCACGCCCATCTCTGCCCCTTCCTCGGTATGGACCTCGGCCCCTCTCTCGTGAAGGACCATAGGGAACGTTTGGTTGAGGTATACCCTGACTATATCGAGGGTCATTCCGCCTGGCCAGTTCCTGTCCACTATCCAGATTACGACATTCTCGAGTGCTGTGCCCAGCGATCTGATGGAAATCACAATACTTATTCTCCACCCCCTTGCTCGGTTCGTCCTCGGTCCGCGGAGATCTTCGAGGGTCTTGCTCCTCACAAATCCTGACAGCATCTTTAGCGACTTTTAGGGGCGTAAACTGAGAGAAACGTCCGAGTTTGGTATCCTCCGCGGGCCTTTTTCCTTCAGATCTGAACTGCTTATCACCAGTTTTTGCACCTTCTTTTATTTTTGTACTCTGGGCCTCTTCTACATTAATATACCTCTCAGCTCGTGTCAGGAGATCATCATAGGTAGGAGGAGATCTTTTTATCAAAGAACGGAAAAACTCTCCTGCCTTCAAGCCCTGAGTAAAGGCGCTGATCAAAATCTCTGCTGGGCAGGCAGGTACCTCCAGACTGACTACATTAAAGCGCCGAATATATTCTCGAAGGGGTTCGCCCTCTGTCTGTCTCATTTCAAACAGGCTCAACGAGGTTTTCTTATAACGTTTGCTGCTGGTGAATTGGTGAAGGAAAGCCGAGCTGAACTCCGAGAAAGAGGTTATCGAAGAAGGTTCGAGTTGATTGAACCACAGCTGGGCTGATCTTACCAAGGTCGTAACGAAAACCTTGCACTTTAAACGGTCTGAATAGCAATGCAGCATGGCAGCGTTTTCAAATCTGCCCAAGTGTTCCTCCGGATCCGTGCTTCCGTCATATTCCCCAGCATTCGGGGGCCGGAAGTTACTTGGGAGCTTCTCCTCCACTATCTCCTGGGAGAAGGGACTACCCTTTTTCAGAGTACTGTGCCCTCCAATCCCCTTCTTCATTACCCTGACCTCCCTTCTTAACTCCTCCACCTCGACTTCGAGGTTGAGGCCTCCAGTGGGCGGCGGGTGTGATGTGGCTACCTGTTCGGGTTGTTCATTTTCCCGAATACTCTCCCCTCGGCCGCTCTCAGATTGATCCATAGCTCGCTTCATTGCTTTTTCCACCGTTATTGAGATGAGGCGTGTGAGCTGCTTGAAAGTCAATGCACCCACTGTTATGCCTGCTGTAGGTGGTGGCCCTTCTCGATTCACCGATGGTGCCCGTTGTTCATTATTTGCCTCCTGATTCGTTCTCCGCGTGTTTACCATTCTTATCAACGTCTTATACTCTTTTTCCCACAGACGGCGCCAATTGTTAACTCGGATTTTGGTAGTGGGTTATCTTGGTTAACAATAGCTCCTCCCTTATTGGAAGTGAGCGGTCCTGAAAAGAAAAGGTTGGAAGAAGACCAGAGAGTGATCTCCGATGGGTCTTTCCGACGATCAAATCAGGGTTCTTTTTTATGTAATATGGAAATAAACATTTAGCTAGAAATTTGCGGGGGAAAAGCTCTCTTTCTTAACCTGACGACCCCATATATATATGGGGCGGTGAGAAAGAATACCCTATCGTGTTTGGCTGGGACCTATGGGAAGCCACCGACCAACACTGTACCTGTATAGGGCGCACTACTTGAGGGATTTTTATACCAGAAAATATTCCCTATACTAGTCACCATATGATTGGTCCTCGTGGCAAGTGGTCCCCTAATGAGACAAAATTCAGTTAGATGTTTCCCGCGTGGAGGACCGCACTTGTGTCCAAAGTACCTCCCTGAACTCTGAAGGGGAAACCAAGACAGCTGTTTAAGGTTGGGAGTATAGCCCGTGCTACCTGGTTCAATCCAGCAGGGCTGAAGACCTTTCCCGAGCTGAGCATACTGATGGGAAACGCAACTGACCTAGCCTATGAATACCGAGCTGATCACTCTTGTAAATAATATACACTGACCTGCTAATATAATACCGTGCTGCGCTCAGAAGTGGTCAAATACCCCTCCTGGGAATATTCCTTTCGGATTGAGCCCTTCTGGGTGAGATTATGCTCGAGTAAGGGCCGAGATCGTACTGGACATGATATCCGGATATCATATAATATTAAGGATGTTCTTATAATTAGAGTACAATTGTTAAAATACTTGATTGCAGAATCATGATTGCAGGGATATAAATGCTTCTGGTTTAGAAACACAAGGATTAAAGTGCTAAATTATTATACATGTGTTTTTTTGCCTATTTTGTCTTTCACAGGGTTTAAAGTGATAATTTTTAATTTACATAGGGGTGTTTTGGCCTATTTGGGATTTTACCAGGGGGTTTTACGCAATTTGGCCTAGTTTTAGTTTATACAACTGATGTACAAAATCGAGCTTGGGGTAGGTATGCGCTAAGTCACATAAGTCGGATGCGGGAGCGGATGCGGATGCATGAGTGCGTCAATTTGCAAAAAATTTGAGTGCGGGTGCGCCTTAATGCGCCTATTAAAAATTAATAAATAAATATATATATATATACATACACACTGATGAAATGAAGTTAAACATACATAATATACATCATATTTAACAAACTCACATCATTATTATATTATTTACAAATTTACAATATGAAGTTCTTAACAACTTTGGTGTTTGCAGCTTTACCATTCTTAAAAAGCATTAAAATTAGATTTTATTGAAGAAACTAACATTTGCAGCTTTGCAAAATGTTATAGCCAGTGATACAACGTAGTTTGAATCTTGTATTTGATCGTTCGTCTAGCAAGAATTCTCCGAAAAACTATACAAAGCATTATATAGTTTCCAGAGATCTCTATTCGTGCCTATTAAAAGTCTTGTTTGATATCATTTTTCTAAATTTTGTTTGTGTTCATAAGTTTATGGCTCATAATTAAAGCATTCAAGTTTGTTAATTTCATTTGTTAATAACCATCGAAACCTAATAGATGAAATCTGGAGAAATAAACTATTCTCTAAAAGTCCATTTATATTGAGAGATTTAAAGTCAATTATTTCAATTCTATGATTTCAAATCTATTTGATTGTTTGGAAGAATTTATGTTTGGTGCTATTTCAAATCCATTATTCAATCAATTCATTTAAAGCAAATCAATTAATCTAAACACAACATACCGTTATGCTCCAAAAGCAACAATGCCAATGCAAAATTCCGTGACCACGCGATACGAAGATGATACAACAAACAATACTAGGATATCAAATATCAAAATAACACAGTACGTAGTTTGGTCGAAAAAAACACGTACTTATATCAATTATAACATTTGTAAAATTTTTAACATGATGGATTACATATTTGAAATATTTTTTTGAAGTCAAATATTCGAAAGTAAAATTCAATCAAAACTTTCGTTCAAATACTTGATCAATTTTTTTGTGATCAAGTTGAGTCATAGTATATTATTTTATTGGGTAAATTGTATAAAACTTCATGTATTATAGTAAATATGCACGAAATACTCATATATTAACAAAATAGGTAAAAAAAAAAACCCCTATGTTTTTTTAAACTTGGCAGAAACCCGCTCACGTATTATAAAAAAGATAAAAAAAAAATTTTTTTTTTTGAAACCTTGCATGAAACCCATGTGTTAAACAAATTAGGCAAAAAACCTCTATGTTTTCATAAATGCTGCACAAAACCCTCTCGATTGTCCAATATGCTATCCAATTTTTTATGCATCTGCACATTTTCTTATTTTATGTAATGATCCATTCTTTTAGTTTTAAAATGAATAATATTTAGAATTTTAAAGTGAATAATTTGTAATGTGTAATTTTAAAATATAGTATGAATTTAATGTGTGCATGCTTATTGACCAATTCAAATTATTTTTTCAAGTTTTGGATAATATTGAGTAAGCAACAATTGCATATATAAAAAGATGCATATTTTCAACAAATCATAAAATACGTTTACACAATAATAAACATATATATAAATAAAAAATAAGTTATATATAACAATTTATATATAACATTATAATATATATGAACGTTTATGAACTTGTTTTTATAAAACTTACATATAGTTTTAACTAGATTAAATAAAATCTATTTATTTGTAAAATCGAGGGTGTTTTGTGCAGGATTTAAAAGATAGAGACGTTTTTTTTGCCTATTTTGTTTAACACGGAGGTTTCAAGCAAGGTTTTAAAAAATGAGATTTTTTTGTTTTGTTTTTTATAACACATGAGAGTTTTATGCTAAATTTAAGAAAATACAGAGTTATATTTATCTATTTTGTTAACACATGTTTCGTGCATATTTACCAAAACGCCCTATTTTATTTTATTATCGACTACAGGAAAGTTTAAAGCAGCCAATATTAATATTGGCTTTGTCCATTTCGTATGAATTCCATACTTCTCTGCCACTGCCCAAAGCATTGAAATTTAATCCAACATTCCAATTTCAGCTAGAACCTAAAATTTACACAGATCAAGAAAAAAAGCAGCAAATTTTGTTGACACAATGTCCCGCCAAGCCGCCAAGAGACTGATAGGTAATTGGTCCTCGCGGGTGATTTGCCCTAAGCAGCAGCACCACCGCAATTTTGGATCGCCTCCGCCTCCGCCCGCAGTCTTCGTTGATAAGAGCACCCGCGTCATTTGCCAAGGGATCACCGGAAAGAATGGCACCTTCCACACCGAGCATGCGATCGAATACGGCACCAAAATGGTATTTTATGCTCTGAAACTGTCCTTCGCTTTGATTTTTGATGCATTTCTTTTCTTTTTTCACTGTCCTCTGCATAGTTCTTGGTCCACGATGATTTGGTGTTTGTGGATACTCCGAGAAATGTGATATGTTTCACGTTCGGATGCTGGGAATCGCATGTATGTAAAATTTGTGTCTTGGTCTCTGGGAGCTCGTGAACTTTACTTCCACTGGGATCACCATAATAATGTTAGGATAGAGAAATAAAATATACCATAAGTATGAAGTTATTCTGGATTTCTGATGGATGCATGAATAAAGCATATACATACTAGAAGTTATAAATCTTTGTGTTTTGTGTATATCTATGCTCTGAACCAACGGTGAATGGTCTGGGGTGGAGCTTGAATGACATCCGTATACATATAAATAAACATACATAGAAAGCCACACTACTATCGTTCATCTTAATATATTTTCGCAAATCATATTCGACTCGCTGATGATTTTACTCTGTTAAACTTGTGCCATTGGTTTTCAACATTTGGCATAATGTTACATGGAATTGATTGGATTTTGGGAGTTCAATGAAGATTTTTTATAGATAATTGAATTGACTATTGCAATAATGAAGAATAGCAGAGTGAAAATTCAATCGTTAAACTAAATTTGCTTGGATAACTTATTTACTTTTTCAGTCACTTTAATTGCACCAATGGTTTTCGCTTTCTGCTTTGAATATATTTTATCAAATTATGAACTATTTAAGTCCATGGTGAATATTCTTGACATTTCCCACAAATAATTAAATATTGGTTTTCCATTGATATGGGATGAAAAGTATGCCTATAAAAACTAGTTTTGCTTCATTGTTCTCATAGATCGATTCTGTTTGTTCATAGGTTGGAGGGGTTACTCCTAAAAAGGGTGGAACAGAGCACTTGGGGCTTCCTGTTTTCAACTCTGTAGCAGAAGCAAAAGCTGAAACAAAGGCTAATGCATCAGTTATTTATGTCCCTCCATCTTTTGCTGCTAAAGCTATTATGGAGGCTATGGAGGCTGAACTAGATTTGGTTGTTTGCATAACAGAGGGAATACCACAGCATGATATGGTAATGGACCGATTGCATTTGTTTTGCGCACTTTCATCTTTCATTTTCAATGAATACATAAAAAAACAATTCTTGAACCATTTCCCCGTATTGATGTTTACCTGTTATGGATCTTTTATGCATTGTACACGAATTAGAATTAATCTTATGATAGTGATATACAGGCTAATGATCTTTTGTTAAGAGAGCTTGATGTATTTGACTAAGCATTTTAAAGGAAAGATAAGGGCATCCATCAGTTATATAATTACATCTATAGAAGATAAACATCCTTTGCGATCTTCTCTGTCGGTCATAAATATTTTAGTGAATATTCCGTATAAAAATTTTGGTGTCTTGTGCGTTCATAACAGAACGTAGATGGCAGTGGCCAGCTAACGTGCCTCAACAATCAAGATGTCGTGGCTTGTATACAGACTTTTACTCTAAGGAATACTGGCTGTATTGGGATTTGTTTGAATTGAGTTCCTATTACGATATATAATCCCAGAAAACAGTTGGTGCTGGAATCGTAGTATTCCAAGAGACTATTAGCTGTTTCAGTTTTGTTGTTTGAATCAACTGTTCTATAGTGATGTTATGAGTTCACTTGAAAGGATATATTTTGACATGTGTCGATTTCACATTTAATCTGTTGAAAAACACCTGGATCTATCTCAAAACAACTGTGAAGAAAACTGGTTTGACTAGGAAATGTTAGAGCAAAAGTATTGACTTGCACAATGTATCTGGCCAACTTAGTGCTGATTGGTCACGTGGTGTGATGTGAAAAGAAGGAGAATGTTTGATAAGTTTATTGCTGAAACCATCGCAAATTAATCTATCGTCAATGATGAACGAATAAACATGCCAATTACATGGTTCAAAGTTGGTGTTCTAAGATGTGTCCCATCGTTATGCTATCTATGTTATTGATTAAGTCTAGTGCATGCAATTCATGGACAGTGTTCTACCTCTTTTCCTTGGCTTATATATCTGTTTGATGTTCTTGTTCTTTGAAGGCTTTGTTTTTTTTCTTTCTATTACAGGTTCGTGTTAAGGCTGCACTTAATAAGCAATCAAAAACTCGGCTAATTGGTCCAAATTGTCCTGGCATTATCAAGCCTGGGGAGTGCAAAATTGGAATTATGCCTGGTTACATACACAAACCAGGACGAATTGGAATTGTTTCACGATCTGGTACATTGACTTATGAAGCGGTGAGATTCATTTCTCTGGGCATTGTTTAGTTCTTGAAATCTTATTCTTGTCTATGAACTGAGAAAAATCATTTGATTGTCATGGTCAAATGATAAGACAACAATTAATTTTATAATCTAGGAAGATCGGTCTTAACCATTCTGTTTTTTAATTGTAGGTTGAACTTTTTATTAAATAATATCCAAATTTCTGGCCTGCCCCATGTTTCTTTTTGTTCGTATTTATGTTAATTTTATTTTTGAAATACTGCTTGTAACAATGTGGAGTACTTTCTTTTTCTAGGTTTTCCAAACAACTGCGGTGGGGCTTGGGCAGTCAACATGTGTGGGAATTGGTGGGGATCCTTTCAATGGAACAAATTTTGTTGATTGCATAGAGAAGTTTCTTATGGATCCACAGACAGAAGGTAATTTTGACCCCGTGACCAGGTTTCTTTCTTATTTGCAATCTCTCTTTTTTAGATGATTGTCTACTTGATTCTAAGATGCTATCATTATGTTTTTTTCTACAACAAGGAGACGTATGCTGACATTAGATTTTGGTTGTGATTCTTCATCTGCTATAAGTATTTAACGGCAATTAAGCAACTAAGCTCTCTCCCTTTATCTCCGTTTCTTTTCTTGATGTACTTGTGTAAAAGGTTCTTAGACAGGTAAGAGTTATTGGGTGACAATTTTGTCAATAATCTAAATTTCAATACCAAACTCAATGCCCTTTCAATAGAACACTTAGTCCATTATATAGTATAAGATTACATGTCACTAAGGTTCTGCCAAATCTGCTAATTACTATATCTATTACAAATCAAATAATATCATATCTAATCAAATATTATTATATATAGCTAATATCCTTGACACCCCCTCAAATTGATGCAGATGCAGCAGGTCGATAAAAAAAACATCAATTTGTCAATCCAAATAATTTGTCAATCAACATCCCAGTCGGGCAAATCCGTCGCAAACACTTGTGTAAAATACATCTCGCACCGCGACAAAAGGCTTAAACGCGCTACACCCGTGCAAGGCTTAAACGCACAACAACCGTCACAATTACCGTGCAAGGCTCAAATGCACAACAACCGTGCAAGGCTAAAACACATAACTACCGTGCAAGGACGCTGCAAACTCCGCGGCAAAAGTACCGATAACCACAACAAATCAGAAGAGATGTGGTCAACCAGGTCCCTAAATCGAGCAGAATCCATAAAACGAAGAATCCTTCCGGAAGAAAAGACAAAGAAGACACCCTGCAACACAGCCACTGCATGCCCGGAACCAGAAATCTCAACACAACTGTCGCTCAGAACCGCCTTACGCCTGAACACAGAAACACAAAACCCTAAAGTGCGAGACAAACAATAAGACAGAAATCCGATGAAGAGAAAAAAATCGCAAAAGTGAAAAGTTGACTGTGAAGAGATGAAATCAACAACAAAAAATGGACAAAGACCCATGAAGATGACAAACCCTAGCAGCCGTCGACAGGGTTGAAACCTACGTCGCCTCTAGGGTTTGCAGCGGTCGAAGGTGAAAGAAACTTCAAAAATAATTTTGGCTTTGATACCATGACAGTAATCTAAATCTCAATACCAAACTCAATGTCCTTTCAATAGAGCACTTAGTCAATTATATAGAATAAGATTACATGTCTAATAATCAACTTAAGAATCCCTGAGATTCTGTCAAATCTGTTAATTATCATATTTATTACAAATAAAAAAATATCATATCAAATCAAATATTATTATATATATCTAATATCCTTGACAAATTTGTTGCCAAGTATCTGTGAGCGTATCGCATTTCACTTTGTATGTTCTCTTTTAATTTCCTACCTCTTTGACGAGGAATTACTTTTTATCGCCTTGAACAATTAGGTATTTCAACTTTGTGCAAGGGAGAAATCAAACACAATGTGAAAAAAAATTAAAGTTGTGCAAGTGACGAGATTTCAGCTACATCTTCTGCAGTAATTGTTTTCTTCAAATAAAGAGATGCTCAGTGCACTTTACTTTGTTCTTGTATGACATACTGGATTAGATGGAAACATTGTTATGCACTTCTTGTCATTTGAGGTGTGAAAAGTTCTTAGCTGAACATTACGTGATTAAATCATCGGCAAGAAAAAGGCCAATAAGTCATTTGAAAAGTTTATTCTTTTCTTATGTTGTTGATACAACAACTACTAAGCCTTTAATGCCAAATAATGGTGGTAGGATACATGAATAATAGAGAGAATCAAGTCAGGCCGGACAGTTGCGTCAGTCTTCTCCAAGTGCTTCTATTGGTCAAAATATCCTCTTTAGTCCCCTTGAACTCGAAGCCTTTGCGTATAATTTCGAGTCATGTCTTCTTCGGTCTTTGCGTATATTTTCTTATATTGTTGATAACGAAATAAAATGCTGCTTCTTAATGACCTTTGGCTAAGCCTTGCATTCTCATGGTAAAAAACCATTATAAACTGATGCATCTACATAACCCTCACTTTTACTTTCTCTTGAAAAGTTTTATTGGTTCTTGAATAAATTATGCACCAGATTAATATATAAGAAAATGGCCTTAGTACCTGTTCGTATACATAAACTATGGCATAAAAAAAGCACCTTATTGATCTCGGCTAAATTACAAAAGAGCATGTAAGAAAAACGGTTTCGACCAGACATTTTTTCTATCGAAACACATTCCTGGTATGATCAGGAGCGAGCCTCGACAAAAAATTGAAAATTCTTTGGTTTGAAAGAATAGAATCTTCCATTCGTTGCCAACATAAACAGGAATTAACCTACTTCCTCTCTCATAATTCTGAACTGTCATGTCATAAGCATATGAATGAGTTCTAATAATTCTCCATCATTTTCGTGAATGTATCAGAATTTGATTTTGGCAAATTAGACACAACTTGTCAATGTTTTGCCATTGTTACCACATGTTTGATGGAGGGCTCAATCCATTCAAACACTTCTCAGTTTGTATTCAATTAGTTTGAGGTTGTAAACAAAACCCGGTAGTTTCATAACAAGCCTTAATTTCATCAATGTGATATTGTTTAAGAAATTACCTTATGCATGCTATCTTTTGTATTGGAGGAACTAGAAGCTTCAATATAACATTCTCGGGAATTTTGAGGATGCCACTGCCAGTTTTGCTTTAAATTTGATTAGTACTTGCATAATGAGCTGCAGACATTCTGGCATTACTTCCTCATCCTTGGCTTGAACCTTATCCCCCCCAACCCAACTAATGAATCATATGATTCCTCATAATAAATGGGTCCAATGATGAATCAGGAGTGATTGTCATCTTGAACGTCAATTGGCTAAGCACTTTGTGCTACCAGGATCTGGTCTGCAACAATTGGAACCTTGTTTTGTAAAACTGTTGGCTGACTCCTTTATGGATCCGCTCATAATGAAAAAACCTTCATTCCCTTCTTGGGGACTCATTGCCGTGTGGTTGTAAAAGGTAGCAAGAATTTGGACTTGTGCCATCCCTTGTTTTTCAGGGTCTGTAACTGTTGAATCAGACTTATAATAGATTCCATTGATAATGTAAACTACCGAATTGGGGAGAAAGTGAAACAGAATTTTATTCAATAAATCTGTACAATACTCCTCTACCAAGAGTCCCAAATAAATATAGGTCTTTAACAAATCAAATCAAATCTAAAAGATACTAATCAATATCTAAAAGATACTAATCAAATCTATAAGATATCTTTGAGACATCTTTCCCTATAAAATCAAATATACATTCAAATTAGGATTAAATCCTATCTTATCGACACTCCCCCTCAAGTTGGTATGAAAACATCTATCATTCTCAACTTGGTAACTTGATCTTCAAATACTTGTTTTGATAACCCTTTGGTTAGAACATCAGCAACTTGTAATGAGCTCGGAACAAAGGGAATGCATAACAATCCTTCTTCAATCTTCTCTTTGATGAAGTGCTTGTCAATTTCAATGTGCTTGGTTCTTTCATGTAAAACAGGATTATGCACAATACTGATTGCTGCTTTATTATCACAGTAGAGCTTTAATGGAGGGTCGAAGGTCTTATGTAGTTCTTCCATCACTTTTTTTAACCACACTACCTCACACACCCCTTGAGCCATAGCTCTGAACTCAGCTTCTGCACTACTTCTAGCAACAACATTCTGCTTCTTGCTTCTCCATGTTACCAAATTACCCTACACGAATGTACAGTAGCCGGTGGTAGATCGTCGATCAGTGACTGATCCTGCCCAATCTGCATCAGTGTATACCTCTATATTCCTTTTATTATTTTTTTCAAAGAACAGACCTTTGCCAGGAGTTCCTTTCGGATACCTCAGAATACGATATGCAGCTTCAAGATGCTCTGCATATGGTGAGTGCATAAACTGGCTTACCATACTTACTGCGAACGCAATGTCGGGCCGAGTGTGGGACAAATAAATTAGCTTCCCAACTAGTCTTTGATATCTTCCTATATCAACCGGAACACCATCTCTGATATCTCCTAATTTTTTGTTAACCTCGGTTGGAGTGTCTGATGGTTTGCATCCACTCATCCCAGTTTTTTTTAGGAGATCTAAAATATATTTCCTCTGAGAGACTGTTATTCCTCTTTTTGACCTAGCCACCTCCATTCCAAGAAAATATTTCAGTTGTCCCAAATCTTTCATCTCAAATTCGGTTGCCAGCTGCTTCTTTAACCTATTCATCTCTGTGGTGTCATCCCCTGTTAGTATAATATCATCAACATAGACAATTAAAATAGATATCTTGTTAGAATCTGATTTCTTTGTAAAGAGTGTGTGATCAGATTGTCCTTGGGAGTAGCCCTGGCTTTTAACACATCTTGTGAACCTTTCAAACCATGCTCTAGGAGATTGTTTTAGTCCATACAGAGATTTTTTCAACCTGCATACCTTAGATCCAAATTCACTAGTGTAACCAGGTGGTGAATCCATATATATTTCTTCTTCCAACTCTCCATTCAAAAAAGCATTTTTTACATCAAGTTGAACAAGTGGCCAATCTAGGTTAGCAGCTACTGATAAAATGACCCGCACTGTATTGAGTTTCGCTACTGGGGAGAATGTGTCAGTGTAATCTACCCCATAGGTTTGTGTGAATCCCTTGGCAACTAGGCGAGCTTTGTATCTCTCTAACGATCCATCAGAGTTATACTTCGTAGTAAAAACCCACTTACATCCTACAACAGGCTTACCAGTAGGCAAATTAGCCTTCTCCCAAGTGGCGTTCTTTTCCAGAGCATTCATCTCTTCTTGAATTGCTTCCTTCCACTTAGGAATTGCAAGAGCCTCCTGTACAGTGTTTGGGATACTAACAGAGTCTATTTGAGAGATTAGTGCAGTATAGGAAGGTGAAAGATTTTTATATGATATGAAATTGGAGAGAGGGTGCTTTGTGCAGGTTCGAACCCCTTTCCTCTTGGCAATAGGTAATTCCATTTCATTAGGAATTGAATGGTATGTACCTGGATTTGGAGTTTCAGGAATGTTTGTGACTTCATCGATTGTCTCAGGATTAGGCCCTGGAGTTAAATCATGGTTTGGTAACGAGATATTGTCTCCCCCTTTCTTTGTACCTTTCCTCCTGGTATAGACAATATCTTGTCTCTGGTGTATTTCTCCTAGAGACGACTTGTTAAGATTGTTCCCTGTTTCAAAATCGATTTGAAAATTGGTATTGTTTAAAAAATCATCTTCATTAGTACGTTCCCCCTGAAGATGAAAGTCCTGGCCTTCAAAGAAGGTGACATCCATAGAGATAAAAAATTTTTTGGAGGAAGGATCAAAGCATTTGTATCCACGCTGCGTGGCCGGATACCCAACAAAAATGCATTTAATGGCTTTGGGAGAGAGTTTAGAAATGGTCGAGTCATGGACATGGACAAACGCTGTACTGCCAAAATTTTTTAGAGGGATATCAGTAATCAACCTGGACGTGGGAAACGATTTTTTAAACACAGCGAGGGGGGTCTGAAAGTCCAGCGTTCGAGATGGTAATCTGTTAATTAAAAAAGCTGCTGTAAGAACAGCCTCTCCCCAAAGATAACTTGGAACTTTAGTATGAAAACTAATCGCCCGAGCAACTTCGAGAAGATGGCGATTCTTACGCTCAGCCACCCCATTTTGTTGAGGTGTATGGGGGCATGAGCGTTGGTGCACAATGCCAGTTTGAGTAAAAAAATCCCCCAAGTTATGATTAAAAAATTCGGTGCCATTATCACTGCGAAAGATCTTGATATTTGTATTAAACTGAGTCTGAATCATTTTGTAAAAGTTTTTAAATACCAACCCAACATCAGACTTACTATGTATCAAAAAAACCCAGGTCATCCGAGTGTGATCATCAATAAACGTTATAAACCACCTTTTGTGAGAGATAGTTTGAATTTGACAAGGGCCCCATACATCACTATGAATTAATGTGAATGGAGACGATGGTCTATATTTTTGAGACGGAAAACTAGAACGATGGTGCTTAGCCAATTCACACGAGGCACAACAGAAAGTAGAAAGTAACGTTTTATTGATGCAAAACTTGGGAAATAATTTTTGTAAATACGAAATGTGCGGATGACCTAAACGACAATGCCATAACATAATGTCATTAATACTAGAAGAAGAGACAAAATTAAGACAGGGCGTATTATCCAGGCCTGCCAGGAGGGAGGTAGCATCGAAAAGGTAGAGACCATGATCTTGTCTAGCACTGCCAATCATCTTCCCCGAGACCAAGTCCTGAAAGTCACAATGAGAAGAGGAAAACACAATACGACAGTTAAGATCATGAGTGAATTTGCTAATCGACAGGAGATTATAAGTAAGGAGTGGCACATGCAAGACATTGGTAAGGGAATACTTGGAAGAAATAACTATGGAACCCTTCCCCGCGACTGGAGCAAGAGAACCTCGGCTATTTTTACCCGTTGGTTCCCAGCACACGGGACATAGGATGAGAACAAGAGTGAGGACCCTGTCATGTGATCCGTAGCACCTGAATCTAAGATCCAAACGCTGTTAGAAGGGGAATAAGCTACATTAGCACACGATATACCTGTCTGGGCGAAAGAACATGAAGGAGGGGAATGAGGCTTGGCTGATTGGGAACCAAACAACTTGTACAGGTGGTCAAGCTGATCCTTAGTGAATGGCAGAGACTCAGATGTAGATGATTGAGGGCTGAAGTCGATGGTGCTTGATTGAAGAGCGTGACTGCCCTTGGTATGTTTGCTGTAGGTTTCGGATTTTTTGTTCAAGTGAGGTGGACGTCCATGAATCTCCCAACACGTTTCAATGGTATGCCACGGCTTTTTACACTTCTCACACACCGGGCGTTTCTTGCCATCTCTACGGCCATTATCAAAGCGGAAGTCCCGACTGACCATTGCAGACCCCTTGACAGCCGGAGGTGGTGAATCACGCTTGAACATCACAAGACGGCGAGCCTCTTCGCTTCGAATTTCCGAGAAGACTTCACGAATGCTTGGTAAAGGCTTTCGTCCCAAGATTCGTCCACGAACCTCATCCAAATCTCGATGAAGACCGGCAAGGAAAACAAACACTCGACTACATTCAATCTTCTGCTTGTATCGGGTGCTATCTTTTGGGTTTTCCCATTCGTCCATGTCGAGGAGATCAAGTTCTTGCCAAATCACCATTAACTCATTATAATAAGAAGTGACATCACGACCACCTTGTGTGATCTGCCACATTTGTGAGTTCATACTTA
The DNA here is from genome assembly GCA_907163345.1 of Haberlea rhodopensis. Taxonomy (NCBI): domain Eukaryota; kingdom Viridiplantae; phylum Streptophyta; class Magnoliopsida; order Lamiales; family Gesneriaceae; genus Haberlea; species Haberlea rhodopensis. The sequence goes on from CAJQUN010000008.1 coordinate 11,925,212, forward strand.
CTCTGATTCTCTAAATCAGAGTAAGTATCACGAACAGCGATCCATACGTCGTGAGCAGTGGGAAGGAACAGAAAAGGCTTCCCAACCAATGGTTCCATGCTATTAAGTAACCATGCCAACACCATGGAGTTTTCCGAACGCCACTGGCTGTATTTCGGGTCATCGGAAGAGGGTGGTTCGGGCTTACCGGTGAGGTACAAGTCGACCCTTACCATCGATGACAAGACGCACGGACTGTGCCCATTCGAGGTAATAACGGCGATTGAATTTGTGGATTGTGAAGTGTAGGGAATTATCGGACATAAGGAGTCCAGTAGTATGGGTGGTGCCACCGCCTGTGGACGCCTGACCGCTGCTACTGGACGAAGAGGAGGTATGGCCGATGCCAGCCATTATTTGTATGAAGAATTAGGATCGAAGCACGGCTGGCTCTGATACCATGTAAACTACCGAATTGGGGAGAAAGTGAAACAGAATTTTATTCAATAAATCTGTACAATACTCCTCTACTAAGAGTCCCAAATAAATATAGGTCTTTAACAAATCAAATCAAATCTAAAAGATATCTAAAAGATACTAATCAAATCTATAAGATATCTTTGAGATATCTTTCCCTATAAAATCAAATATACATTCAAATTAGGATTAAATCCTATCTTATCGACATATAACATCTTCAAAAACACAAAAATTGCCAATTTTGTGTTCCATGCATTTGAGATATTTTGCTGCTATTTCTTTGGCAGCAACTAAGAAATTTTTCAAGAAGGCGTTCCTTTTTTATTTTTTGGAAAATTCACAGTTTTGGTACTCAATTTGTTGACTACTGTATATTATGGTAATGACTTCTGCCGAGTCAGTTAATTGCTGCCAAAGAAATAGCAGCTAATCCGATATTCTATCTTAAAATAGTACTATAGTGGGAAATTAATAATTGGTGGTTTGGGTTCTTACTCTCGTCTCACTTATTCTTTTTTTTATTTATACTAGTGTCTTTATGCGGTTCCACTTTTCCTTGGCCTTTTTGGTTAAATTGAGATTTCTGGAGAGTGAGATACTGTTGCTTAATTTACTTTTCTTCACATTTCAGGAATTGTTCTTATTGGTGAGATTGGTGGCACCGCCGAGGAGGATGCTGCGGCGCTTATAAAGGTTAGGACTTGCCTTACAACTGTATGATCATTTGAAAAGAACAGCCGGTGACAAGTTCCGATTGGATGTGTAATGAAATTTGGTGTCACTTGTATTATTTTGGTATGCACCTTGAAAAGTTTCGTGATAAAGTTTGTAATCCTCCTGGATTTATTCACAGACACTTCATAATTTTCAGCGCCTTTAATTGATAGTCAGGGATACAAATATTTAGTCACATACTCACATTGAGTATGTGAGTGTATTGCCCCCAGTATACCTGGATCTCTCACATTTTTCGAACTGTAAAATCCTCTTTTACATCATTTATGCTAATTCTTGCTCTTAAAGTTGTAGACATCTGTCCTTTAACTATGCCCATAATCAACCTAATTTGTCTAATCTCCACTGTTTTGTCGAATTTTTATCAGTGAGACAAGAAATAAGCTACCTTTAGGTTGCACAACTAGTAACTGTCAAGAAATAAGCTTCCTTGAGGTTGCACCTTCAAGAGTTTTTCAACATCTTAATGCTTTGTACTTGATATTGGATTGTTTGTTCAATGTCATTATGGTTCCGATGAAAGAAAAAAAAATACAGAGAAAAGACCTTTATCCATCAAATGTTACACTCTGGCATCTAAACCTTAGGATGTTTCTCTCCCAAGTCCAGACATTCCCCAAACAACAACAACAACAACAACTAAGCCTTTAATCCCAATGAATTAGGGTAGGCTACATAAACAATAGAGAAAATCAAGTCGGGTCGGACACATGCGTCAGTCTTCTCCAAATGCTTCTATCGGTCAACATATATTCTGTAATCCCCTTGTACTCCAAGCCTTTGCGTATAACTTCGAGCCATGCCTTCTTCGGTCGTCCTCTCGCCCTCGTGAACTTGCCGAAATCTATGGACTCCACTCGAAGCACAGGTGCACTGCTGGGCCTACGTCGAACATGACCAAACCAATGTAAGCGGCTTTCTTGCATCTTCTCTTCTATACAAGCTACACCTGCTTTAGCTCGAATATCTTCGTTCCTTATTTTATCTCTCTGGTCTTATCGCACATCCAACAAAGCATACACATATCTGCCACACTCATCTTTTGGATGTCATTCCTCTTGGGTGCCCAACATTCCTTTCCATACAACATTGCGGGTCTAACGGCGGTTCTATAAAACTTTCCCTTCATTTCAGCTGGATATTACCATGGCATAGAACTCCGGTGGTGTGTCTCCATTTCAACCAGCCAGCCTGAATCCTGTGGTTAACGTCAATGTCAATCTCTCCATCCTTTTGGATAACTGAACCTAAGTATCGAAGCTTGCTGCTCATCGATACCTCTTGACCACCGAGTGCTACAACACCGGAATCTCGAAAGGTACGACCACTAAATCTGCACTCCATATATTCCGTTTAGACCTACTTAGTCTAAAACCCTTTGATTTCAACGTCTTTCTCCATATCCCTGCCATTGTCACGTCGATAAACACAACATCATCAGCAAAAAGTATGTTCCAAGGTAATTCAGTCTGGATGTCTTTTGTTATCTCACCCATCACTAGGGCGAACAGGAAATGACTTAAAGCTGACCCTTGATGCAATCCAATAGTGATCGAGAACTCACATTTCACCCCACTGCACGTTCTCACATTGGATGCTATTTCGCCGTTCATGTCCTTGATTATATTGACATACTTGATGTAAACTTTTTTCTTCATCAAAACCCACCATAATATCTTCCTTGGTACTTTATCGTAGGCCTTCTCCAAGTCTATAAAGATCATATGCAGATCGTTACTCCTCTCACGATAGCGCTTGACAAGTTGAAGTAAATGGATAGCTTCCGTAGTTGACCGTCCTGGCATGAACCCAAATTGGTTCTCCGATATCTTAACCTCCCTCCATAAACGACATTCAATTATCCTCTCCCAAAGCTTCATTGTGTGACACATGAGTTTTATACCACGATAGTTGGTGCAACTCTGAATGTCACCCCTGTTCTTATAGATAAGGATGATAGTACTCTTTCTCCATTTATTTGGAATTTTGTTACTCCTCCAAATCTTGTTAAATAGATTTGTTAGCCACTTTATCCCCGTCGGTCCTAAAAATCTCCATACTTGAATATGGATTCCATCAGGACCAACTGCTCTTCGTGCTTTCATTTTGTTCAAAGCTTCTTTAACCTCATATTCTCTAATTCTGCAAGTAAACTCACGGTTTATATCATGTTGATGGACGTTAAGATCACTTAAATCTTGGCTAAAGCCACCGTTGAACAAACTGTTAAAATAATTCTTCTATCTTGTTTTGATGTCTTCATCTCTAGCCAAGACTTTATGGTTCTCATCTTTTATGCATTTCACTGCAAATAAATCTCGTCTTCCTCTCCCTCGATCGGGCAATCTGTTTATCGTACACTTCTTTGTAGACTTTAGCTCTAGCATCTCGAACCGCTGTCTTCGCTTCTTTTTTGGAAAGCTTATACCTTTCGAAGGTTGCCCCATTGTTGTTCTTATTCAGCTCTCTGTAAGCATCCCTCTTGCTTCGGATAACCTTCTTTACGTCTTCATTCCACCATGATGCGTCCTTACCTGGTGGAACATATCCTCTTGACTCACCAATGAGCTCTTTAGCTACCATCTTAATGCCACGAACCGTTTTGTTCCAGGTGGTATCAAGATCATCTCTTGGCTTCCAATTAACTTCATCGCCTGCCTTATCTACAAAAGCTCCTAAGTTACCTTCTTTTAACCGTCACCATTTAATTCTAGGTTCTAACTTATGCTTAATTCTAGTAGCCCTATTCTTAATTCTAACATCTGGAACTAAAAGTCGGTGTTGGGTAACAACACTCTTTCCTGGAATTACCTTACAGTCCAAGCATTTAACTCTATCTATCTTTCTAGCCAAAAAGAAATCTATTTGGGTTGCACTAGACTTACTTCTAAAAGTAACTAGATGAGAGGACCTCTTCTTGAACCAAGTATTCGCTAGGACTAAGTCATATGACATGGCAAAATCCAAAAGCGAATTACCTGCGGCGTTTCTGTCCCCAAAGCCATAAACACTCTCATAACCATCCCTATCAGAACCTACGTGCCCATTGAAATCTCCCCCGATGAAGATTTTCGTATTAAGAGGTATTCCTTACACCACGTCGTCTAGATCTTCCCAAAATTTTCGTTTAATAGCCCCTCCAGACCAATTTGGGGTGTATATGCACTAATGATATTAAAAATATCATTTTTTTAAACTAGCTTAACTAATATTACCCTATCTCCATTCCTCCTAACTTCAACTACATACTTGAGTAGTTTATTTTTTACGATTACACCTACCCCATTACGATTCTTATCATTACCTTTGCACCAAAGTTTATTGCCCCAAGGAGCTATAGTTCTGGCTTTCTCACCTACCTATTTGGTCTCCTACATATACATAATACTAATTTTTCTTCTACTCATAGCCTCTACTAACTTTGCTAATCTACTGGTAAGGGAACCTACATTCCAAGAGGCTAAAAGAATCATATGGTCTTGGTTTCGAGCTAACTTCTTTACCCCCACTCGCTCGAGTGGGGGTAAAGAAGCTATAGTTCTGGCTTTCTCACCTACCTATTTGGTCTCCTACATATACATAATACTAATTTTTCTTCTACTCATAGCCTCTACTAACTTTGCTAATCTACCAGTAAGGGAACCTACATTCCAAGAGGCTAAAAGAATCATATGGTCTTGGTTTCGAGCTAACTTCTTTACCCCCACTCGCTCGAGGTGCGGGAACTCTTGCTCATTTGACACCACACCCAGGCGTCGATGTGACGCGTCGCTTCTGGGCGACGATCTAGCAGCCCTTGCCCACTTATCACTCACACGGGATCCGGTGCAGCGCGTCGCTGTGTAGAGAACGCCCCAACACAATTCATCTTATAGTTCATGCCATTGAGATGTAACAAATTTATCCGGTTGGCTGTCACAGGCCTACCACCACCCTCCTCCTGTACCCTGGCTTAGGACAGACAGTGATCCATATCACAAGTGATGTATATGACTGGTGGAGTTCCAAGTCCAGACATTCCCCAATTATACATTATTAAGACTGCAGTTTGTATTGGATAAGGATAGTGCATTTCTACTTTGGCTGATAATTTGTTTTTAAGGGTACAAGATCTTAATTCTGAAGAGGTTTTGGACCTCGACTATTACTTATGAAGTTATTTTGTGGTTACTATTAATCATAACTTTGAATTAGCTTGTTCCTATTTGTTGAGTGATACAGGAAAGTGGGTCTGAAAAGCCTGTTGTTGCTTTTATTGCTGGACTTACTGCTCCACCTGGTAGAAGAATGGGTCATGCAGGAGGTAATGTGTCTATAAGGCTAATTGCGCTTAGTCTTCAAAAAAGATGAGTGCATATTACGGGAGCAAAACAAATTGAGCTCCATCCTTTTATGTTATGCTTGAAGTCAAACTCTTGGTGGTCCCCAAACTACTTAGATCATACTTAATAACGTTGTGTCTGGTTCATAAATTTGGTGCTATAGCTTCGCCCGCCAACTCAATTCTTCTGCAACACCAATTGATCTTTCACGAGCCAGGTTTGTGTGCTGTATCATCTTCTTTTCTTTTTTAGATTGATTTGGTTCTCCTGTGCAATGTGCAGCAATCGTGTCTGGAGGGAAGGGCACTGCTCAAGACAAAATCAAAACTCTGAGAGAAGCTGGAGTTACTGTGGTCGAATCACCTGCAAAGATCGGCTCTGCAATGTTTGATGTCTTCAAGCAGAGAGGTCTTGTTTGAGTCTAATCCATGGTGTTTCTTTATTTCCTCCACTCCCATTGGGGACGAGTGTCAATTATTTTGTTTCGTCGCTCTGACGCTGTTACTGCATATAATAACAAGGACAAATTCTTTGACAACAGTATCATTTTTTCCAATCTGCCAGAAATTGAATCGCCTAAAAGAAACAGACAATAACAATCAGATCTCCATCTTATTTTAAAATGTATCACGTCTTTTACAAGAGCAGTGATTTGATGCTTTAAATCGAACTATCTTGGGTGTCATTTTTCGCTTTGGTTTAGGCCATTTCCTCTCATTTGCCAGCATTTTGGTCTTCTTTTGATTTTACTGCTTATGAAGGATATTTTATTTTATTTTGTGGGTCTTTGATGTTTTAGTGGACACAAAATCAAAATACTTAGGAACTTTTAAACGGGCAAATTTTATGTAAATCCCAGTTATAACCTGAAATATTTACAGCATGATCATGTACATTAATGTTTCAAAGTTCCGATTTCGATTATTTTGTATTTATTTTATCAATCAATTCTATTGTAGAGCGAAACAATCCAGCTATTGATATTCGAAGATCCAATCGATTCTTCCAATGTATCGTCTTTGGATCTAATGGAATTCAGGTGGCATATATTTGAAATGCATTCCATCGATCGGATTAATTTAGTTGAAGTAACTAAGAACTTCGAATTTAAGTAACATCAATAATATTATTGAATTAGCGTTATTGAAGCCGAGCCAATAATGGCTAGTAGTGAGCACCCACCACTTATCATAGTTAGACATAATCAATATGTATGGATCATACTTTTCCTTCCGATAGCAACAAAATATCTTCGTCGTAGTCGTGTTTATTGTTTGTTTAAGTTTGTAACTATGTGACTAATCGAAGTGAAAATATATTTTGCTTTGAATATAGGAGTTGCTAAGAGCAAAATTCGGTAAAAAGACCCGATTGTAAATGTAACTATATTCGCAATTGTTTTTTTTTTTATAAACAGAGTCTAAATACTTCATTTTTAGTTCGAATTTCTTTCATTTTTTTAATTTGATTTTACGGAACATGCATTACCAATATATGATATGTTATACAACTCAGAACATGCAAAAATCGATTATTGGTGAACTCATAATTAGTATTAGTATAATCAATAGGTCTGAAAGACTCATACTTTACAAAACTTATTAAAATAAAATTCAAATAACTCATATACGGATATTTTCAATTTTGTTTACATATCAATTCTATATAATGAATTATATATTTTTTAAACCCATTGCAGCTATTAGTGACCTTTTTGACACAAGTACCCAATATCTCCAGTTTCGATATTTATGAGTAACGAATTAAATTTAACATTCAATTGACCAATATATAATAATTAAAATAAATTCTAAATTAATTATACCAAGTTACAATATTCGACTACATGCATATTTTTTAATAATAATAAAATTTAAATTAGCTCCCTTACTGGTTGTTGACTTGCTCTCTGACTTTCTTTTCCAAAGAATGGGACCAAATTTAGATAAAGTCAAACACGAAGGATCAATTTATATAAAATAAGTAAAGTTGGGTGACAGTTAAAACGGAAAGAAAATCAGAAATGTCTGGAAGAAACGAGAAGAACACAGAGAAATCAAGAATTTTCCAGGCTCTTCAACTCTACTCTCAACATGTATATATATAACCCTATCTCTTCTCAAGCTTCACCACCAAAAAAATTCGAACAAGGAATATATATTCTACGAAGCGCTCTCAAAATCTTCTGTGCTTTTTTTTTTTTTGGTTTCAAAATTCGAGTCTCTTTGTGATTGCTTGATAGTTGGTGTTAATGGCTGGAAAAGGCGAAGGGCCTGCTATTGGGATTGATTTGGGAACCACGTATTCATGCGTCGGCGTGTGGCAGCATGATCGTGTTGAAATCATAGCTAACGACCAGGGCAACCGTACCACGCCGTCTTATGTGGCTTTCACCGACACCGAGCGTCTCATCGGCGATGCGGCGAAGAACCAGGTCGCTATGAACCCTGTCAACACTGTTTTCGGTGAGTTACACTTGCCTTTTTGGTGTTTTTTTTAGCTCTTAGTATTTTTAGTTGATAGTTGAATTGAGAAGCACTACAATCGTGTGTTTTTATGTGATCGTGTTTGTTGTATTGGAGACTAGAATTTTGTGTTGCGGAGTCGTAACTATTAATTCATGCTCTGCTTCATTTTCATTTCTTAAGTTCTTATTTTTCCTTCTGGATTTTTTTTTTTACAATATGTGGAATCTGCATGAGGAGGACGAGAGAACTTTGCAAATTTTTTTGCAGTTAACTACGTTAAACAGATGAACTAACCAAGGATATGAAATGATTTCTTACCTTTAGGCGACGTTGCAATATCATTGAATTGACTCCTTTGCTTTTTTTTTTTTCATTTCTTTGGGGATAAGTTCGAAATTCTTGTCTGATGAATGAATTAAAATATTAGTTGATGCAACCATCTGGTTTTTTACGAAGTTGAGTTACTTATTTTGTTCATTTCTGATGTACAGATGCGAAGCGGTTGATTGGTAGAAGATACAACGACCCGACTGTTCAAAGTGACATCAAGCTGTGGCCGTTCAAGGTTGTTGCTGGACCTGGTGACAAGCCCATGATTGTGGTCATGTACAAGGGTGAAGAGAAACAATTTTCTGCGGAGGAGATTTCGTCCATGGTTCTTGTGAAGATGAAAGAAATAGCAGAAGCTTTTCTTGGAATAACGGTGAAGAATGCCGTTGTTACGGTGCCTGCTTATTTCAATGACTCTCAGCGTCAGGCCACTAAGGACGCTGGAGCCATTTCCGGACTCAATGTAATGCGTATCATCAACGAACCAACTGCTGCGGCCATTGCTTATGGACTGGACAAGAAACCAGGCACTTCTGGTGAGAAGAATGTGCTCATTTTTGACTTGGGAGGAGGTACCTTTGATGTATCTCTTCTCACTATAGAGGAAGGTATATTTGAAGTTAAAGCTACTGCCGGTGATACTCACCTTGGAGGAGAAGATTTCGACAATAGAATGGTGAACCATTTCGTTCAGGAGTTCAAGAGGAAGAATAAGAAGGATATTAGTGGGAATCCGCGAGCTCTTAGGAGATTGAGAACTGCCTGTGAGAGGGCGAAGAGAACTTTATCGTCCACTGCACAGACTACAATTGAGATTGATTCTTTGTTTGAGGGTATTGATTTTTATACGACCATCACTAGAGCAAGATTCGAGGAGCTTAATATGGATTTATTCAGGAAGTGTATGGAACCGGTTGAGAAGTGTCTGAGGGATGCAAAGATGGATAAGAGCAGCGTTCATGATGTTGTGGTTGTTGGTGGCTCGACTAGGATTCCGAAGGTCCAGCAGTTGTTGCAGGATTTCTTTAACGGGAAAGAACTTTGCAAGAGCATTAATCCCGACGAAGCTGTTGCATATGGTGCCGCCGTTCAAGCAGCGATTTTGAGTGGTGAAGGCAATGAAAAAGTTCAAGATTTACTTCTTTTGGATGTTACTCCTTTGTCCCTTGGTTTGGAGACTGCTGGAGGAGTAATGACTGTACTGATTCCAAGAAACACAACCATTCCCACCAAGAAAGAGCAAATCTTTTCGACATACTCCGATAATCAGCCCGGAGTACTGATTCAGGTTTTCGAAGGTGAAAGAACGAGAACAAAAGATAACAACTTACTGGGGAAATTTGAGCTCTCCGGCATCCCACCAGCACCCAGGGGCGTTCCTCAAATTACGGTCTGCTTCGACATCGATGCAAATGGTATCTTAAATGTCTCTGCTGAAGATAAGACAACGGGGCAGAAAAACAAGATCACGATCACGAATGATAAAGGCAGGTTGTCGAAAGAAGACATTGAGAAAATGGTACAAGAAGCAGAGAAGTACAAAGCAGAGGATGAGGAGCACAAAAAGAAAGTAGATGCGAAAAATTCTTTGGAGAATTATGCATACAACATGAGAAACACGATGAAGGATGAGAAGATCGCCTCGAAGCTTGCAGCTCCGGAGAAGAAGAAAATAGAGGATGCTGTGGAGTCTGCTATTCAATGGTTGGATGCGAACCAGCTTGCAGAAGTGGATGAATTTGAGGACAAGTTGAAAGAACTCGAGAATCTCTGCAATCCGATCATCGCCAAAATGTACCAGGGTGGCGCGGAGGAGAATGGCCCTGCTGCAGGTGGTGGTGCTGGCGCTGGCCCTGGCCCTGGTCCGAAAATTGAGGAAGTTGATTGAGTATCAGAACTCTGTCGGATATGATATTGAGGAATTTACTATCCCTCAAAATATTTTAAGTAGAGTGGTGTATGATGGAAACATGTTTCTTTTGTATTTTTGTTTCTTTTTTCTAATGTAGTCTTTTGTCTCATCCGTGGAGAAGGAATTATGCTAAATATGGAATGTCTTTATATTTTATAATATATATAATAATGTTCAAATAAAATAAATCATGAATAACGGGCATATATATATATATATATATATGTATATATATATACTAGTTAATTTGGCACCGCGCAAGACGCGTTGTAAGTGAACTTCTAATCTGATATATATGTCCAACAAAGCGTCAAACACAAGTTCAAAAGGATAAAAAGATGGTTCATACGTATTGAACATACATAATCGTACATAAATAACATCAAACAGGTTGGACTAAACAAAAGTCAGTCACACGATAGCAAGAGTTGGCATCAGATATCCTAGTAGGTCCCAATAGACTCCTAAATAAAAGTCATCTACAAAAGTCCATTATAGTAGAAGATGACATCAAATATCACAATAATGTTTAAAAAATTGAGATAAAATGGATGAATTGTTGGGTCAAAAGTCAAATCTTTTCAAACAAATCAGTATTTATGTAAAAATAATAATAATAACAAAATAAGATAGACATTTACGGTTCATGGAACACCATCCGATTGAAAAAATAACAAAAATAAATGAAAATGAATTAACAAAAATAAAGGAAAAAATAAAACCAAAAAACCAAAAAAAAAAAAAAAAAAAACTGAAAAAAGCCGGAACGGGTACTGTTAATAATATGTATATAGATTCTAATTTGTTCACTCGAGATAAGATATCCATTCAACTCAGCCTTTCAGGAGACACAACATACATCGTACAAGTGACATGTTATGTTCGAAAATTTAATTTCTTTCTCCTTTTTAGGTTAATAACTGGCCTCCAATTTCAGGTAATTTTGTTTCTGATAGGTACATGATTTTTTTTTCTTTATTGTAACACCCAGTTGTAGATCACTTGGTTTTGCTGCATAGCTATTGAAATTCATTCTGATTTATGCTCCGGTAAAAGCTTCAATCACAGCTAATTTCTCCAGATCATATCCTTGATGCTTAGGTTTTATAATCTTCGTAACTTTTTACTGTTCTAAAATGGAGTTTATTTCTTAGTTGTACTTTTGTTCAGATTTTGTGTTCTCTTGCTTTGCTTTACTGGCCATTGATTGAATTGTCATATTTATTTAGAGTCTATCAAACTGGAGAGGGGGTTTTTGAATAGGACCATAGGAATTATATCGTTGGATTTTTATATGCGTATAACTCCAACGAAGCCATAGAATTAATCATTTTGCTATTTAAATTGTTTTATATTTTATCTTAGGTAGACATATCAAGACGACTATTGAATGATTATTTCAATTCAACACTCGGGAGAGGTAGTAGAATAACATAGAATTCTTGGCTAATAAACTAAAAGAACACAACATAGTTGATAGTTAAGTGAAGTCAAACCTCTAGAATCCAATCTCATTGATTTTCTACACTTAAAGATTCATCTTGTTAGTTTATTTTAATTTTTTATTTAATTCATTTAATTGATTGTCTAAATAAAGTTGAGACTATTCTAATTAAAGTAGTTGGTATAAAATTAATTTTCAATCCCTGTGGGTTCGACATCCATACTTTAATTCCTATTCTACAACTTGACACCGTACATTTGCGGTACGATTTACACGCATCAAGTTTTTGGCGTCGTTGCCGGGGATTGATTTATTTTTCTTTATACTGATATTTTACCAAGTAGTCTTGATTTTATTTTATAATTTTATTTTTAGTTGTAATTTCTTTTATTTGTGTTTTTCTTGTGAGGCACTTGGAGATTATTCATCCTTAGGTTTTCACAAGTTTTGCCCAACAACAGTCGGAACCGTTCTATGCAGTTTGGGAGATATTCAATAATTTGGGAAACACGTTCCGGTTCCATATTTTTCAAACTACGTTCTTCTGCAATTTTTCTACAATGGTGTGGATGCAGACACACTAGGATGGGTATTCAACGGAGCAATGGCAACTGATAGTCACCTATTTGATAGAGATGAGGATATCGTGTTACACTTGTTTAACAATATGACGGATTTCGACTACCTGTGGCATTGAGATCCTTCACTGCAAGGTTGGAGTCACTAATACCCACCAGAGCATCACTACCCCCATATTACACACCAACCATCCGAGCATCAAAGAGAGGATGAGTATAATTTTGATAAAGTCTATCAGTTGGAGGATATTGTGCGCAAATTCGTGGCATCATCTGAAACAAAGACTGAAAATCATACCTACTCCATACTTCACCTGGAGCAGCTAACAGAGACTTTTCAGGAAATAATTTTAGCGAGTTGCCATGAGGATGAGATGATCTCTACACATCAAGGGGTAATGAATCAAATTGGGGTACATGATGATGATTAATCAACCAACCATGTTTGGGGGAGTGATCCCACTCATGTGGGATGTGCAAGGGAATGTGTGTCACGCCCCGAGACCGGGGTCAATAACACCGGCATTGATTTTCATAAACATCTTGAAATCAATAAGCCTCGTAATATAGTAATAAACAAAACCAGTCTATATTCCATAAATAAAGAAATCATTATCTTTACAACTGAATTAAAAACGCGTAATCAAACTCTAAAAGTCTTAAATAATAAAATCGTACTTAAATAAAGTCTTGGGATCTTAATTTTTAGAAATACGCAGCGGATATATCACCAACCCCAAAATTGGTGATCTTCTTCGGCTTCAACTTCTTCCTCAGCTTTATCTGGGGATGTAGAGTAAGGGGTGAGTGTTTTGGAAAATACTCAGCAAGTGGGGGACAATCTGTAAGGACCCTAGTTCCTTAAGTGCGGATTAAAGGCATAATTAAATTTTTCCATACAAAATAAGGTTTGAAGGTCAAGTTGATGCCCTGAGTTAATTAAATTACAGTGCCAAATAAAGTTTCAAAAGGGATTAGTTACATTCCCAACCAATGAATACTAATCCTATAGCTTTACACTACTCCTAGAGCAGATACTATACAAAAGGATTTGGCCTGCTAACAAGAGCACTCCTCACTGGCTCACTGCATCACCCGCCTTAGCCCCTTCCGCCCAAGTACCTACAGGAACAACCCCAAACCGTGAGCATGCATATAAATCATATCCACAATAATATGATCACAATTAAATGCATAAACCATAAATGCAATTCACTTCCTGTGTTTAACATATTTAAAAGCTCCATTGGTTGTCCCTGTATCACAATAATAATCAAAGATTATAATACCAATATGCATGTCATGACATGAACTCATTCCGTGTATACCAATTTCCAATTTCCAGTCTTATTATATCAGTGGCATAATACCCCTCGCGTTTATATGACAGCGGCATTAATACCCCTCGCTTCGACATATTAGCGGTATAATATCCCTCGCATCAATATGACAGCGGCATTATCCTTCGCTTCGACATATTTGCGGCAAATATTCTTCATCGCTAAATATGACAGCGGCAAGTATTCTATCATCGCTTCGACATAACAGCGGCAAGTATTCTATCATCACTACGATATAATCTCGACTCACAATATATATATATGCAACCGTAATGCACATCCAATCACATATGCAACCAAAATGCATAAACAAGACCATGTATGCAACCACAATGCATAACCAATTCAAAGCGTAATAAATACGTTTTACCGTCCGATGCTCGTACGTCTCACTACGTACCTTGATTCCAAAAGTGGAGATTATCGTAGACTTTATCTCCTATGCTGTGTGCCCACCTGGGATGGTTCTACACATTCACACAAATCGATATTAGGAGCCAATAATAGTCCGATATCAAAAATTTCACAAAAAAAAATCCAAAAATCCAATAGTGTGTGTACTGTGAGTATTTTTTTTTGAAGGCTTTGGACTGATTTTCGAAGGCTGAATAAATTCGAAAGTTGAGCAGGAAACTCTGAAAGAATTTCGAATATTTAGGCTTGAATTTCAAGAGATGGGTTGCTGATTTTCTCACGAAATTCTATACGGAACGTACTGATTTTTCTCTGAATTTTTATATGGCTAAATCGTATATTTATAAGGTTTGAAAAATCCAAATTTATGGTGATAAGTTTTCAAGAGTTTTGAAGGTGCAAATCTAAAGATTTTTGATGGCTAAGGTATTAAGAGGATGTGATTTAAACATGCATCTTATCTTTATTTATTAAAGAATTTGTCAACCAAAGTTTATCCCTACAAGAACTCTTAATCAACTTTAGAGTTTTAAACCTACTCAAATTCTTAATTATCCATCTATTTAATTAGAGTTTTAAACCTACTAAAGTACTTAATTATCTAATTAATAAATAGAGTTTTAACTTCAACAAATTACCTTAAGTAAGTTGGTGTCATCAAATTCTCGGGTTTTACATCCCTCCCTCCTTATTTGAAGTTTCGTCCTCGAAACTCGAGTCAACTTGGTCTTGGAAAAGGTAGGGGTATTTTTCTCGCATCATTCTTCTACTTCCCATGTAGCTTCTCTTTCAGTATGGTTTGACCATTGGACTTTGACATATGGAATTGTCCTTCGTCTCAGAACTTGGTTCTTGTTATCCAGAATACGGATAGGGATTTCTTCGTATTTCAAAGTTTCGTCCAAGCTCCCTTGAGTTACTAGGGGTTCTGCTTCAAGTACATGGCTTGGGTCAGCAATGTATTTTCTTAGTTGTGATACATGGAAGACATTGTGAATTCTCGACAGATTTGGCGGTAGTGCTATTTTATATGCTAGCGTTCCCACCTTTTCTAGAACTTCAAATGGTCCCACATATCTTGGATTCAACTTTCCCCTTTTGTCGAATCTAATTACTCCTTTCATTGGTGAAATCTTTACGTAGACCTTTTCACCAATCTCGATATCCACTGGTCTCCTTTTCAAATCAGCCCAACTCTTCTGTCGGTCCTGGGCTGTCTTGAGCCTATCTCTGATGATGGCTATCTTGTCAGTAGTAGCTTGCACTAACTATGGTCCGGTGATAGCTCTTTCTCCTACTTCATCCCAGTATAAGGGTGATCGGCATTTGCGCCCATAGAGTGCTTCGTATGGCGCCATCCCAATGCTACTATGATAGCTGTTATTGTAAGCGAACTCGACTAGAGGTAATAGTTCGCTCCAATTTGCAGTAAAATCCAATACACAAGCCCTTAGCATATCTTCGAGGGTTTGGATAGTCCTCTCTGTCTGGCCATCGGTTTGCGGGTGATAGGCCGTGCTAAGAGTCACTTTACTTCCCATAGCTTGCTGAAAGCTTTTCCAGAAACGCGACACGAATCTAGGATCTCTGTCAGATAGGATGCTCACTGGGACTCCATGCAATCTCACTATATTGTCCATATATAGAGTTGTCAATTTGTCCAAGTTGTAGTTCATACGGACAGGTAGAAAATGTGCTGACTTGGTTAGTCTATCAACAATTACCCAAATTCCGTCATGGCTCTGTTTTGATTTTGGTAGGCCTACGACGAAGTCCATGGAGATGTGATCCCATTTCCATTCAGGGATTTCCAGAGGTTGAAGAAGTCCTCCGGGTCTTTGATGCTCAGCTTTAACTTGTTGACATACCAAGCATCGGGAGACGAATTCTGCTACGTCCTTTTTCATGGCGTTCCACCAGAAACTTTCCTTCAAATCCTTGTACTTTGTACTCCCAGGGTGGACTGAAAATTTTGATTTGTGCGCTTCAGACATCACTTCTTGTCTTATGTTGTTCACATTTGGCACGCACAATCGTCCTTTCATCCACATAATTCCATTGCTATCGATCTCAAAGTCAGTAATTTTCTTCTCTTTGACTTGTTCTTTTAACTTTGTTAGGCTCAGATCTTGATCTTGGCTTAGTTTGATGGTCTCTCGAAGACAGGGTTGAGCTGAGACCGAAGCTAAGATCATTTTTCCTTTGCCTTTCCGGCTCAAAGCGTCTGCTACTTTGTTTGCCTTGCCGGGATGGTAACTAATGGTGAGATCGTAGTCTTTTAAGAGTTCGATCCATCGTCTCTGCCTCATGTTTAGTTCTTTTTGAGTGAACAGGTACTTAAGGCTTTGATGGTCTGTGAACACTTCACTTGGCGCCATACAGATAGTGTCTCCAAATTTTTAAGGCGAACACCACTGCGGCTAATTCGAGGTCATGCGTAGGGTAGTTTTGCTCGTGAGGCTTGAGCTGTCTTGAAGCATACGCGATTACTCTTCCTTCTTGCATGAGTACACATCCCAGTCCTTCCTTAGATACATCACTATAAATAGTGAAACCCATGCCTTCAGTCGGTAGTACTAGTACCGGTGCAGATGAGAGCTTTTTCTTCAAAGTCTCAAAACTTTTCTCACATTCTTCACTCCAGATAAATTTTGCGTTCTTTTGTGTGAGCCTTGTAAGAGGTAGTGCTATTGACAAAAATCCTTCGACAAACTTCCGGTAGTAACCAGCTAGTCCCAAGAAGCTTCGGATTTCGGTCACTGTCGTTGGCCTATGCCAATCCAAAACTGCCTCTACCTTTTTAGGATCCACTGACACGCCTTCTTTTGATATGATGTGTCCTAAGAAAGATACGCTTTCTAGCCAGAATTCACATTTATTAAATTTGGCATAGAGCTCCTTCTCTCTCAATGTCTGTAGAGTGAGGCGAAGATGTTGTTCGTGTTCCTCATTGCTCGACGAATAAATGAGGATATCATCGATGAACACCACAACAAGTTATCCAAGAATGGCTTGAATAATCGATTCATCAAGTCCATGAATACTGTTGGCGCGTTTGTCAAGCCAAATGGCATCACCGTGAATTCATAATGCCCATACCTCGTTCTGAATGTTGTTTTCGGTATGTCATCAGCTTTTATCTTTAGTTGGTGATAGCCTGACCTTAGATCGAGCTTAGAAAAGACTTTAGCTCCTTTGAGTTGATCGAACAGGTCATCTATCCTTGGAAGAGGGTACTTGTTCTTGATTGTGATCTTATTCAGCTCTCTGTAGTCGATGCACAATCTCATGCTCCCGTCTTTCTTCTTTACAAACAACACTGGAGCTCCCCATGGGGATACACTTGGTCTGATTTGTCTCTTGTCTAAGAGATCCTGTAGTTGTTCCTTGAGTTCTTTCAATTCGGCTGGAGCCATTCGGTATGGTGCCTTTGAGACTGGTGCAGCGCCTGGCACCAAGTTGATTTCAAACTCCAATTCTCGGTTTGGAACAGAACCGGGCAGTTCTTCAGGAAAGACATCCGGAAACTCTTGCACTACCGCTATGTCTTCTATCATGGGTCCATCTTCCTCTTTTACCTCGCTTATTGTTGCTAGGTTTCTTCACCGTTCTTCACGGCTTTCCAAGTTTGTGCTGCTGTTAGTAGAAATTTTCGTTCCTTGGTTTTGCCTTGGTCCACGATCTCTCCCTCGTCTGGAGTTCGTAGTTTAACATTCTTGTTGCGACAGTCCACTACTCCATGGTGTTTAGATAGCCAATCCATTCCCAGTATAACATCGAAATCCACCATGTTGAGTTGAATTAGCTCAGCATTAAACCTTATTTCATTAATACTGAGATTACAATCTCGGTGTATACTATGTGCTATAAGGGTCTTATTGGCTGGTGTTGCTACATTGTATGGTTCACTAAGTAATTCAGGTTTAAGAGCTAGTTTCTTAGCAAACCTCTTAGATATAAACGAATGCGTGGCACCACAATCAAATAATGTATAAGTAGGTAATTCGTTTAATAAAATGGTACCTGCCACGACGTCGTTTGCGTCCTCTGCCTCCTCATGTGATATGGCAAAGACACGGGCATTCGGATTGTTCTCCCTTGGTTTGTTCGGAGGCCCGCCATTTCTTGCAATTGTCCCCTTTACATCAGGTTCGGGACATTCGGCAATTCGGTGGCCTATCTTCCCACATCGGAAACATGCTCCTTTTCCCTTCAGGCATTCTCCCGGATGGTTGTAGCCACAGTTTGAGCATTTTGGGTACCTCTGTTGGGTTGGCCCTATCGTTGGTCCTTTTTGCTGATTGCTGGACGGGTTAGGCCTCTTGAAGTTTTGACCATTAGGGGTATGCTGACTAATGGAGGGTCGCTTGCGCTTGAATTCTTCCTCGCGACGCTTTATGTCTGCTTCAGCTCGGATGGCTGCTCCCATTAGATCTCCAAAATTTGCGGTTTCGAAAATCGCAAGGGCGGATTGGATACGATTGTTTAGTCCAATCCTGAAGCGATGTAGCTTTAGAGACTCGTCTGCCATTATGCTTGGCGCATACGTTCCCAGTGAGTTGAACTTCGCGGTGTACTCCACTACTGTCATGTCTGGCGTCTGCGTCAGGTGTTCAAATTCTCGCAGTTTCTGGTTTTGTACCGCGGTTGGAAAGTACTGTTTTAGAAACGTACTTCGGAACCTTTGCCATGTGATTGGTCCCGCTTCTACCATAAGTGGTGATACATTTTCCCACCATTTTCCAGCTTGATCAACGAGGAATCACGTGGTGACTTCCACTTTAATGTTTTCAGGCACTTCAAGTAGTCTGTGGTGGTTTTTCACTTGTTTAAGCCAGTTTTGGGCCATCTCCGGGTCTGAGTTGCCATCAAAGGTTGGAACTCTGTTCTTTCGCAGTGATTCATAGTGATACTTCACTCCCTGCGGATGTGGCGTTGGCTGCGGATGTGGCTGATTAGCAGCAGGATTAGTTAAGCCTTGAAGTGTCGTGGCCACAATGGTGGCTATTGCTGCCAAGTCCTCACGACTCAGTCCCACCCTCGGGGGTTGTGGCGGTGCAGGTGGAGGATTCTGATTTCCATCCGTTCTCTCCTCATTAGAATTAGGAGGAACAGCGTAGTTGGGATTACGGTTGCTGCGAGTAGGACGTCCGGCCATTTCCTACAATACATATAGATCTAAAATCTTTGCGCAGAGAATATAACGATAGCGGAAAGATAAAGAAGACATGATAAACAGAAATGACGATTTTATTAATCATTGAAAATGTTTATCAAAACAAAACGGAAAGGAAAATGCTGAACATCAAAATAATCCTTAAAAACAAAACTCCTAAACAAAGCTTTCTAGAAAACTACGGATCTATAACGTCTCCACTTCCTAACTCCTCTACAATATCTTCCTCCATTGGTTCTTCATCTGGGTCTTCATCCGAGTCTACCACGTCCAGGAGGTCTCGCATGTGATCATTGGCTTCCCGTAGATCACTATTGACGTTCTGGAGGTGAGTGATGATATTCCAGTATCCATTGCTTCTTATTGCCAAGCGATGGTTCGTAGCTTGTAGTGAGAGAACTCGCTCCGCCATTTGCTCCAGCTGTTGCCTTTGCACTACGCATTTCTGGGCAGCAGTCCGATGGAGTTCATCTAATCGAGCAACTTCTTTGTTAGCTTCCTTACTCTGCTCGTCGGCTTGATGGTGATAGTAGCCGAGTCTATGAACATCGCCATGCAGGTGGTCTACTACCTCAAGTAGTTCAGACTTAGCTTCCTTGAGCTTTTCAACTTCTTGCTCCAGGCTAAGGATCTGGACTGTCTGAGCTCGGGTTGTCATCACCTAAACCCAAATACGGAACTAATTTAGTCAAATGGAATACTTGACAAAATCATAGAAATCAAGTATCAAAAGTAAGAGATCGAAATTTCGAATTCTGGAAATTTTTTTTTTTTTTTTAAAAATCGAAATTAGAATTTATAATCGAAAATTAGGGTTTCGAAATTATCCCTAATCGAAGCTTGGAATCCAAAATTGACAGAGGGCTATCAATCGTCTTGCTTGGAGGATCTGCCGAAAATTTTTAATTTCGAAAATACGCAGATAAGATCCGAAAATCGAAGGATGAACATATTTTGGGGGTTAGGGTTCTTGACTAGTACTGGTTCGATTGAAATTTCCCGTCGACCAGTGGTTGAGAGTGACGGTGTTCATGTGGTTTTTACTCCAGAGGTCAAGCTCGTCGTTTGTATATGTCGGATTAATCGAACGGCGTTCAGCGGTGGCGGATCGGAAAAATAAGGACGTTAGGGTTTCAGAAATTTTGAACAAGAAATTGATCGGGCAAACGTAGTCCGATCGACCTGAAATTTTTACAGTGTGATTGACTGGAAGGGACGATCCTAATGGTATACACGTCGACGACTATCGTGGCGGCAGGCGGCGGCGATGACTTGAAGCTAGGGTTTCGAATTTTCTTAATTTCGAATTTTCGAAATAGAATTTAAAATTTTTCGAAATATTTAAAAAAAAACAGAACCTAAAATTTTATTTTTAAAAGTCAAAAATTCATATTCACGTGATCAATCAGATTGGACTTCTGATTATCGTAATTATCGTGAATCGATAGTTTCCCAGCGGGATTATGGAACCTGGCTAGCTCTGATACCACTAAAATGTCACGCCCCGAGACCGGGGTCAATAACACCGGCATTGATTTCCATAAACATCTTGAAATCAATAAGCCTCGTAATATCGTAATAAACAAAACCAGTCTATATTCCATAAATAAAGAAATCATTGTCTTTACAACTGAATTAAAAACGCGTAATCAAACTCTAAAAGTCTTAAATAATAAAATCGTACTTAAATAAAGTCTTGGGATCTTAATTTTTAGAAATACGCTGCGGATATATCACCAACCCCAAAATTGGTGATCTTCTTCGGCTTCAACTTCTTCCTCAGCTTTATCTGGGGATGTAGAGTAAGGGGTGAGTGTTTTGGAAAACACTCAGCAAGTGGGAGACAATCGATATGATATCATAATAGATATTTCATAATTTTCAAAACATGAATCAAAACTTGACATAAACCGATATGAATGTATCTTGACATAATTGCTCCAACGAGCCATAACATGACATCTCATATCGTTCATAATTTTTCATATACTTAAGCACAGTAAAGCATCTAATCTCCTCTTGGTACTGATATCAGTCTCTAGACTTATCCCTCATAGAGATGAGGTCATGACATCGGCTTACCCACGAATAAAGGGTCTGGATACTCCAGAAACAACGGATAACCACCGTATAAGGTTCTTTTAGCGGTTACACCCCACCGCATCAGGGTCATGGGGAATTCCAATCCAATTAGATTTCGAGTTTAAGGTGCTTACAAAATATACTTTCATAATTTCAACATAGTCCATATCGATCGAGATTTCAAAACATACTATAGTTTTTAAAAAAACGAAAAGAATTAATAGCAAAAGCCCACTTACCGTGCTTGGATACGTGCTTGAGTGCTTGAGTAATCTAGTGTATGACAACGATGGATTCCTTCCTCCTAATATGAACAGTAATTGCACACCTTTACTGTGTGTACACTGTGTGTGTTTTACGAAGGCTTAATGCTTGCAACTTTCGAAACTTGTTGCTGGAAACAGTGTGTGTACTGTGAGTATTTTTTTTTGAAGGCTTTGGACTGATTTTCGAAGGCTGAATAAATTCGAAAGTTGAGCAGGAAACTCTGAAAGAATTTCGAATATTTAGGCTTGAATTTCAAGAGATGGGTTGCTGATTTTCTCACGAAATTCTATACGGAAAATACTGATTTTTCTCTGAATTTTTATATGGCTAAATCGTATATTTATAAGGTTTGAAAAATCCAAATTTATGGTGATAAGTTTTCAAGAGTTTTGAAGGTGCAAATCTAAAGATTTTTGATGGCTAAGGTATTAAGAGGACGTGGTTTAAACATGCATCTCATCTTTATTTATTTATTAAAGAATTTGTCAACCAAAGTTTATCCCTACAAGAACTCTTAATCAACTTTAGAGTTTTAAACCTACTCAAATTCTTAATTATCCATCTTTTAATTAGAGTTTTAAACCTACTAAAATACTTAATTATCTAATTAATAAATAGAGTTTTAACTTCAACAAATTACCTTAAGTAAGTTGGTGTCATCAAATTCTCGGGTTTTACAATGTGAGCCTCTTCAAGAGGTTGAGCATACTGTGGAAAAGTTATCTGAGGAATTCCCGTGTCAAGATGAGCTGAGCGTGATGTTGGAGAATGGGCATATTTTTGAAATTAATGAGGAGCACTCATCGGTGGTGATGTCATCTATGACATATGTGGATCCGTTCTTGCCATCGATGCCAATTTCACAGTACCATGTCTTCCACGAGATGAAGCCAAGTTTAGAATCTTTCTCCCATACCTATCAATTTATGAAGGATGTTAGAGCGACGAGCTTTAATCGTCATTATCTTGCCAAGCTTGAGGGCATACATAACCAAGACCCATATGTGATATTATACGATACGTACTATGGGCGGAACCGCTATTTGATGGTTCCTTCGCATAGTCTGACTGACGACTTTTAATCAAGCGCTTCTTGATAGGCAACCAAAGCCTTGTATCCTTTTTAGTTTATTTCATTTTTTTTTATTTCAGTATTTCAATATTTAGTAGCATATCTTAATCAAAGCCGTTTATCATGATTTGTCTCTCTATTACAGGTTTATACTGATGCGGAGGTCCCTATCCTCATTTTCCCACCATACCCATGAGCATAAGATGTACGACGATTACTGACGATCGTCGGTGCAGGTAGGTGTGTTGTTCCTTATTTTTTTTACATTGTATGGTACATTGATGATGATGCACGATTTTAAGTTTGGGTGTTTAAACATTGAAGATGTTTTGTTTCCTGGATTCCTATGTGTTTAGTATCTTTTTTATTCGTATTTTTTTGAAGATGCTTTAGTACCATTCGAGGCGAAATACGTACTTTATGTAGCTCCGCATGATTTAGGCAATTTTTGATCCGTTTGTGCCTTTGAAGCCACCAAAATATATCATTTATCCCTAGCTACCCTGTTGAGCCTGCACTAAAACGAATGGTATGTTCAAAAGCACCTAATAACCTCGATTTGGCATCGTTTCAAAATCCCACATCCACCACCTTGTTGAAAGCCTATACACTA
Organism: Haberlea rhodopensis; assembly: GCA_907163345.1. Taxonomy (NCBI): domain Eukaryota; kingdom Viridiplantae; phylum Streptophyta; class Magnoliopsida; order Lamiales; family Gesneriaceae; genus Haberlea; species Haberlea rhodopensis. The sequence continues at coordinate 11,948,424 of CAJQUN010000008.1, forward strand.
TTTCCTACCCTCAATTGAGTAAATCCTATGCGCTTTAAAATTTTCAATATCTCCCATGTTCGTAATTGAAAAATTAGAAGGAGAGAAACAATGAAAAAGGGCATGAATGCAACTAAAAATGTTAAAAGAGGTGAGTTTAAAAGAAAAAAAATGATGAATCATCAATAGAAGGAATTGAAATTGGGATGAGAGTGCACAATAGTGTTATATTTAACTTACTTTCTTGTTTTGAATATCCTATCCTTTTATCTAAGCCCTGAGCCAAGGCCATACGTTACAAGCTTATTAAAACCTATTGACAGAGTCACATTCATCTAATATACTAGTGGAGAATGTTACTAATAGTTAAGCCTACGGACTCTCAAGAAACACTTGCAATGAATATGATTTTGACATTCACACGCGCACATCTCATTGCCTTGATGCATTGTTTATTGTTTGTCAAAGTTATACTCCTTTTATGAACAATGCAATTGAACATATACCTTGCAAAGTCCTATTGATTGTGTGAGTACAGATTGCTTTGAGTTAATGGTTAAATGAAAGATGTAGCACATACACACTTGATAACTCTTGAGTAGTGTAATATACATACTTGACTTGAAATTCTTAGACCATTGATCTTCGAGGTCAATTTGCAATTATCGCAAGTTATTTATCTTTATTTATTTTATTTCTTAGTCTTTTTCTTTTTTTGGTTTTGCTTGGGACTAGCAAAGTTTAAGTTTGGGGGATTTGATAAGTTCAAATTTGTACTTATATCTTGTTCTCTTGTATTTGGTTTTTATGTTAGTATTAGCATAATTATGTCTTTTGTTGTTTTTGTTATTTTCTAGGAATTCAAGGAACGAAGCCTTTTATAACCAAAAGATGATGAAATCATGAAAAGTGCATTATTGTGACAAAGACCGAAGTTGAGGATGAAAATGTGAAGAAGTCGAGCTAAAACGATGGAAGAAGGAAGAAAGTTGAAGAAAAAGAGAAAAGACGGAATCCAAGACATATATCACTCATTTCTCCTCGATTTGCTTCATGTTTGAGCCATATTTTGGAAATGTGATCAATATATAAGTTGTAGAACTTTCTGTTTTCTTCGCGTGGACAGCTAATTCGTTTAATTCGGAGTTTGTATGAGAAAGTTATGGCCAAAATACTAAGCTGTAGTGCACTAGACAAAAACATAGGCGTATAGACGCATGATTTTATGCGCCATAGGTGCCTGCTAGGCGAAATTTCTATTTTTGGACTGGTACATAGGCGCATGATTTTAAGCGACCTAGGTGCCTGCAGAGTCCTGAAAAAAGGAAACTCGAGCTTTCCTTGCACAATTTGATTCCTACCATAATTCTTTAGCCTCCAACCCGTATGACTCGAATTTTGGACCTCATTATTGAACATCTATCATATCTTAGACCTATTTTCCAAGAGAGAACAAGAGAGGAGACGTACAAACAAGAGGAGGAGATCAATTAGAGGCGGCATGCTTACAACGAAAAGCAAAGTTTTGACGATGGAGAAGACGACATCGACTATCGGGACGGATGGCTATCATCCAATTCGTTTGATTATATTTTCTTTTATGTTTTTGATGATTAAGAACATTTATATGTTTATTTAATTTATTTATGAACTAATTTATTATTCTAGAAGAACGACGTATCTTGACTTGAAACTATGTCGTTAATTAGTTCATGAATATATTTTGGTTTTTCATATGGTTTATTTGTGATTTCTGATTTGAATGCAATTTATTTGGCTGATCATTGATTGAATTGTCATATTTATTTATAATCTATCACTAAGGAGAGTGGCTTTTGAATAAGACCGTGTGAATTTACATTGTTGGTTATTTATATAATCGACATGCGTATAACTCAAACGAAGCCATAAAATGAATCGCTGTGCTATTTAAATTGTTTAATAGTTTATCTTAGGTAAACATATCAAGATGACTATTGAATGATTATTTTTATTTGACAACCGGGAGAGGTAGTAGAATAAAATATGATTCTTGGCTAATAAACTATAAGAACAAAACATAGTGGATAGTTAAGTGAAGTCAAACCTCTAGAATCCGTTCTCTTTGATTTCTCCACTTAAATATTCATCTTGTTAGTTTATTTTAATTGTTTATTTAATTCATTTAATTGAGTGTCTTAATAAAGTTGAGACTATTCTAATTACAGTACTTGGTATACACTTAATTTTCAATCCCTGTGGGTTCGACATCTATACTTTAATTTCCTACACTAAAACTTGACACCTACACTTGCGGTACATCTTACACGCGTCATTAACCAAGAATGCAAGCCTTGTAATTGCGGTAACAGTATCATTATGTTCACTTCCTAATTACTTTGGTAGGGGAATATGGGAAATGTATTCTAACAATGAGCTGCATAGACCAATAAGAGCTTATCTATGTACAAATAAAAGTGTGGATCAATGATAATGTTTTCTAATTGTGAAAAGGCAAAATGACCCAAATTATCTATGTAAACCAAAAGAGACCACAATGAGATTTATGGATCTATATACCTATAAAAGTGTGGATCAATGTCAAATGTTTTCTAAATTTATGTAATCCAAAAGAGACCACATGGTGATTTATGGAAAATTTTGAAATTAAAAGGAGATATATGGAAAAATGCATTTTCCATCAATGTGCAACTCTTATGTGTTGTTTGTGTGTATTGAATTTCCTCTTGAATTCTAATTAATCAATCAATTTTAAACAATTTAATGATTTAAGTACGTATGTTACACTCCTATTTTTTTTTATGTCAAATTTTTCCTTGAGGTGGTACAAATGTGTGTCGATGGGGTTAAATGTGTTTGGGGTTTATCATATTGCTAAGCATGCATTCCAATATTTCATGGATTATGTTGCTTTCACGGATTTTAATAAGATTATGCTCATTTGTTTCTTTAATAAATTACATATGTAAATTGTAAAGTTGAGAGCATAACTGATGCTAATTTGTGTGTAAGAGCATGAGTACAATGCAGTTTTCATACGGGGAGTGCTTTGTGAAAGTTTAGATCTGCTTAAAATTGAGCATACTAAAATTGGAATGCTGGTACTGAAGAAGAGAAAATGCCTTGGAGCCAAGTTTCTTGGATTATTTTCTAAATGTTGTTAATGAAGAAATCAGACGTTGTTTGTGTTAGTTTCGAACTTTATCGATGAGATTTTAAAGATGACAAAACATATCAGACCGGATCGAGAGAAATCAGACTGACCAGATCGATCGCCCAAAACAGATCGAGCTGATAAGATGACAAAGCATATCAGACCGGATCGAGGGTAATCAGACTGACCAGATCGATAGCTCAAAAAGATCAAGCTGATAAGGCATATCACATATCAGACCGGATCGATAGATATCAGACTGACTAGATCGAAGCTTCAGATCGATCTCAATCTTTATCAGATCAGAGCAGTCAAGGATGCATAAAGAGTGACTCTTCAGTCCGAATCATTAAAGGCTATTTATTGTAGCATTTAATGTCGCAATTAATGCTACAAAGGACCAAAGACCGAAGATTACCATAAAAGGTAAGAAGACAAAGAAGAGCTTACCTGACAGTCGCCGAAAGCATGAACCAGAACGGCAAGTATCCTGAAGAAGAAGACTGTAGCTTACTCAGAGATTAAGCAGAGTCAAGAGTTGCACATTAAGGGAAATAATGTCGTTGGTATATGCAACTATAAAAGGATGCAACAACAATACAAAAAAGAATACAAGACTCTCGCTGATCAATCAAAAACAGCACAAGCGTTCAAGCTCAGAATCTCTCAAGCTGAAATTATTCTTAAGCACAGTTACATTGTAATATTTGATCATTTAGGATCACTGTGCGCATCTTGTGTATTCTGTATTGAAAAATAGAAGTGAAAAACAAATTGTAACTGTCAGACAGAGAGTGTCTGAACAGATCGAGTGACTAGGAGTTTCAGTCTGGTAGTGAGGTAAATCCAGCTGAATCGGGTTTGTACAACAGGATTGTATAAATCAAAGTCTTCTAGTAGAAACCTTCCTTAATTGGAAGAAGGGGAGACGTAGAAGGATTACACCACCTTCGAACTTCCAGAAACATATCATGTGTCTTATCTTTCTGCACTCGTTCTTTCATTCAAGCCATCGAGCCGTTCTTACAAATATAAAAACAGACCGTTCCGCACTTATACATTCAGTGGTCTGTTCTATAAAAGAGTTGATTAAGAAACAGATTTCTTTCACTAATCCGAAAGAAATCACAAGGGATTAAATTTTACAAGGAGTGTTCATTCACCCCCCCTCTAAACACTCCGGACCGATCCTAACAAGTGGTATCAGAGCCAGGTCATCTTAATCAGCACAAAGACACTTGAGCTGATGGCATCATTCAACAAAATTCCTATGTTCTCAAAAGAAGACTATGATGACTGGAGAATCAGAATGCAAGCTCATCTGGCAGCTCAGGATGACGATATGTGGTTCGTCATCACTGATGGACCAATGAAGATTCTGAAAATCAATACAGCAGTCGCCATTACTGGTGGAGAACCACAAATGGTAGAGAAGGACAGATCCCTCTGGACGAATGAGGAAAGAAAGAAAGCAAATCTCGACAACGTTGCCAAAGACATCTTGTTCAAAACATTGGACAAGAACATGTTCAGCAAAATCAAAATGTGCTCTACTGCCAAAGAAATTTGGGAGAAGATAGCACAGCTATGTGAAGGCAACGACCAGACCAAAGAAAACAAGCTGACTGTTGCTCTTCAAAGATTTGAGAGCATAAAGATGAAGAGTGGAGAAACTCTAAATGAGTTTGATGAAAGAGTCACTGGTATCATTAATGAACTGAATGGTCTGGGCAAAGAATACTCAAACAGAGAGATCGCTCTGAAAGTTATGAGAGCCCTGCCAAAAGAATGGGATGTTAAGACCATTGCAATGAGGGAGTCCAAAGATCTGAACAAGGTTGAACTTCATGATATGTTCGCAGATCTTAAAACATATGAGTTCAAACTGATAACCAGAGGTGAAGCAGAGCCATTCATCTCTCAACCAAACAAAGTACTGGCAGCTATTCCAGACCAGATCGCCTCCACATCAGATCGATCTATCGAACAGATAAGTAATGATGCTATGTCATTATTTATCAAGAAATTTGGTAAATTCATGTCTAAAAATAAGAGGAATTTTAAACCTTCTCATTATAAATCAAGAAAGGACGATGTTGTTAATGATCAGGCTTGCTACAATTGTGGTAAGACCGGACATTTCATTGCAGATTGCACCAGACCGAAGAAAGAAGAACGGAAGGAGAAGCATCGCGATGACAAGAAAAAGAAGCACTACAAAGACCGCAAAAATCATGGAAAATCCCAAAAGGTCCTAGTAGCTGAAGAAGGAAACAACAAGTGGGCTCAGACTGACTCCGATTCAGAAAGCTCCGAATATTCTTCCAGCGAAAGCGAAGAAGATATTCAATGTCTAATGGCAGACGAAGAGATGAGTCAGACAGACGAGGTATTTGATTTTGACTCAAATGAATTTACACGTGAAGAGCTCATGTCCGCACTGCAAGACATGGCTAATGATTATAGGATCTTAGCTGAATCATTTGAGAAAAATAAAGCTAAAGTCAATGATCAAATGGATGAGCACAACTAACCAAGCTGCTCTGAGCAGGGTGAGTGCAACAATCTCCAGATCGAGCTGAATAAGCTGAAAATCTCCTATGATCAGCTCCATGAAGAAAATAAGAGAATTAGCACACAAAATGCTAAGCTTTCTCATATATTCAAAACATGGACAAAATCCAGAACATCTTTGGAAGAATTACAAGAGGTACAAAGAAACGTTGGTGATTTCACCGGCATAGGCTTTGACACCAAAGAATCCACCAAAGATGAATCTGAACTGTTGCTGGTAAAGAACAAAATCAAACAAATGACATTTGTTAAATCCAGCACAGTATATGAGACTGAAGCACCTACGATTCAAACTGGAGTCTCTTTCGTGAATCAAGGTTTGAGAAAAGGAATTGGATATGTCAACCAAGCCAAAGAAAAGGCACCAGCAAGCTTTGCGTCTTTCAGACCAAATCTAAGGGTGCAAGATCGAAGGCAATGAATACAATACAATTACTATAATTCAAAACCAGTTCAACGAAGATATAGACTACCCAATGAGAATAAAAGGTTTCCATATCGCACACATTATCACACACAACATCGAAACAGACCAGCTCACAGCACACCACACACACACAAGCATTAAAGCTGATACAGGTGTGGGTTCCCAAAGGGCTAATCCGTTCTGGACCCAAATAGGATTGGGTACCAACAATAATTATGTTTGATGACAGGTACCGAAGAAACTTGCATCAGACTGGTACTTGGACAGCGGGTGTTTCGTCACATGACTGGAAACATCGAGCTGCTGTCTGAAGTTACAGAATGTACTGGACCCAAGATCATTTTCGGAGATAACTCAAAGGGTAAGACTATGGGCAAGGGTAAGATTGTCCATGGTAACATTATTATCAATGATGTGCTGTTAGTTGAAAATCTGTGCTATAATCTGATTATTATAAGTCAACTTTGTGATAATGGTTATGCTGTAGAATTTCACAAACACACTTGCACTGTTAAATCGTCAGATGGTATGACCATGCTTGTAGGAATCAGAAATGGAAATACATATAAGATTAACTGGAATCATACTCAACCTGATAATCCTACTTGCTTCATCGCTAACAATGATAATAAACACTGGCTATGGCATAAACGCTTGAATCATATCAATTTTAAGACTATTTCTAGCCTGTGTAAACATGATTTAGTTATCGGTCTGCCCAAGATCGATTTTGCTAAGGATAAGATCTGCGAAGCTTGCCAAATGGGCAAACAGATCAGATCATCCTTCAAAAACAAGAATGTCAAATCCTCCCCCCGTTGTTTAGAACTATTGCATATGGACTTGTTTGGTCCTATACCAATAACAAGTTTAGGGGGAATGCGGTATACTCTTGTTGTTATTGATGATTACTCACGCTTTACATGGACTATATTTTTGAGCAGTAAAGATCAGACCGGTCCGAAGTTAATCAAGCTGCTGAAACGCACTCAGAATGAGAAATCATCCAGCATAGACAGGATTCGAAGTGACAAAGGCACCGAGTTTTCAAATCAGAATCTTGAATCCTTTCTAGAAGATCATGGAATTAAGCGTGAGTTTTCAGCCGCTTGAACTCCTCAACAGAATGGAGTTGCAGAACGAAGGAACAGAACGCTCAAAGAAGCAGCAAGAACAATGCTTGCTGATTCTGGAATTTCACAAAAGTTCTGGGCAGAAGCTGTAAATACTGCATGCTACACTCAAAATCGGTCTATGATTAACAAAAAACTGAATCTCACTCCATATGAAATATGGACTGGTAACAGACCGTCTATTTCTCACCTTCATGTATTTGGCTGTAAATGCTTCGTTCACAACAATGGTAAGAATCATCTTACAACATTTGAAGCTAAGTCAGATAATGGAATATTCTTAGGATATTCATCAACTAGCAACGCTTATCGAGTTTTTAATAATCGAACCTTAACTGTAGAAGAATCAGTGCATGTAGTTTTTGATGAATCTTTGTGTGTTGAGGGTAACAAAGAATCAATTCAAAATCAGATGGAAAACATCCATCTCGAAGCTAACAGTGATGATGAGATTGTAGCTAACAGGTCAAGAGACAATCCACCAGAACCTGAAGTACCAGCCAGATCGGATCAAGGCAATGAAGCTTCTTCAGATCGAGCCGATCCGGATGATCCAAACTCTCATATCAAAGCAGATGCTAATCATACCACTACTACTACTCATCCGGCTGGACCAGACAATCCAGAGTCAAGCTATCGATGGACTAAGAGGCATCCACCTAATCTAGTGATTGGAAGTCCACCGATTAGAACCAGAGGACAGATGATGGATGAGTTCACTCATGCTGCCTTCATCTTAACTCTGGAACCTAAGAAGATCTTGAAGCTCTGACTGATTTCAACTGGATTAAGGCCATGCAAGAAGAGCTTAATCAATTCGAACAAAATCAAGTTTGGAGTCTAACCCCCAGACCAAGCGATCTGGCTGTTATTGGAACCATATGGGTTTTTAGAAACAAGCTGGACGCAGATGGAACTGTGGTTAGAAACAAGGCCAGACTGGTGGCACAAGGATTCCGACAAGAAGAAGGAATTGAATTCGATGAATCATTTGCACCAGTCGCCAGACTTGAAGCAATCAGAATCTTTCTTGCATATGCTGCCTTTAAAGACTTCAAGGTATATCAGATGGACGTCAAGGGCGCCTTTCTTAATGCTAAGCTTCAGGAGGAAGTTAACATTGAGCAACCTCCTGGATTTCAGCACCACTCATTCCCTAATCATGTATATCTACTGAATAAAGCAGTATATGGTCTGAAACAAGCACCAAGAGCCTGGTATGACACTCTATCTCAATTTCTGTTGAACCATGATTTTCAGATCGGCTCAGTTGATAAAACTCTCTTTAAATTTATTAAGGGGGAACATACCCTGTTAGTTCAGATTTATGTTGATGATATAATCTTTGGGTCAACTAACCCCAAACTATGCGAGAAATTTTCCAAGTTGATGCAGGGACAGTTTGAGATGAGCATGATGGGAGAACTCTCATTCTTTTTGGGTCTCCAAGTCAAACAGCTCAGCAATGGTATTTTCATCAACCAAACCAAGTATACCAAAGAGCTGCTTAAAAGATTCGGAATGGAAACATGCTCAACTGCATCCACTCCAATGAGTCCTACAATCAAGTTAGACAAAGACGAAGGGGGAACGGCAGTCGAAGTGACTATGTATAGAGGACTAATCGGATCACTCTTATATCTTACAGCGAGCAGGCTTGATATTATGTTCTCATTCTGTATGTGCGCCAGATTTCAGTCAGAACCAAAGCAATCACATTTTATTGCTGCTAAGCGTATTCTGAAATACTTGAAAGGATCTCAGAACGTTGGTCTTTGGTACTCCAAAGATTCTAACTTCAGCTTGATCGGATATTCAGACGCAGACTACGCTGGCTGTAAGATTGATCGTAAAAGCACCAGTGGCACATGTCAATTTCTAGGTGAAAGATTGATCTCTTGGTTCAGTAAGAAGCAAACATCAATTGCCACATCTACAGCTGAAGCAGAATATCTTGCCGCTGGAAGCTGTTGCGCTCAAATGCTCTGGATTCAACACCAGCTCAAAGACTATGGCATCCAAGCTGTTGACTCTCCGATATTTTGTGACAACACAAGTGCAATCGCTATAACATATAATCCAGTTCTGCACTCTCGAACAAAGCATATTGATATAAGACATCATTTTATTCGAGATCATGTTGGCAAAAAGGAGATTCGGATCGAGCACATCTCAACAGAGCAGCAAGCAGCAGACATCTTCACCAAACCGCTCCCTGAGGCTAAGTTTAATTATTTCCGTCAAATTCTTGGTTTAATTGACTTATCTTGATAGTTTAGATGTTTTCTTCTTTTCGTGTTTAAAGATTGTTGTTGGCACAGATCGATAATACAATGTTCAAAAAGACACAGACCGGTCCAAACTTTCAGACCGATCTATGTCAATCTGATGTTATCCTATGATCTGTCTAGACAATAAATCCTTTATTGTGTATTTATTTAAAACAAAAACAGCCCGGACTGATTGCAAATTTTAACCGTCTCATCTTTCTTTTATCCTGACCGTTTATTTTGAATTATTTAATTATCAGTCTTCGAGATAAAGACACGTGTCTTCTCTCTCTTATTTAGCGGGCTGAACATTTCATTTTCATTCACTTTTTACCATTTACCGCTGTCTGCTTTCTAACTCTCTCATATCCTCTCAAAACTCTTCGTATATTCTTCCATTTTACTCCAATGGCTACCATAACTCACAACTCTCTCTCCGTTGAGTTCAATGATATTTACAGGGCAGAAGATGCAGAGATGGTCTCCATTTTCCGAGATTTGGAATCGTTTGGATTACGGAATTTTCTGGAGTGTGGCACGGTGGTTTACGAATCAGAGATTCGTGAAATGTTTGCCAATGCTGTATCCCAGAAGACATCTATCTCCACCTCTGTAAAGGGCAAAACATTTGAAATCTCGCCGATGACGCTGGCCAAGACCTTTGGTCTTCCCAACTCCGGACTGACTGAGTTTGGGCAGATTCCTCAAGCCTCTCTCACAGCTCTTCAGGGGAAGATTTCTATATTTGGCTACCGCCTGCAGCCCTCATTCAAAAAGAAGGAAATGCTCTTTCATTTTCCAGGCGCTGTGCGAAATTGTGGCAAGCTATTATTGGGCAAAGCTGGAAGTTTTGACGCCGTCACTGCCGAGAAGTTCAGGGCCATGGCTGCTATTGTTTCCGGACAGAAGATGAACTGGTCCGTGATTCTATTTGGAGTCCTGATGGAAACAGTGATTGCCTCCAAACAGGCCGTCTGCTTTGCTGTTCCTGTCAGCAAGCTACTGGAAACTTTGGACATTGAGCTGGGGAAGCAGTCTGCTCTGAGTCCCTTCAAAATTCTCAACTCCAAAGGGCTAGCACTGCTGAAGTCCAAGAGTGCTCCACCTACCCCTACCGATCTGGTGGCAGTCAAGATTGAGAAGGGAGAAGAACAGGCTGTTGCTCGCAAACCTCGGGTCAAGCGAAAGTTAACTATCCAGACTAACTCTGAAGACACTCAGTCTGCTCCCTTGCCACCAGCCAAGCCTCTTCCCAAGAAGCCAAGAACCTAGATTACCAAACCAATGAAAACTCTACCTCTCAAAACTTTACCCATATTGCCTCCAACAAAAGCCACCCCTGCACCCCAACCTACAACCCAAATTTCAACCACTTCAACCACTGCACCCAAAGTAACCATCCGAGTCCCCTCTGCCATTCCCGTGATCAAAGGGATTGTTATCACTGAGTTGGGAGACTATACCCAATCAAGGATCAAGTCCCCTTCCTCCACCGGCAAGGGCAAAGCCATTCTCTCCGAACCACTCTCCTCTAAGCCCAAATCTGCAGCGCAGACAGCAATTGACATTGCTATGGAGGACGTTGAAGAGCAAGCGAAGGAGCTCATTGTGGTTTTTGATGAGTACGTCGAGTACAGAACGATCAACCACATTGAGATGTTCTTCGGCAAACTCAGACGCCTTCAGAAAATGGAAGAAGAAGTTCTGAAGGGGACAGTGACCGATGATGTTCGGATTGCTGTGCAGCGCAAAGAGCTATTTAAGGCCAATCAAAGATTCAGACTGGCGACTCTGCTCTTAGCTGCTAAGAAAGCGAACTTCGATCCAAATGCTCCAACTGCCAGAGATGATGGGGCTGTTATTGCTCAATTAGAGATGGATATTCATGCTCTCCATTTAGCTGTCCGATTTCAACGACAGAAAATCAGCATATCCACTCCATCAACCAGCCCGGATCATCCATCTGCAAGCAAGACTCTGACAGAACCTTTCATTGAGGTTATTCCCTCTGGAGCAGCAGATCAGCCAGCAGATCGCGCAGCAGATCGCGCAGCAGATCAGACTGCAGACCTCGTAGCCGATCAAACAGCGGAGCAGCCATTGCCTAATGCTCCGTCTGCTACAGAAGATGAACCATTGAATGTCTTGTTGGACTCTCCAACAACATCTATTCCTTTGGGATCATCAGTCTCCCACGTTCAAATCAGTCCAACCGCAGAACTTGCAATAGTTGGCGCACCAGAGTTCGTCGATCCGGATCTGGTGGTGTCCACAGTTGTTGCAGCTCTACAAATTGAGGAGCCCTCCAGACCCAGCACTCATCCAGTCCAATTAGACGAAGATATGGCTTTCATACAAGCATTTTCTTCGGCTCTGGTCACTTTGATCCGGTCCGAAAGTCACCAAGCTGCTGTATCTTCACTTGTACCGATTGCTGAAGAAGATGATCATGCATTGTCATCATCCGATCACTCTCCAAGCCGACTATCTGATCCACCTCCATCCCTGGCAAGGACCCTTCAGCACTTATCTGACAACTGTCTGTCACTCTCTCAACGTGTTATAGAAGTTCATCAATGTCAGAGGCTTACAGCTTTGGACTTTGATTCATTCAAAGAGAAGATGACAGCCAGTATCGGCAGCCTTCAGCGAGGACTGAATGATCTATTCTCTCAGCAAGCTTCCTATAAAAATAGCCTGAGAAAAGAGCAGATCGAGCTGGCCACTGAAGTTAGAGCATTCGTCGCCAATTCCCTCCGCGCTCAAGACGTTCGTCTTGACGCTATCAGCGCTCAGCTAGCACAAGTTGTAGATTTTCTCCAAGAGATTGCTGCTGACAAAAAGGGGGAAAAGAAAAAAGGCTTCAAGCCGCATCAGTCTCAGTCTTCAAGAAAATAGATTGCTTAAATATTCAGACTGTCTGTATGCAAGATTGTTGGTGATCAATAAAGAAATCTTTCTTTGATAAGTCCTTGTTCATTTATTTTGAACTAAAATAAAAGGCATAATAATAAAAAGGCTTAATCGATCCAACTTAATTATGTTCATTTATTTTGAACAAGAAGAAGTAATCGATCCGAAAGTATACGCTTCAGAGTTCTTATCAGACTGGTTAAAAAGACTTAGAAGCTAGGTTTTGTCATCATCAAAAAGTGGGAATTTGTTAGTTCCGGACTTTATCGATGAGATTTTAAAGATGACAAAACATATCAGACTGGATCGAGAGAAATCAGACTGACCAGATCGATCGCCCAAAATAGATCAAGCTGATAAGATGACAAAGCATATCAGACCGGATCGAGGGTAATCAGACTGACCAGATCGATAGCTCAAAACAGATCAAGCTGATAAGGCATATCACATATCAGACCGGATCGATAGATATCAGACTGACTAGATCGAAGCTTCAGATCGATCTCAATCTTTATCAGATCAGAGCAGTCAAGGATGCATAAAGAGTGGCTCTTCAGTCCGAATCATTAACGGCTATTTATTGTAGCATTTAATGTCGCAATTAATGCTACAAAGGACCAAAGACTGAAGATTACCATAAAAGGTAAGAAGACAAAGAAGAGCTTACCTGACAGTCGCCGAAAGCATGAACCAGAACGGCAAGTATCCTGAAGAAGAAGACTGTAGCTTACTCAGAGATTAAGCAGAGTCAAGAGTTGCATATTAAGGGAAATAATGTCGTTGGTACATGCAACTATAAAAGGATGCAACAACAATACAAAAAAGAATACAAGACTCTCGCTGATCAATCAAAAACAGCACAAGCGTTCAAGCTCAGAATCTCTCAAGCTGAAATTATTCTTAAGCACGATTACATTGTAATATTTGATCATTTAGGATCACTGTGCGCATCTTGTGTATTCTGTATTGAAAAATAGAAGTGAGAAACAAATTGTAACTGTCAGACAGAGAGTGTCTGAACAAATCGAGTGACTAGGAGTTTCAGTCTGGTAGTGAGGTAAATCCAGCTGAATCGGGTTTGTACAACAGGATTGTATAAATCAAAGTCTTCTAGTAGAAACCTTCCTTAATTGGAAGAAGGGGAGACGTAGAAGGATTACACCACCTTCGAACTTCCAGAAACATATCATGTGTCTTATCTTTCTGCACTCGTTCTTTCATTCAAGCCATCGAGCCGTTCTTACAAATATAAAAACAGACCGTTCCGCACTTATACATTCAGTGGCCTGTTCTATAAAAGAGTTGATTAAGAAACAGATTTCTTCCACTAATCCGAAAGAAATCACAAGGGATTAAATTTTACAATGAGTGTTCATTCACCCCCCCTCTAAACACTCCGGACCGATCCTAACAGTTTGATATGGGTCTCTGTTTTCAGGTGTGGACATATGTGCTGTTGTATGGCATGTTCTTCATATTTGACAAAATGTGTCGAAGAAGGAACGACTAGGTTGTGAGGACCTTCCGACATTGATTTCGACTTTTCATACTTGGTTTAATCACAACAGATATTGTTGCACACTCCAGGAATTGTAACAATTCTTCTTCAGATGATAATCGTTTATGTTGTTATTTTGAAATAATAACACATATCTTTGAATAGTTGACTTGTTTGTTAATTGAATAGATTTATGAGTTGGTCTTTTTCTTCATCTCATTCTCGAGGATTCATGTCTATATTAACAGGTAAAGAAATGTTTTAGTATGAAGAATTCAAGCGCACAAATTGGGTATTTTATCTTCCATTTGTAGTAAAATAAATAGCCTGAGTAAAGGCCTTATATTGGTGTTAGAGGATGACCTTCCACGGTCAAATGTGGATTAGAAATGCTGAATGAGATCAATGGTATGGTTTTTTCCTATTGTTTGTGAAGACCCTAATTATTTATATATATATATAAATAAATCAAAAGAGACTGACTACAAGTTGATTTATTGAAATTACAAGGAAAAATACATTTTTCATCACTGTGTAATGTGTGTTGTTTGAGTCTACTCAATTTCCACCTAAATTCTAATTAAATCAATTGTATTATTTTAAGGTCTGTTACACTTCTATTTGTAACTTTCAATTTATGAACTTCAATTCTAATTTTAATTCCATAAAACAAATATTTTGATATTGCTAATGGATTCTTCTTTTTTTTTTTCGGGGGGTCATTGAGGACAAGGGATTTGTAGGATTTGGATTTGAATCTTCCCAGTTATTGTGAGGGTGACAACCAATTAGCTAAAGCCCTTGTGTCGCTAATAGATTCTTAACTATATGGCTAATGACTAATATAGTATTTAAAACATTTTGGTGACTGAAATGTTAAGATTTAAAATATTTATATATATAATTAAGAGGTAGGCAATTCATACACGCACAACTCAATCAAGAGGCGAGAGCTACCGAATAGGCAAAGGGCATTCGATGAATATAAAATTAAAGCACATATTGGATACCCACGGTCTAAATAAGTTTTAATTCATTTTTAATAGTATTAATTAATATTAATATACTTGTATTGAAATTATCATTAACATTTATTGTCCTAGCAACGAAATGCTCCACAACATTTATGTGATTAATTTTAATAAATTAAAATTAATTTATGTGA
Organism: Haberlea rhodopensis; assembly: GCA_907163345.1. Taxonomy (NCBI): domain Eukaryota; kingdom Viridiplantae; phylum Streptophyta; class Magnoliopsida; order Lamiales; family Gesneriaceae; genus Haberlea; species Haberlea rhodopensis. The sequence continues at coordinate 11,963,537 of CAJQUN010000008.1, forward strand.
GCGATGGAGGCATCCCAATACATTAACTGATTACAGAGTTTTACTATGTCAGTTCTTACAACAGTTACTACATTCTAATAAAAACCTGACATAATATACAACACATGGACATCACATGTTATATATACACAACCTAACAAAATTCAACTCTTAATCAGTGGTTCAGAGCGCATCAGAATGTACTCACAATCCCTGCTTCCCACATCTATGAGTTTCCTACAGAAACAATCACACATCATGAGTATTGATAATCAAGTATCTCCGTTCTATATCAATAAGATAGACAAAATACGATAATCATCATCGTAAAAGTTCAACAGTGATTGTTCTGTATGCACTACCAAATGCAAATATGTCATGACATGTCTCAATTATCAACCTGTTATAACGGGACCGATGATATGCCTATCAGCTCAATATGTCAGTGGCTCAGCCTTCACGTCCCATATTGGCAGCACATATCATATAATCGTCCTCACACGTTTATTTTTTTGTCAAACTGAATTATGAAAAAAAATATAATTTAATAAAAGTGAACTGACTAATAGTTTATAATCACCTTTCTATTAGAACGAATGTGAAAATATTTAAGCATTAATATTTTGTGCACAAATGTCAATTATTATATTTATATTTTTGATAATTAATTATTTAAAAATAATCGTTTTCACCCACCCTTTTTTTCTGGCACTGTCTCTGCTCATTATAATATTTTAAATATACTTATAAAATACAACCAATTCTACACTTCAATATTGATCCATAATCAATTATAGACTACTAAAATTCTCAAATTTGAAAGAGTTTACAAATCCTAGTTCTCAAAACTTCTCAAACTTAGTTTATGTACTCATCTTCATCCAACAACAAGCTTAAAATCCATTTAGGCTACTAATAAAATGGATATTTACATGTTAATTAATGCTATCTCAAATAATTACCCAAAACATCAATTTCTACTTTATATGCTTCTCGCTGTAATCACAGATTGACTAAAATATTTTTCTGTAAAGTGGAAATAATATTTTAATCAAAACATTAACTAATTACATTTTTGGCATAAATCATGTTAGTAAAAAATGTGTTAATTGTTGGTTAAACAAATTATCTAATATATCGACAAAATATAGTTGAGGTACAAGTTGATGCTACTACCGCAATATTTTTTATACACTATCGATATGCTTCCAAAGGTATGATGACTATGACTTCGAAATAGTGGAAACACAAATTTCAAAAGCCAAACACACGAATAAAGGGTTAGAACCTTATCTTATGTTTTAGTGCTTATAAATTCTAGAACTTATTCAAATCACAAATACATTATTTAGATTTTTTAAAGAACAATCTAAAAATTATTATAATATTGATACTAAAGCTAAACTAAAAGCGGGTGCTTTTTTAAAATGATGTTTGATCGTCCTTTAGAATGGATATTTTATTTTATCCAGCAATCAATTATCCTAACATGCTGAGTTTATAATTCGGGTCACTAAGAATCGTGACATATAACCTCTCGAGTAAATAAAAAAGAAAAACAAAGTTTAATAATTTAAAGATGAAACTGGGGGGTCCAAAGTTGCTGAGGTAAAATATTCCCCGTACGGCATACTTTGATCACATTCTTGTAATTCTTTTGGAGTTTTGATTGGTAGCATCACTCCGCAAGTTTGGCATTAAGAAATGACATTCTTCTGGCGATCGTCTTGATTGCATGAGGTGTGTATTCCTGGATAAGCATTTCTATCCATGGGCTCGGTATTTTGGCAAAGAATAGTTCAGCTGCATCCTTTTCTTCTATCTTCGCCTTCCATCGATACTCTGTAAAGAGTTTGATGTACTCATCTACATAACAGATATCATGTAGTTCCAGGCTAATTAGAGTTTGTCTATATTTCTTAGCCTTCTCTTCCTCCATTCCTTCGAAGTAACTTACTCCAATGAAACAGATTTTAAAGAATTTTGCCATCTTGTCCACAATTTCTTTCAGGGACTCTTCGGCTAAAACTTCTTCCTTGGTACCTGGGTCTTCCATATCCTAGGCAATCTCGTCTGATCCTTCCAGGCTCATTTTAAGAAGTAAAATGAATCATTCTTTACTTAGATCAAGTGTTCCTGCTGCTATTCTTATTGCTGAAGCCCATTCATCAATAAGAACTTCTCTGTTTTTTGAAATCCAAGATATCCATGTTGAGCATAAGTCCATATGGATTGGATCTAACTGAGATTTCGCATAGGGTGTCTGATGTATATCTGGCCTGCGGGAATGGTTTCTTGTTCCAATTGGGGGATCCAAAGTTGCTGAAGTGAAATCTTCCCTGTGCGGCATACTTTGATCACCTTCGGGTGAATTGTGTGACCCGAAACTCTCTTGTGGTGGAGGTCTTGGTACAAGCTAGTGAGGTGAGGTGTATTATAATGAAGCCCGTTCATCAAATTATAGGAATTTTCATTGGCAACGGAGTTCAAAATTGAGTCAATCCAGTAAAATATCGTAAGCTAGTGAGGTAAGGTGTACTATTGAATTCTTGTTATATAACTCTGTTGGAATCGAAGAGGGGGGGTGAATGAGATTTCTTGGCTACTTTAGCGTTTTAAAATGAGTTTGTAAAAATAAAATATTTTGCGCTTGCGGAAGCCTTTAGTCAATCGATAAATGCAAAGAATAAAATAAATAAATGCGTAAAGGAAATAAAGCAATAAATAACAAAAGGATTTGTTATAGAAGTTCGGCGATGAATCGCCTACGTCTCCTCTTCCCGGTTAGATAACCTCCAACCGAGGTTCCACTAGAACAATTGGTCTTGGCCTTGAGGGCTCCAAGTTAGCCACACAACAACTCTTCCCGAGTTTACAACGCTCTTCCCGAGCACACTACTCTTCCCGAGTACACAAGCTCTTCCCGAGCACAATACTCTTCCCGAGTATACAAAGCTCTTCCCGAGATACCAACACTCTTCACGAGTCTTCTTGGCCTTAAGGGCTCCAAGGATAGCCACACACTTGCACCAACTAGACTAGTTGATGACTTTACAATTATCCAACTTGCTTTGGTGTTGGAGGACCTTTACAATGAATTAAACCAACAAACACCTTCACGGTGTACTCACACGAAGAAACACAAGCTCTAACAAAGAAGAGAATCACAAACTCCAATACAACAACAATGTATGGAGATTGTAATATAATTTGAAACACTAATTGATCAAGACTTTGTATGAGTTGTAGGCTTGTTCCTTAGCTTCAAAATGCTCCAAAGCATTTTCAATATCAATCATATTGATTTATCAAGACACATAAGCGGATATTATTATGCATTGTTACAGAGATTCTACATTCTCTTGAGATTCCCTATCCCCCACATTTCTCTCAACATTGGTTTCAGGCATTGTCGGAGTTTTGTGGGGAAAGATTTCCTCAAAGAACGAAGCATCCCTAGCCTCAATGATAGTATTTACATGCATTTCTGCATTATCTGATTTGTGCACCAGAAACCGATAGGCACTACTATCTTGCGCATATCCGATAAATACACAATCTACTGTCTTAGGTCCTATCTTAGTCCGTTTAGGAGGAGGAATTGGTACCTTTTGTCAGGATTGATTCCGGGGGTGGGTTGCCATTCCACACCCGAGTTCAACCAACTTGAGCTTCAATAGCTCGTGTTCTTGAAATAATTGCACCGAGAGATTATATCGAGTTTGGTTACAAAACCGAGCGGAAGACACTCGACATAACCCGCTCTATAACCGATTAAACATTTGAAAGGCATTTTAAAGATATGCAATTAAAGTAAATAAACAAGCATTTGTTTATGGAAGTTCGAAGGTGGTGTAATCCTTCTACGTCTCCCCTTCTTCCACCTCATGGAAGGATTCCACTAGAAGACTTTGATTTATACAATCCCGTTGTACAAACCCGATCCAGTTGGGAATTTCCAATCCAACTAGAACTCCTAGCAACTCAACTATGTATGTTCTTTAATGTCTCACATACAAAGACGCATACCCCATTACGTCTCTTCCAATCTCCTGTTATCTCTTTTCACAGTCAACTTATACGTCTCTTCCCACCTTCTTCTCTTTTCTTACAATTTTCTTTTGTTTATATCCCACCTTCTTCTCTGTTATTATAATTTTCGTTTGTTTATATTATATTTTTACCGACAAAAATTAATCATATTATATATAAAATGTTTCCCGTGAACCTTTACAAAAATTAGTATTCGAAATATGTATAAATAATACGAAGATAAAATGTTTTCGCCACACAATTCTTCAAACCAATTTCCTCTTCCTTCCTTTTTTCTCTTCAATTTTTTCGGTGCATCAAAAGTTTGAATCAAAATATTTCTTAGTTTGTTCAAAATGGATTCGATTTCCATGCTGCTATATTTTGGTGGTAATACTATTATTGGAAACGGATCGGTTGAATATAGCATTCCACCAGTCAGACCGATTAGAATTTCTCGTTCTATTATTTTATTTGATTTGATTCAACTAGCATATAGAAAGTTAAACATCGACCCAACGATGTTTAATATCAAATTGTCAACCAAATATGCATTCATGGAGAAATCTTCTTGGAATGAAATACCAATCGATATTGTAGATGATGATGTTCTACAATTTATAATGGAATGTCCCAATATGCAGATGCTGCATTTGTACGTCGATATAGAGGCAATTAATCATGATTTTGGTCTTGAAGGGCCAGAATCAAATCTTCCATATGTCACTGAAGGATTGAGCAATATGGTGGTCCATGATCAACCTTCTACTTCAAGCGGTCGAGATGTTGAGCAACAAAATTATCCTTATTTCGAGCATGGAAGTGGACCTTGGGATCAATATATAACCGCCACTTCTGAAGAAAATCCTACATATTGGCCAAACACATCAGAAGTTTGGGGATTACGAGAAGAAATTACACAAATTCATGATGTATTTGATCCTGATGTTGGTGGTTCAGAGCATACAATTATGTTAGCAGCAACTGATGGGCCAGCCACACATGACGTACACGGAGATAGTCATCGAGATGTTTACATGAGTGATAGTGAACCCGATAATTCATCGAGTGATTCTGGAGAACACGGTATTGAGGCTGATGAGATGCATGATGAAGACGATGATAATGTCCATGCATTTCCCGGTGAAGAGACAACATCCAACGAACCACCTTATGGTCGGAGACATATGCAAGACGCACCATTTTTGCCAAGCACGATTGAAATGCCACCATTTTTTAATGCGGTCAACGAAGAGCAGGTTCCTGATTCATTTGATGTACCTTCTGGATCGCGAACTCGATATTACAACCCGGAGGTAGGAGAGCTGTCCGTGAACATGATTTTTAAGGATAAGAAAGATTTGATTGCATCTGTGAAAGATTACTCTGTTAGAGTTGTCAGGCGTGAGTATTGTGTTATGGATAGCACACGTACTCTATGGAAATTACGGTGCAAAAAGACTTCTCCTGACGTAAGGTGTAGATGGGGTCTTCGAGCGTCTTTGAAGCCAAAAATGGGTTTTTGGAAATTAACGAAGTATGGTGGTCCGCATACATGTATTTCGAGTAATGTTGGTATAGACCACCACAACTTGGACGAAACGAAGTGTTCCACCTATAATCAAAAATGTTAAATATTGTAATGTTTTATCATTCTAATATTAGTATACAATAACAATAATTAATTATTACCGTGCACCGTAGGGAGCAACATGAACATTCTCAGGGACAACCAAAGTTTTTAACTGTCGGTCAGGGTTCAAACATTTTATCCTACTCCATGCCCAAATCTGCCAATAAACATAAAAATTATTTTATAATATTGATACTAAAGCTAAACTAAAAGCGGGTGCTTTTTTAAAATGATGTTTGATCGTCCTTTAGAATGGATATTTTATTTTATCCAGCAATCAATTATCCTAACATGCTGAGTTTATAATTCGGGTCACTAAGAATCGTGACATATAACCTCTCGAGTAAATAAAAAAGAAAAACAAAGTTTAATAATTTAAAGATGAAACTGGGGGGTCCAAAGTTGCTGAGGTAAAATATTCCCTGTGCGGCATATTTTGATCACCTTCAGGTGGATCGTGTGACCCGAAACTCTCTTGTGGTGGAGGTGTTTGTACAAGCTCTCATGTCTTGGATTCTACGAGATTTAATCCCATAAATGAATCAGCAAGATCACATAGATCTTCCAGGTTGATTCTTTCCATTACTTTGTGGGATGTAATGGTTCTCCTCGTAGGCCTGCAATCATTTTTTCAGTCTCTGTCAAAGGCCTTCGGTCCTCCTCTGCTTTTCCTTTTTTTGATGTAAAAGGGGTTCCTTTCCGTAGGACGGTGGTAACCATCCTCCTTTCCTTTTTCCTCTTCGGACTTGGTCTTGACTCCAACTCCTTAAACTCTGGATTGAACATCGCGAAGGTTTTCAAGAATTTCCTCCTGATTTTTGATCATGATCTCCATCTGACTTTGAATCCGATGGATCTGTGCAGGGACATGGTATTGAAGGTATCCATATCGCTGCACTGTTCTCTGGATTTCTCTAAGATCTTGGGATATCTTAGAAGAATCTGACTCGATTTCTCGAAAGGTTGGTTCTCCCATCTTAATCATCTGGTCCAGACCCTGTTGGATCATTGACGGTTGGAACCACATCTTCATGTTCAGGATGACCGTCTTCCTGAAGTTCTGCTAACTCGAACTGTAGTTTGAGGTGCACTTGATGGAGCCTCTTAGACATCCTTTTCGAGTTTCTTGTAATGGCTTATACCTGGTGTGTCTAAACTTGTTCCTCGTAAAAGTTTCCACTTATGGCTGAAGCGTTGAGCTTCTGCCATATGCTTCTGATTTAGTTCTTCCAATTTCTGGAAGTATCACCTGTAAGAATGACAATTCGAACATTCGTTCGGGTCCATAATTTCTTGAATCGTCTCCTCCGTATAGGTTACAAATTAATATTCAAGATGTTATCATAGTATTTCCAGAATAAACCTAAGCTCTGATACCATTTTTTGCCAAGGATCGCAAAATACGGGGACTTGTAAAAAGACGACGTTAAATGTTACTTTTCTATAAATATAAGGATATAAAAAATAATTAAATATTATATATGGACTTCTTTGTAATTTAACAAAAACCTAAGGAATAGAATGCAATATATCAAACTTTTGAGGGGTAAAAGAGTCATCATAAAACACCCAATTGATTTTGAAAATTTGACATATTTCAAAAAAATTGTTTCCAATTTGGATTTTTATGCACTAAGATTTTTTCCCAAGGCTTAAGTAGATTTTGTGTCCCAAAAATGTATTTCCTTGTAATTTCCCCTAGAATCAAAATCATGAAGAATTTTACATCATTATCTTGTTAGCAACATACATCTCTAAATCCCTTTTGAGACAGTGGTAAAATTATTGCTGGAAAATGGACTTGAGAATAATACAGAATATAAAGAAAAATATTTGAGGTTGATATAAAGCTTATATATCATAAAAATAAGTTGGCATGTCTTTTTTTTAAAAAGGAAATTATATAAAATTTTAATGTATTATATTTAAAAACTACTATAAGAAATTTTTTATAAAGAGTTTTACCAATTATTTGTTGATATTTTATAAATTCTGTGATATCACATAAATTTATTTTTTAAAAACTATTAGATCTTTTGTTGAAATTTTTACTAAAAATCTGACGTCATATAAATATTGTAAATAGATTATCAGGTGAGCCAAAGACAGGTCAAAAGTGTTAGGATGATAGAATTAGTTGAAAATTAAATGTAAGCTATATACTATCATCAAATTCAAGCATAAATGAGACTTTACTTTTCAAACTAAATCCTTAGGGTATTATTCACATATGAACTTTTTCTACACGATGTAATTGGATCCATACATGTCAGATATACTGCCTTTCTTTTTTAAAAAAATTTCACATTTTTTTTAACTATCAGGTAGATAAATGTGAAGAGTTGTCCATACTATATTTTGAAAAGCCTACACAAACAAAAATACACCAAATCAACGGTAATAAATCTAAACCTACAATATTGCAATAGTAGGATCCCAAACGCTCTGCATATATACTACTGTATATCAAACTTAATCTCGTCTTCTATTTTTTTTCGCACCACTAGCTGGTAATTTGAAGCAATTTTTTTGGCCATGACAGTACCATCGGTGCTCTATCTAACATAATTTTCTAGAAAATTCTCTGCCAAAATTTCTTCTTAGGCTCTTTATATTGTAAATTAAATCTCTCGGCTTCCTTCGACATTCTCTCAATCCCATTGTTGGACAACATGCCTTTAATATTGCTGATTATGATGCTGTTTTTCTTATGGGTTGTTTTATTTTCAGCAGATACGGTTAATATACCATCAGCATCAATATCAAAGCACACCTTAAATTTTTCGGTTCCCCTCGGAGCAGGTGGAATGCCAGACAAATCAAATGTACCCAACAGAATGTTGTCACTTGGTCTAGGACTTTCACCCTCGTACACAGCGAACTTCACACTAGTTTGGTCATCGAGAATTGTGGCCGTCTGTACTTCTTTCTTAGTAGGAATTGTGGTATTCCTGGGGACTACCACAAGCATTTTCTCCGGTGACTCTTCAGTATCTTTAACACATATACCAAGAGAGAGAGGTGTGACATCACACAACACTAGGTCTTGAATATTGTGATTGCCCTGGCCAGTCAAAATCGCTGCTTGAACTGCTGCACCGAAGGCTACAGCCTCATCGGGGTGAATGGTTTTGCACAACTCCTTACCATTAAAGAAATCTTGAAGCAACTGTTGCACCTTTGGAATTCTAGTGGATCCACCAACAAGCACCACATCATGAATACTTTTCTTGTCCATATCGGCGTCTTTCAGACACTTATCCACGTGGACAATGCACTCCTCAAACAAGTCTGATATCCGGATATCATGTCCAGTGCGATCTCGGCCCTTACTCGAGCATAATCTCACCCAGAAGGGCTCCATCCGAAAGGAATATTCCCAGGAGGGGTATTTGACAACTTCTGAGAGCAGCACGGTATTATATGAGCATGTCAGTGTATATTATTTACAAAGGGTGATCAGCTCGGTATTCATAAGCTAGGCCAGTTGCGTTTCCCATCAGTATGCTCAGCTCGGGAAAGGTCTTCAGCCCTGCTGGATTGAACCAGGTAGCACGGGCTATACTCCAACCTTAAACAGCTGTCTTGGTTTACCCTTTAGAGTTCAGGGAGGTACTCTGGACACAAGTGCGGTCCTCCACGTGGGAAACATCTAACTGAATTTTGTCTCATTAGGGGACCACTTACCACGAGGACCAATCATATGGTGACTAATATGGGGAATATTTTCTGGTACAAAAATCCCTCAAGTAGTGCGCCCTATACAGGTATAGTGTTTGTCGGTGGCCTCCCATAGGTCCCAGCCAAACACGATAGGGTATTCTTTCTCACCACCCCATATATATATGTGGTCATCAGGTTAAGAAAGGGAGTTTTTTCCCCCCGCAAATTTCTAGCTAAATGCCTATTTCCATATTACATAAAAAAGAACCCTGATTTGATCGTCGAAAAGATCCATCGGAGATCACTCTCTGGTCTTCTTCCAACCTTTTCTTTTCAGGACCGCTCACTTCCAATTAGGGAGGAGCTATTGTTAACCAAGATAACCCACTACCAAAATCCGAGTTAACAATTGGCGCCGTCTGTGGGAAATAAGAGTATAAGACGTTGATAAGAATGGTAAACACGCGGAGAACGAATCAGGAGGCAAATAATGAACAACGGGCACCATCGGTGAATCGAGAAGGGCCACCACCTACAGCAGGCATAACAGTGGGTGCATTAACTTTCGAGCAGCTCACACGCCTCATCTCAATAACGGTGGAAAAAGCAATGAAGCGAGCTATGGATCAATCTGAGAGCGGCCGAGGGGAGAGTATTCGGGAAAATGAACAACCCGAACAGGTAGCCACATCACACCCACCGCCCACTGGAGGCTGCAACCTCGAAGTCGAGGTGGAGGAGTTAAGAAGGGAGGTCAGGGTAATGAAGAAGGGGATTTGAGGGCACAGTACTCTGAAAAAGGGTAGTCCCTTCTCCCAGGAGATAGTGGAGGAGAAGCTCCCAAGTAACTTCCGGCCCCCGAATGCTGGGGAATATGACGGAAGCACGGATCCGGAGGAACACTTGGGCAGATTTGAAAACGCTGCTATGCTGCATTGCTATTCAGACCGTTTAAAGTGCAAGGTTTTCGTTACGACCTTGGTAAGATCAGCCCAGCAGTGGTTCAATCAACTCGAACCTTCTTCGATAACCTCTTTCTCGGAGTTCAGCTCGGCTTTCCTTCACCAATTCACCAGCAGCAAACGTTATAAGAAAACCTCGTTGAGCCTGTTTGAAATGAGACAGACAGAGGGCGAACCCCTTTGAGAATATATTCGGCGCTTTAATGTAGTCAGTCTGGAGGTACCTGCCTGCCCAGCAGAGATTTTGATCAGCGCCTTTACTCAGGGCTTGAAGGCAGGAGAGTTTTTCCGTTCTTTGATAAAAAGATCTCCTCCTACCTATGATGATCTCCTAACATGAGCTGAGAGGTATATTAATGTAGAAGAGGCCCAGAGTACAAAAATAAAAGAAGGTGCAAAAACTGGTGATAAGCAGTTCAGATCTGAAGGAAAAAGGCCCGCGGAGGATACCAAACTCGGACGTTTCTCTCAGTTTACGCCCCTAAAAGTCGCTAAAGATGGAGCTGTCAGGATTTGTGAGGAACAAGACCCTCGAAGATCTCCGCGGACCGAGGACGAACCGAGCAAGGGGGTGGAGAATAAGTATTGTGATTTCCATCAGATCGCTGGGCACAGCACTCGAGAATGTCGTAATCTGGATAGTGGACAGGAACTGGCCAGGCGGAATGACCCTCGGTATAGTCAGGGTATACCTCAACCAAACGTTCCCTATGGTCCTTCACGAGAGAGGGGCCGAGGTCCATACCGAGGAAGGGGCAGAAATGGGCGTGCTAATTTTCGCGGCTCCTTTCAGGGCCGGGGACGTGGGCGGAGGCCAGTAAGGAGCCAAGAAGAGCAGGAGCTACCTAGGAATAACCCGCTCCCCCGAGGTTTTATCAACATGATCTCGGGGGGAGCTACTGATGGTGATTCTAATAGGGCTCGGAAGGCTATGAGTAGGAGAGAAATACTGAGCATAGGAAAGGTTGTCAATATCGAGGAGGAGGTAGTGATTAGCTTCGGTCCGAAGGATGTGGAAGGCGTGCAAACGCCTCACAATGATGCCCTCGTAATAAGGGCGACCGTAGCAAATTATGAAGTCGGAAGAGTCTTTGTGGATTCAGGGAGCTCTGTGAACGTATTATTCCAGGAGGCTTTCCAGCAGATGGAGTTAGGTGAGTATACTCTTGAGCAAATCTCTACTCCTCTCTTCGGTTTTGCAGGACATACTGTGTACCCTCTAGGGCAGATCATCCTGCCCCTCTCCATGGGCCAAGGGGAGAGTCGGAAGACTCGTTTAACATGTTTTACTATCGTAGAAGCCCCGTCCTCCTATAACGTCATTTTAGGAAGGCCCGCGATGAATGAATTCAGGGCTATAACTTCAACTTTCCACCAAAAAATCAAGTTCCCTGTTGGGATAAGGGTGGGAGAAGTAAAGGGAGACCAGCCCTCATCCAAGCGGTGTTACACTAGCACAGTAAGGGTGGAAGTGAAGAGGTCAAAAAGGATGGACGGCAGTAGTCCGAAGGATCAAGGGGTTCACCTCATACAAAGGTCTCGAGAAGGGCAGGAAGTACACGCATTGTTGGAAGGAGAGGATGAGGTGGTTTTGGTCCCAGGACAACCTGAAAAAAAAGATAAGGGTGGCCTCGGATCTCAGCTGGGACCTGAAACAAGATCTGTTGAGGTGCCTGTCAAAGTACGCGGATGTGTTCGCATGGTCTTCTGTTGAATTGACTGGGATTTGCCCGGAAGTTGCACAGCATCGGCTGAGTGTCGATCCGAAGGTTAAAATAATCAAACAAAAGAAGAGACATTTCGGACCGGAAAAAGACAAAGTCATAAGCCAGGAAGTTCGAACTTTGTTAAGAGCAGGGCAGATAAGGGAAGTCCAGTTCCCGACTTGGCTCTCCAACGTGGTCCTGGTGCCAAAGTCGTCCGGGAAATGGAGGATGTGCGTTGATTTCAGGGATCTAAATAAAGCTTGCCCCAAAGATTGCTACCCTTTGCCCCGCATTGATCAGCTCGTAGATTCCACGTCAGGTTATGAGTTATTGTGCTTTATGGATGCTTATCAGGGGTATCATCAGATCCCCTTGGCCAAGGAGGATCAGGACAAAGTCAGCTTCGTCACCTCAGAAGGAACATACTGCTACGTGGTCATGCCCTTCGGCCTTAAAAACGCCGGGGCCACGTACCAAAGATTGATGGATAAAGTATTTGAAGGACAGACGGGACGGAATATTGAGGTATACGTCGATGATATATTGGTAAAATCCAAGGTTAGCTCAGATCTCGTACCTGACCTGGAGGAAACCTTTGTTACCCTGAAGAAGTTTGGGCTGAAGTTGAATCCTGCTAAATGTATGTTTGGGGTGAAGAGCGGGAAGTTTTTGGGTTTTGTAGTGACAGATAGAGGAATCGAAGTCAATCCCGAGAAGGTAAGGGCAGTGCAGGATATGGTTTCTCCCAAAAGCATAAAAGAAGTCCAGAAGCTGACCGGTCGAATTGCCTCCTTAGCACGGTTTATTTCCCGGTCAGCACATAGAAGCTATCCTTTCTTTCAAGTGTTGAGAAAAGCAAGGAATTTCGAGTGGAACGAGGATTGTGAGAGGGCCTTTGCTGATTTGAAGAGACACCTCACCGAGTTGCCGGTATTGGTCAAGGGGGGTCACGGAGAAAAATTATGGGTATATCTTTCGTCCACTGAGCATGCCGTTAGCTCGGTATTGATTAAACATGAGGGACCGGACCAAAAACCAGTTTATTATGTCAGCCACGCCCTCCGGGGTGCCGAGCTCAGATATCCTGAGGTAGAAAAGCTAGCATTGGCTCTAGTCATAACTGCAAGGAAATTGAGGCCGTACTTTTTATCCCACCCTATCACGGTACTAACCAATAGTCAAATCGGGAGAATCATGACTCAGCCCGATATATCAGGCAGATTGGTCAAATGGACTATTGAGCTGGGAGAATATGATATCTCCTATCAGCCCAGGCCGTCTATCAAAGGTCAAGCCTTATCCGATTTCTTTGCAGAAATGATTGGATCCGATCCGGAAAAGGCATGGAGCGTGTATGTGGACGGAGCCTCGAACAGCGAGGGATGCGGTGTTGGAATAGTATTGATCTCACCAATGGGCGAAAAAATAAAAGCTATGATCAAGTTAGATTTCCGGGTATCCAACAATGAGGCAGAGTACGAGGCAATATTAACTGGGCTCAAATTAGCTCGGGAGGTTGGTGCGCTTAAGGTGGTCCTTTATTCAGACTCCCAATTAGCGGCCCAGCAGGTAAAGGGAAATTTTGAGGTAAAAAGCGTGAAATTGATGGAGTATCTGAAGGCAGTCCATGAAATGTCTGAGAGTTTCTCTGAATGGAATATAGTGCAGATACCGAGGGAGGAAAATCAAGAAGCCGATCAGCTGGCCAAATGGGCCACGTCCTTAGGACCCATGTGTCAAAGAGAGGTCATTTGCCAAACCGAATTAATTGCCATCAACTCAGCTGGCATCCGAACCTCCTAGTACGGAAAGTTGGATGACCCCCCTCATAAAATACCTGAGGAATGCCGAGCTGCCTTCTGATAAAAGGGAAGCGAGAAAGATAGAGAGACAGTCTTTTAGGTTTGTTCTAATTCGGGATGATTTGTACAAGAGGTCTTTTGCAGGGCCTCTGCTCAGGTGCCTACAGGAGGAAGAGGCTAAATATGTGCTCCACGAGATACATGAGGGTTGTTGCGGGGATCATTTAGGGAGCCTAGCCTTGGCACAAAAAACCATACTAGCAGGATACTTTTGGCCAACGCTGAGGAAGGATGCAGTAAAGGTCGTGGCTACTTGTGAAGGCTGCCAGAGGCATGGACGAATCCACCGACAGCCGGCTCAATTCATGAAGTCTGTAATATCAGCCTGCCCGTTCGACCAGTGGGGAATGGATATTGTGGGACCCTTCCCCATCGCCCCAAGACAGAAGAAGTTCCTGATAGTAGCCATGGACTATTTCTCAAAGTGGGCTGAGGCCGAGGCTTTAGCCCGGATTACTGAGGAGGATGTGCTGAACTTCTTATGGAGGAATATTGTGTGTCGATTTGGAGTACCAAGGAAGTTGATTTCCGATAATGGGAGACAATTCCAGGGACGAAAGGTGACCACCTGGTGCCAGGAAATGAAGATCGAACAAGCCTCTACCTCCGTGGCCTACCCTCAGAGTAATGGGCAGGCGGAGGTCACCAACCGGTCTATAGTACAAGCATTAAAAGCCAGGCTGTATGGGGTAGGAAAAGACTGGGTTGAAGAGCTTCCCAGTGTACTGTGGGATTATAGAACTACGCCTCGAACTCCTACAGGGGAGACACCTTTCAGCATGGTTTATGGTTCCGAAGCAGTTTTGCCCGCAGAAATAGGAGCGACCTCAGCAAGAGTCCAAGCTTATGACAACAACAATGATGAACGTCGAGCTCTAGATCTGGATATGATTTGCAAAAAAAGGGAGAGGGCCGTGATCAGGATGGAGTCTTATAGAAATAAGGTCATCAAAGCCTATAACAAACGAGTGATGCCTCGGAGTTTTCAGGTTGGAGACCTGGTACTCAAGAAGGTCCAGTCAGTGGAAGTTAGAAAACTTGATCCTAAATGGGAAGGACCTTACAAAGTTATTCAGAAAGTGGGCTCTGGAGCATACCTGGAAGATGCAAAGGGAAAAAAGCTGAAGAGACCCTGGAATGCATTTCATCTTAGAAAATATTATTCCTAGGTCTATATTTCGACAATGTATAAGCTCAGGAAATCAAGTTTTTAATGAAGTTGTACTCAAAAATACGGTTCAGTATGCTGACTATAAAAGTTAAGGTCCGCCCTGACTATGAAAGTTAAGGTCCGCCCTGACTACTATAAAAGTTAAGGTCCGCCCTGACTATGAAAGTTAAGGTCCGCCCTGACTACTATAAAAGTTAAGGTCCGCCCTGACTACGAAAGTTAAGGTCCGCCCTGACTACTATAAAAGTTAAGGTCCGCCCTGACTATGAAAGTTAAGGTCCGCCCTGACTACTATAAAAGTTAAGGTCCGCCCTGACTATAAAAGTTAAGGTCCGCCCTGACTATGAAAGTTAAGGTCCGCCCTGACTACTATAAAAGTTAAGGTCCGCCCTGACTATAAAAGTCAAGGTCCGCCCTGACTATGAAAGTTAAGGTCCGCCCTGACTACTATAAAAGTTAAGGTCCGCCCTGACTACGAAAGTTAAGGTCCGCCCTGACTACTATAAAAGTTAAGGTCTGCCCTGACTACTATAAAAGTTAAGGTCCGCCCTGACTATGAAAGTTAAGGTCCGCCCTGACTATGAAAGTTAAGGTCCGCCCTGGCTACTATAAAATAAAGGCCCGCCCTTACTATTTTGATGAGCCCTGATCCTTCCCAACATTAATCACCATGAACTAAGCTCAGATCCAGTAAAGGTTTTCCGTTTATAAGTAGCCCCGACAGGTCAGTATTATTTTATACTTGTGATTCTTCAGTTATTACTTTAGTAAATTTTATTTCCGGTTAGTAAACCAGTTAAGGGAAACATGTCTACAATCCAAAATTTCCATTAAGTAAAGAGGCGATGATTACAAAATGGACATTCCTCCGAAAATAACTATACAAAAAAGAAAAAGAAAAAAGAGCTGGGGAGGAGGCAGTGACTGTGTAAAGAGCCTGGTCAGACATCCCGATCTATAAAGTCAGGGGGAATGTTATTCACAACGGTCTGTAGATCAAGGAAGTCATCCGGGTCTTTATCCTCTGGAGGGAATCCATGAGCCTTGAATTGATCCTTGCAGCCCTCAAAGCCGAGATCTAGAAATCGAAATGCCTTTGCTGCAAGAAGCCCCTTGAACTCCTCTGATTTCAGAAAAGCCTCCTTTCGACCGACCTCTCCGGCGACGTAGGCTTCCAGCTCAGAACGAGCATTGTTCAGTTCGGCAGACGATTCGTTGAGGGCAGTCTCTTTCGCTTCAATAACCGAGCGCAGTCGATTGACCTCAGCCCGGTATTTTGACAGTTCAACCTCTACAGTCGTTAGCCTGGCGTTGGCTTCCTTTGACTCAGCTACTGCAGCCTCAGCCCTATGTACAGCATCTCGAGCTTTCTTCCTGGCATCCGATGAGGATTGGCCATAATTGGATCCCCTCCTAACGCTTTCGCGTAACATCAGTAAGCCCTGGATAAAGGTAACCTAGTAAGGAAATATCTATAAGGGAGCATGTAAGAACAGTAAGAATGGATACCGATAGAGCTCGGGACAGCCCTTCTTGGGCCAGAGGCCTCCACTTCATCCCCGCCATGGCTTGTTGATCTGCGCCGGAAGTAATGCATTCCAAGATCTCAGCCGGTAGTCCTGAGGGGGCCCCAGTGATCAAGCTGGTGGACTGTGTATACTCCACGGGAAGTCCAGGAGAACCAGGCCTGGCAGTCCGAGCCGACTGCGGGCTTTGAATAGAATCCCGGGATGTTTCAGCCTGTGGTCCTGGAGAGGTGGCCACCTCTTCCCGGGTCGAAGGACCAGGGATGTTCTCACCCCTTTTCCTTTTGAGCAGTGAGTTACCCCCACCCCCGCTCTCTTCCGATTGAAGAATAACTATCGGGGCAGCCTGGGGAGCAGGAGGCGGCGAGGAGGCTCGTCCTTCAGTGCGGGATTTTGGAACCGCCTTTCCTTTCCCTTTTTTCTGGGCAACCATGGCCGAGAGCATCTGGTTAAACGACATTTTACCTATATGGAAAAGAAAGACAGGTGAGTAGCCAGTTATAAGAAAATAAAGGCAGGTTAACTGAGGACGCACCAGGAGGAGGACTAGCTGGGTAAGAGCTCAGCCTGTATCGCCTGAGTACGTCCTCCCGGATTAGTATAGTTGTATCAAATTGTCGGCGCCCAATGGTTGACATAACCTTCTGATAGAATATGTCTTCTTTGTACCGATACGGAAGGGGACGACCCGGAGGGAGAGAGTCTCTCCAGGCCATTGGGCAAGACCAAGGTCTGGGCGGCTTGACAAAGAAAAATGTCTCCTTCCACCCTTTGTGAGAGCTCGGGATTTTTTCCAAAAATTTACACGAAGGCCTGGAACCAAAATAGAATAGACCAGGGAAAGTGGTGTTTTTGACACTAAAGAAGTAGTGTAGAAGAGGCGGAGAGAAGGGGAGGTTGAGAGATTGAAACAAGGCGACTACGGCTGCCATGATCTGGTAGGAATTGGGGCTAAGTTGGCTGAGGGAAACACAGAAAAAGGTGGAAACTTCTTGATACAAAGCAGGAATGGGGAAGCGTAATCCACTCCTGATCTGCTCAACAAAGAAAGGAAAAAACCCCGGAGGGGGCAAATGGGGACGGTCACCCGATCTTGGTATTTGAATCTCGTGATCGGGAGGAATGACATGACGACGGAGAAGAGTCTCCGCCTCAGATGAAACCCGAGAGCTAAGAACCTCGTACCATGGTAGCCCAGCCCGAACTAGATCTCGAGGATCAACCTCGAAGTTCTGGGGGGAGGGATCCTGGGTAAAAACAGGGGGGACTTGAAGAAGAGGAACGGCAGTAGTAATTGGCTCTGCCTGGCCACTAAGGGTCGGAGAGCTCGACAGCCCCGACCCCGAGGCATCGGCGGCCGATCCCTTAAGGGCAGCCCCTGAAGTCGACGACGTTGAGGTAGACATGAAAAAAATAGATATAAAAGCAAGGACGAAAAACTTACATAAAAAGCTGGGCAGACGGAGCGGAAGAAGGCGAAGAAAGAAGAAGTGGTGCGAATGAGAAGTGAGGTTTAATTTATAGGCGCCCGGAAGGTTGGGCCGTTAGGGCCAGGCCCATTTCAATGGCCAAGATCAAGGGAGTTCAAACGTCTCAGTTGTGGATGATGACGCGTGGCAGCCGCATCGATTAGCCATACATCAACGGTCACATCTGACTGACACCTTGTCTTGTCAAGGGTTAGCAATTTGAATTTAATAGCTCGGTTCAGGCCTCGGTCTAAGTATAGTCGAGAACAGCGTTACTCTAGCTCGACTAAGAGGGGATACTCGTGATATCCGGATATCATGTCCAGTGCGATCTCGGCCCTTACTCGAGCATAATCTCACCCAGAAGGGCTCCATCCGAAAGGAATATTCCCAGGAGGGGTATTTGACAACTTATGAGAGCAGCACGGTATTATATGAGCAGGTCAGTGTATATTATTTACAAAGGGTGATCAGCTCGGTATTCATAAGCTAGGCCAGTTGCGTTTCCCATCAGTATGCTCAGCTCGGGAAAGGTCTTCAGCCCTGCTGGATTGAACCAGGTAGCACGGGCTATACTCCAACCTTAAACAGCTGTCTTGGTTTCCCCTTTAGAGTTCAGGGAGGTACTCTGGACACAAGTGCGGTCCTCCACGTGGGAAACATCTAACTGAATTTTGTCTCATTAGGGGACCACTTACCACGAGGACCAATCATATGGTGACTAATATGAGGAATATTTTCTGGTACAAAAATCCCTCAAGTAGTGCGCCCTATACAGGTATAGTGTTTGTTGGTGGCCTCCCATAGGTCCCAGCCAAACACGATAGGGTATTCTTTCTCACCACCCCATATATATATGGGGTCATCAGGTTAAGAAAGGGAGTTTTTTCCCCCCGCAAATTTCTAGCTAAATGCCTATTTTCATATTACATAAAAAAGAACCCTGATTTGATCGTCGGAAAGATCCATCGGAGATCACTCTCTGGTCTTCTTCCAACCTTTTCTTTTCAGGACCGCTCACTTCCAATTAGGGAGGAGCTATTGTTAACCAAGATAACCCACTACCAAAATCCGAGTTAACAAAGTCCATGTTGAGCTCCTCAAATTTGGCACGTGTTACTTTAAATTCAAAATCGATTCCATCATACAAACAATCAATTCCTATAGTCGTATGTGCCATAAAAGATAGATTCCTCTTTGCCCTCTCACAAGCTGTCTTTAGCCTTCTCAATGCTCGTTGTTGGTTGCTTATGTCCTTTTTGTGCTTCCTCTCGAACTCTTGAACAAAATGGTTCACCATTCGATTGTCAAAATCTTCTCCTCCAAGGTGAGTGTTGCCAGCAGTTGACTTAACCTTAAAGACACTCTTCACCATTGTGAGAAGAGAAACATCGAAAGTGCCACCACCAAGTTCGAAAATAAGCACATTCTTTTCACCATCAGACTTTTTGTCAAGACCATAGGCAATGGCCGCGGCAGTTGGTTCAACAATGATACGCAAGACATTGAGCCCAGAAATGATTCCAGCATTCCTGGTCTCCCGCCTTTGGGAATCATTAAAGTAGGCAGGTACAGTAATAACTGCATTTTTCACTTGACATCCAAGAAAAGTTTCAGCAATCTCCTTCATCTTGGCGAGGACCATTGAAGAAATCTCTTCAGCAACAAAGTGTTTCTCTTCACCTTTGTATTGAACCACGATCATGGGTTTATCATCAGGGCCAGAAATGACCTTGAAAGGCCAGAGTTTCTTATCACTCTGGACCAAAGGGTCGTCAAATCTCCGTCCAATCAATCTCTTAGCATCTGCAGATTGAGTTATAATAGAATACAGAACCCATTACAAATTAAAACATTATAATCCAAGAGCATCCTCATGATTTTACATATAAAAAGCTAGAAAAACCATGAACACGATACAATAGACATATTAATTAATGAAGAAATTTGGGAACGTCTCACCAAAAACAGTGTTAGTGGGGTTCATGGCGACAACATTCTTGGCGGCATCGCCGACGAGATGTTCGTTTTCATTGAAAGATACGTAAGAAGGCGTGATGCGATTGCCTTGATCATTGGGTATGATCTCAACACGATCCGTCTTCCACACGGCAACGCATGAATAAGTTGTGCCCAAATCGATTCCAATAGCAGGTCCTTCGGCCATTATGAGGACACTTGGGGTGGTAAGTATAACAAATTGGAAAGAAGGTGAAGTCAGAGTATAGTATGGAGGAGGAAATGGAATGGCCATTATATTATATTATTATATAGGGTGTTGGCGTTATTGCTTGCAAACATATTAGCAATAATAATTATTCTTCTTCAACGACTTCCTAGTGGAAAGACTTTGTACAGAAGAAAACGTGAACAAAGTCTTTTAAAATGCAACCCCAAAATTTCTTACATATTCACAATCTCATTATTTTTCACTTAATTACAATAAATTTACTGGGCGAATCTGGTCTTTGTATCCAGGGCAAAATCGTTGGGTTTTATTAAGGGGGTAAACGTTAACTATAAGGGATATATATTAATTTTTTAAATATAAATTATAAAAAAGGTGACCTTTACCTTACTTAGAGGTTCACACCTGTTTATTATAACATCAACTATTACAGCATATATATATTTATTATAGCAACTTGAAAAGTCGACAACATCGGTCTGACATGTTGATGCAAATAGACTAGCATGACTATGACTATTGACTTAATTACAACCTCATCGACGAAGTCGTCTACAAAAATACGGATCCAAAAGGTGCAAGTGTAATTTAAAACTATAATATGTTGATTTTAAATCAGTCGATATGGAATTTTCCGAGATAAACTCACTTATAATCTCTACTTTCAAACATAAGTTTAACATTCCTCCATATATCAAATATTCTTTATTCTAACTCCCTACTATACTCATTTTCTTTATTCCAACTCCCTACCAACCTCAAAAGTCTTAAAAGCCCTTAATTTAATTGCATAATGCTCCCTAAACTTTTAGAATTGTTACAAAACACCCAAATCCCATTTTACTAATAAACAACTCCAAATAAGGGTACGAGAATGCAGGGGCCTTAATGAGCATGATAGCCTTCAGTTTCTGTCATCTTGAGAGAACCCAAAAGCATACTTTTGTAAAGGACTCACAATTCTTTAGACCTAAAATTCCCTTATTCTGTTAAAATAAATAACATGCTCATCATGCTTTCGTATTACAATAAAATTTTAACAAACTGAAATATATCATTTTGACCATAACGGCACCGGTCGAAAACTTACTGCCTCCAGACTGTTTTACGATGGCTCCTCACCATCCAACCTCAGCTCTCAGGCGAGGTTAGTCTGCCAGTTATCCGACTCCTTCAGAAACCACATAACACAACCATAATTCGTTTCCTACCTTTGGGCATAAGGTATACTCAAGATATAAGAATTCTGGGAGATAGATGAGCAACATGCTTCGTTTTATTCTGGAAATACTTATAATATCTATTACATTAAAACATCTCATTTTGGGAGGAGACGAACTTGTTTAGCCTCTCATATATATGAGGCTTGACTCAAGAACACATAAACTAAAAATAAAAAGAACAATATTACAAATGACTACAAAAGAAAGAATGAAAGGAAATATTACCAAGCTATGAAAGTTGAAGAATTACAAAGCTTGGAGACTACAATTTTTATTCTCAGAAAACTATGGAGAATTTTCGATGTCCTTAGCTTTCTGAATGCCTTGGTATTTATAGAAGTCTGGAGGTGGATGTGAAATCTGAATTTCAAATCTTGTGTATAATCAGACGTCATTGCATGCATCTTTTCCTTTGTTTGATATCTTGTGGTCCCTTCGACTTTCGAGCGAAGAGTGTCCTACCATTTTGTTTTCTTTTGATAATGGTAGTGGTCCTCGTCAGAGTCACGTGACTCTTGTCTCCCTGTGGTCCCTAGAAATTTGGCATTTGCAGTCCGCGTGGGAATCTTCCACGTTTGCTTGGTCCTACTTTGTCGTCTTTTTTCTGGTCCCTCTTGACAGTGAATCCTTTCCCAAGCAGTGGTTCTTTCTGTTCTGGGCAGCTCAAGCAGATTTAGTCCTGCCATCTTCCAACATGAGCCATGTTGCAGAACTTTCGGGAAGTTTCTTTGGTCGTTGGAATCTTGTTATCCCACAATATCTGCATCTTCTTTTCAAAGATCTCCTCGGCAAATCTCGTAGTATGGCTTGTCATAGAGTTAACCATGAATGATCCGTTCGCTGTTTTTTGAAATTTTTGAACGGATACTTGACTTTGTCCATCTCGGTTCCCCAAGCTCGTCTGGTGGTGATGTCGTCTTCTGTGAGCGGGGAAACTAGTGTCGCTCCTTCGGGCTGTGGTTTTATTTGGTGGGCCTTTGTAGCTTTATGAAATGAAAGCTGGGATGAAGACCTTTTCCTGTAATTTCTGAGGCTATGGTTAAGAATTTTATCTCCAGAACTTCTCCTCGTCCAAGTGTATGATTATTTTACTATGAGTCATAGATCCCTTCGTAGATCCACTCCGGTAATTTCATGATTTTTGAAAAACATGGTGTTGTGGTAAAGATTGAGGCTAGGCAGCCAAAATCATACCATTCGCGAACACTTTCTGGTTTGACACCAGGATGCATTCACATTCTTGGGATTTTCCTGACCAGTCTGCAGTTATTTTTCCAGGAATTACACTCACTCTTGTATAGAGTTTCTCCCATGTTTTTTTATATTCCTGCAAAATGGAGTTCGGGAAACTTTAATCTCGTTAGTATTCACCATACACTTGCCCACCGTTGGCCTAAGATTAATCTCTCCCTCTTTAACCCCAGAGGTGGTGGGTTAGCTTGATTCTTCAGATATCCTTGATACCTGGAAATCAATTTTTCCTTCTGTATCTTCCCCAAAAGGATCAATACTAGGACTTGTGGTGGTGGTACTTGAATCCCCCACACCGGTTGATGAGTCCGGCTCTCTGAAACGCAACTTTAGCTTCACCCCTAAAGCATCCCGCCGGAGGGAAATATAAAGAATGTCCCATAAATAGGTGTGAACCTGCATGGTAGCCCTCATAGCCTGTTGAATCTTCGTGAGATCCATTTCCTGTACTTGACCCGTGACCTGAGAATTAATCATAAGGCCGTTGATCTGCTTGCCTAGCTCCTCCAGATTTTCTCTGAGGTGTTTTGATCTCGTTATGATGGAATTGTCTTCACTCGCTTCCATCTGCAAGGATGTTTTTATAAGATTTCACAATGACAATATCATAAACATAATATTGGCATTCAGGTTGCCATCTTAAAAGTCTAGTCTTTTCTGGTTTTGATTCAATCTTATTTTTTAAAAAGGCCTTGACACTTGTATTATCTATTTTCAAGATAAATTTCTTCGCTGGTAGAAACAGTGGCAATTTCTTAAAAGCCTTCGAACTGTGAAGAATTCATTCTCGTTGATGTGCCATCTGATAAATTCGCTGCTGTCAAATAAACCACTGCAATATCTGAATGTCACTTCTCCATCTAGTGTGCCTTTCATGAGTACTACATCCCACCAATTATCACTGGCATATGTGTATAATACCAGTTCATTCTCATTGTTTGGAATTGTAAGCTTTGGTAGTTGCCTGCAAACTTCTTTAAGTTGTTTGACAGCTTGTCTCTGATCTTCTGTCAATTCGTACTTCACATCTTTCTTGAGTAGTGGACTGAAAACCTTCTATTGGTTTGCTAGATTGTTGATTAACATTCCCACAAAATTAACAACTCCTAGAAAAATCTGAAGTTGTTTAAATCCTTGAGGTCATCTGGATATCCCTGTACTTTCTAGACAATATGATTCTGCAAGATGATTCCAGATTCGTCGATCTCAATTCCAAGGAATTCGATCTATCTTGTAGCAATAACTGCCTTCCTTTTGGAAGAGCATTAATCCTTCTTTGTAACAAACATTTTGAAATATTTCCAAATGTTTAATATTTGAAAAGATTGTCACATCTTTCATGTTTTTTGACACATTGAGGATATCGTCAATGTCCACGAACATGAAGCTGGAGTAATCTTTGAAAAGATTATTCATATTCCTTTGATATATCTGGGGAGCATTTGTCAATCCCAATGGCATGACATTCCAGATGTAGTGTCCCTGTGGTGTGGAGAATGTCGTGAACCTTTTGCTTGCTTCCTCCATCTTAATCTGGTAGAATCCATATTTACAATCGAACTTAGAAAACTCTTTGGCATTCTTGATGCTATTTACCAAATGCTCTCTACTTGGGATATAATATCCGTTGAATTCCAAGATCTCGTTGTTGCCTTTGTAATTGATCACCAATCTTGGTTTTCCTCTTTTAATTTTTCCACGATTCTGTACGAGAAATCCCGGACTACTATATGGAGAAACACCTGGTGAGTTTAACTTAAGGTCGAGATGTTCCTTAAGTATCTTCTGCATATCTTTCCGATCTTCCATATTCATGGGGATTGGTTTGAATCCGATGAACTCAATTTCTTTTCCAGCTTTCACTTTAAAAGTAGCTTTGAGCTCATTCTTGTTCCACCACGCCGGAGGATCTTCGTTGTAGTTCCTTTAAATTTTCCTTTTTACATCTTCTAGAGTGATTTGCTCTTCGAAGGTAGTTTCAGGTTGTGGAACTTCTTCTTGTAATGTCTTTTTTAGTAGCAACAGGGTTTCTGGAGTAACTTCTTCCTCATCCTGTTCCCTAAAAGAAATAATATTAACGCAGTCAAAAGCTTGAGAATCTTTTTCACTAGGACCTTGTTGTCGAAACTGAAAGGATTGCTTCTCCAAATTTTCGCTGATCTTTCATCTTTGGATGTCGAAGTTTTCCTTAATCACCACGCTTGCTACGAAAACTGATTGGGAATTTTCTGTGAAACGCCTCCCATAGTCACTGCACAATAGTCTTATGATCACAAAGGGTTGTGAAAATAAGTCTCCTTGTTTCGTTCTCCTGAGTGAATCGCTTGAATGTTTATATGTTTCCTAGCAGCATATCATCTCATGTATCATGACAATAAATAGGTGGAGTTTTGACTTTGTACCATGGGGTACCACCTCCTCCGCCGATAATAATTTCCGCTCCTTGGATTCCTTCATTAACAATAAGGATTCGTTTGGAAAAGTCTCTTCCGACAATAGCTGGTAATTTCTCACCAACTTCTTTGGGGAAGATACTGCACTTGTCATTACATATTCTAGCTCCTGAATCAACGCAGGCTACAAAATATTCTGCCTGGTAGTTCTCATATAGCATCCAACTGAGATGCATATCGAGAATGGACTAGTGGTCATCGAATTTTGTATCTCTGTTCGTCCACCTTGAATGCCATTCCGTCTTGTAATCTTTCCCAAGGTTTATGTTCCTCGAGAAATTCAATCCCAAGAATAAGCTGTTCTGGATCATCCCTGCAGTTCCTTCAATTGTCAGATCAATCTCCAATATGAAGGTTTCCTTGATACTTGCCAACTGTAGGTTGTTGTAAATAATATAGGACATCGCAAGGGAAGGTATTATTCTTCTCGGTGATGTCGAAGATTATCTGCACTTCTCTCTAGCCTTCTGGATATTTCAGCATTCCCGTTGTTTTGAATACATCAGGAATTTTCTGAATTCGTCTTGAGACGACTTTCTGTTTTTCCCCCGGATAGTTACTGATTAACATATCCTGTTGGAAAGACATCCTTCTTGGTTCGACCATAAGGCTCCTGTTTTTGTTCAGAACAGGTTGATCTTATAGCCTCATGTCGATCTCTCCTATTGTCGGAGTATCAATAATATCCGACAATACTGCTTTGGCGAAATCCTCGAAGATTCTGGGGACTTCAATGAATTCCTTTCTTAAGAATACTTCTGATGATGAGTATTCGAGAGCACGTAGGATACTTTGTAGGTGATCGAGTAGGGCATGTTCCATTCTTTCGTCAAATCACTTCTTTTAAAATCTTGATGAAGAGTTAGAACCTTGTAGAAATCTCGATCTCTAAAATTGTATACAATTCTAGGATAGATATTGAAAGCCATCTTTCCCGCATACAAATTTCCTACAACTGCTCCTAGACAAGAATCTTTGAGGTTCGGGATTCTCTTGTCAAAGATTGCCAGATTAAGTGGCGAATCAATTCCTTCTTGAAAGTTGCCTTGATGATTACTATAATGGTTCCAATATGAATCCATGAGAGCGAGTTATCAACTTCTCTTTTAACCTTGTCCTTAGTCTCCTGTATTTCTCTGCATGGGATTAATTGCATCTCAATTTGGTTTCTCGTGAACTCCATCGGAATCGCAAATTAACCTGTTGTCACCCTATGGATAATATGATGCTTCCTGCTTCGAAGATCAATTATATCCATTGATATTGTAAATACATCGTACATCTGAAGCTTTGGCACTTCCTTCATGATCCTCATAAAAGTTTATGAGAAGCAGTGGTATGAGAGAAAAATCCCTACGGCTCTTCTCTGATCACATGTTGAAGGAATTCTCCTTCTCTCTGACTCTGAACTGGATTCACTTCCATTATCAGAATATATCTCTTCTTCGTAGATGCTTTCATCTGAGAGAATATCCTCAAATTCATACACATGTACCAAATCCTGGAAATAGACAGCCCCTTGGTATGCTCGAACTGTCTTACTCCACGACTTTGGTTTTCTGGACAATCTGTGGAGATATGTCCTCTTGCTCCGCATGTCCAGCAGTTACAATATTTGAAACTCTCATTTGCACGAGTATGTGTGCACCTGAAAGTTCTCTTCGTTGGTGCTCTGCTAGAACTTGCTTGATTAGAACCCGTTGACGAGGTTCTACTTTGACCAGAACTTTCTAGGTCTCCATGAAGACCTACCTCTTCTTGAACTACTTCCTCGGGCATATGTATGACTTCTGTATTTTTCATCTTTTGTCTTTGGGGGTAGTTTCCAATGATTGTAGGGATATCATTCCCCGTACAACAAAGATGACATGTTTTGTTGATTCCTCTAATCTTCTTGTAATTCTTTTGGAGTTTTGATTGGTAGCATCACTGCGCGAGTTTGGCCTTAAGAAATGACATTCTTCTGGCGATCGTCTTGATTGCATGAGGTGTGTATTCCTGGATAAGCATTTCTATCCATGGGCTCGGTATTTTGGCAAAGAATAGTTCAGCTGCATCATTTTCTTCTATCTTCGCCTTCCATCGATACTCTGTAAAGAGTTTGATGTACTCATCTACATAACAGATATCATGTAGTTCCATGCTAATTAGAGTTTGTCTATATTTCTTAGCCTTCTCTTCCTCCATTCCTTCGAAGTAACTTACTCCAATGAAACAGATTTTAAAGAATTTTGCCATCTTGTCCACAATTTCTTTCAGGGACTCTTCGGCTAAAACTTCTTCCTTGGTACCTGGGTCTTCCATATCCTAGGCAATCTCGTCTGATCCTTCCAGGCTCATTTTAAGAAGTAAAATGAATCATTCTTTACTTAGATCAAGTGTTCCTGCTGTTATTCTTATTGCTGAAGCCCATTCATCAATAAGAACTTCTCTGTTTTTTGAAATCCAAGATATCCATGTTGAGCATAAGTCCATATGGATTGGATCTAACTGAGATTTCGCATAGGGCGTCTGATGTATATCTGGCCTGCGGGAATGGTTTCTTGTTCCAATTGGGGGATCCAAAGTTGCTGAAGTGAAATCTTCCCTGTGCGGCATACTTTGATCACCTTCGGGTGAATTGTGTGACCCGAAACTCTCTTGTGGTGGAGGTCTTGGTACAAGCTAGTGAGGTGAGGTGTATTATAATGAAGCCCGTTCATCAAATTATAGGAATTTTCATTGGCAACGGAGTTCAAAATCGAGTCAATCCAGTAAAATATCGTAAGCTAGTGAGGTAAGGTGTACTATTGACTTCTTGTTATATAACTCTGTTGGAATCGAAGAAGGGGGGTGAATGAGATTCCTTGGCTACTTTAGCGTTTTAAAATGAGTTTGTAAAAATAAAATATTTTGCGCTTGCGGAAGCCTTTAGTCAATCGATAAATGCAAAGAATAAAATAAATAAATGCGTAAAGGAAATAAAACAATAAATAACAAAAGGATTTGTTATAGAAGTTCGGCGATGAATCGCCTACGTCTCCTCTTCCCGGTTAGATAACCTCCAACCGAGGTTCCACTAGAACAATTGGTCTTGGCCTTGAGGGCTCCAAGTTAGCCACACAACAACTCTTCCCGAGTTTACAACGCTCTTCCCGAGCACACTACTCTTCCCGAGTACACAAGCTCTTCCCGAGCACAATACTCTTCCCGAGTATACAAAGCTCTTCCCGAGCTACCAACACTCTTCACGAGTCTTCTTGGCCTTAAGGGCTCCAAGGATAGCCACACACTTGCACCAACTAGACTAGTTGATGACTTTACAATTATCCAACTTGCTTTGGTGTTGGAGGACCTTTACAATGAATTAAACCAACAAACACCTTCACGGTGTACTCACACGAAGAAACACAAGCTCTAACAAAGAAGAGAATCACAAACTCCAATACAACAATGTATGGAGATTGTAATATAATTTGAAACACTAATTGATCAAGACTTTGTATGAGTTGTAGGCTTGTTCCTTAGCTTCAAAATGCTCCAAAGCATCCATATTTATAGTGTAGAAGGCCTCCAAGGCTCCTACTAGCCGTTGCTACTCGTAAGGCTGAAATCACTCCTCGATCGCCTCGGACATCGCCTCAGGCGATCACCATCGACGCGCCCCAACGGTCACCAAAAATCACGCATCGCCTCAGGCGATCGCTGGATCGCCTCAGGCGATCCAATGCCAAAATTAAGGCCGTAGCCTCAGCTCCTCCAAATCTTGCATCGCCTCAAACGAACTCCAGATCGCCTCAGGCGTTCGTGCCATCGCCTCGGGCGTTCAGCCCATCGCCTCGGGCGATCTCCCTGCGCGCATGCCCGCGCCATGCCTCGGCTCCAGACGATGTGCGGGGCGAAGTGCCAGAAGGTTGCCATCGCCTCCGGCGTTGTTCACCATCGCCTCAGGCGATCCTCCTCGCATGCTCGCCTAGCCATCGCCTCTGTCGATGTGCGTGGCGATGCCTGGCCTGGCACCCATCGCATGGGGCGATGATCACCATCGCCTGGGGCGATCCAGGCCAGAATATGCACACTTGATTTACTTCAAACCAAACCACTTTTCATCACTTAATCTGCACACTAGTAGATGCATTAGTATAACATACACAAGTTTTGTTGATCATCAAAACTCAAAGATTGACCGGAGATAATTTAACGCATTAAACGCAACCATGCGTTTAAGGCTCAACAATCTCCCCCTTTTTGATGATCACAAAACTTGATAAACTTGAATAAGTAATATGCATGAAATGTGAGTAAAAATAACTCCCCCTTAACAATTGCATAACACATACAAGTTGTCAAGTAAATCATTAAACAAATAACTCTCCCCCTCAAACCATGCATACATAAGCTCTCCCCCTTAAACTATGCATTTATTAAGGTTCAAGTTTATCATAAAATTCTCCCCCTTTTTGTGATAATCAAAAAGCATAAAATTTAAATAAGCATTACTCAAATAAGTTGACACATAGCCATATTTTAACAATTTTACACATGGTCCTCACCAAGCATGTAATAGCCATTAGATTAAATCAATTAGAGGGAAACACATGTGTTTAAGGCACTCAACAATAAATTCTAAATGTTGCAATGTGTGCATATGTTCATGCATTCATGCCAAAAGCAAAATAATAAAAAAAATCAAGGCATTATAACAAATCATATACTTGCACATTTTCACATAGCATATTCAAATTTGAATGCAAAGCATATCAAGCTACTTACTATAAAAAGATATGCATACATCATGCATTTCAACAATTATGCTAAGGGGTTATGCATTTTACTCCAATGAATATTGAGCTTCAGTATTTATTGATCACAATTAATTTGTGCCAATGAATTTTAAATTGCTCTTTTAACATGTAAAGAAAAATAAATTTTACCCTCAATGACAAGAGTTCGTTCTTGTCATAGGTCCAACGCCTCGAGCCTCTTCTATAGTTGTGAATAATACAAACTCCTCCTTTGAGTTGCTTGGCCCTTCATCCTTCATTCCATTCTTGTCCCTACAAGACAAATTTACAATTGGAGGAACTTTGGTACCCATTTGATTTTTGGGTCCTAGGGGGTTAACTTTCAATGGCACTTTTGGAATCCATTTCCACCTCTTATTAGGTTGGTATTGGATTCTAGCAAACCTACACTTATTTTTAGTGTGGCCATTTTTGCAACAATAATTACAAGTAGGAGAATCATGCTTTGCAATGGCCAACAAGCTAGAAAAAGTTTTTGATTTGCTAGAAAAACCTAACCCGGCTTTGTCAAAGCTACAACGTTGCAAGCCAAGCAATTCATTCATCTTTTTACTACTTTCACTAAATTTGCAAAATGATATCTTTAAAGAATTTAATTCATTTTTCAATGAATTATTTTCTTCATCTTTCTTAGCAATCTCAAGTTTGAGTAATTTGTTACTCATCTTGGTTTTGCCAAGAGCATCAATAAGATCATTATAAGACTCTAAAAGTTCATCAAATGAAGGTACCTCATTGTCACTTTCATCTCCTTCATCTCCAAGAGCCATTAGACATAGATTGGTGGCTTCTTCTTCATCGGAGTCGCTATCACTCCATGTGGCTATAAACGCCTTCTTCTTCCCTTTGTCCCCATTCTTCTTCCTAGGGCATTTGTTAGCATAATGACCTTTATCATTACAGTTATAACAAGTTACCTCATTTTTGGTTGCACTTGAGGTCTTTGACTTGCTATGTTTGGTGAAGAGCTTCTTGAACTTCTTTGTGAATAGGATCATCTCCTCATCATCATCATCTTCTTCATCATCGGAGTGGTCTTTCCTTCCAACCAAGGCAATCCCATTTCTCTTGGATCTATCCTCCTCCTTTACTTCTCTCCTTGTGGCAACTTCAAGCTCATGAGTCACCAATGTGCCATGGAGCTCATCAAGATCATAGGAAGCACTTTCTCCTTTGTTGGACTCGATAATGGCCGTCCTCTTTGCATCCCATTCTTTAGGTAAGGCCCTTAGTGCTCTCCTCCATATTTGCTTTGGAGGGTACTTCTCTCCAAGTTGGGCAAGCTCATTTATGATAAGGGTGAGCCTCCTAAACATGGAATCCACATCTTCTCCGGAATCCATCTCAAATGTCTCATATTTGAGTTGAAGGAGGTCTATCTTTGTCTCCTTTACTTGGTTGGTTCCTTCATGACAAATTTGTAATTTGTCCCATATCTCCTTTGCCGTTGAGCACATCGAGATCTGGTTGTACTCCTTCATATCTAAAGCACAATGTAAAATATTAATAGCTTTAGCATTTTGAGAAATTAAAATCATATCCGCTCTAGTGAAATCGTCCATTTCTTTGGGAACACTAATTCCCCCAACTTCCTTTAAAGGAATATGTGGACCTTTCACTATGATCTTCCAAAGGTCATAATCCACGGATTGGATGTATAGAGAAATTCTATTTTTCCAATAGCCGTAATTATCACCCGTGAAGAGCGGAGGGCGATTTGTCGATTGACCTTGAGCAAACTCATTTGCTAGATTAGCCATAAAAATATTTTGATTTAAAACAAAAATCAAATGGCTCTGATACCACTTGTTGGAATCGAAGAGGGGGGGGGGGGGGGGGGGGGTGAATGAGATTCCTTGGCTACTTTAGCGTTTTAAAATGAGTTTGTAAAAATAAAATATTTTGCGCTTGCGGAAGCCTTTAGTCAATCGATAAATGCAAAGAATAAAATAAATAAATGCGTAAAGGAAATAAAGCAATAAATAACAAAAGGATTTGTTATAGAAGTTCGGCGATGAATCGCCTACGTCTCCTCTTCCCGGTTAGATAACCTCCAACCGAGGTTCCACTAGAACAATTGGTCTTGCCCTTGAGGGCTCCAAGTTAGCCACACAACAACTCTTCCCGAGTTTACAACGCTCTTCCCGAGCACACTACTCTTCCCGAGTACATAAGCTCTTCCCGAGCACAATACTCTTCCCGAGTATACAAAGCTCTTCCCGAGCTACCAACACTCTTCACGAGTCTTCTTGGCCTTAAGGGCTCCAAGGATAGCCACACACTTGCACCAACTAGACTAGTTGATGACTTTACAATTATCCAACTTGCTTTGGTGTTGGAGGACCTTTACAATGAATTAAACCAACAAACACCTTCACGGTGTACTCACACGAAGAAACACAAGCTCTAACAAAGAAGAGAATCACAAACTCCAATACAACAACAATGTATGGAGATTGTAATATAATTTGAAACACTAATTGATCAAGACTTTGTATGAGTTGTAGGCTTGTTCCTTAGCTTCAAAATGCTCCAAAGCATCCATATTTATAGTGTAGAAGGCCTCCAAGGCTCCTACTAGCCGTTGCTACTCATAAGGCTGAAATCACTCCTCGATCGCCTCGGACATCGCCTCAGGCGATCACCATCGACGCGCCCCAACGGTCACCAAAAATCACGCATCGCCTCAGGCGATCGCTGGATCGCCTCAGGCGATCCAATGCCAAAATTAAGGCCGTAGCCTCAGCTCCTCCAAATCTTGCATCGCCTCAAACGAACTCCAGATCGCCTCAGGCGTTCGTGCCATCGCCTCGGGCGTTCAGCCCATCGCCTCGGGCGATCTCCCTGCGCGCACGTCGCTCCAGACGATGTGCGGGGCGAAGTGCCAGAAGGTTGCCATCGCCTCCGGCGTTGTTCACCATCGCCTCAGGCGATCCTCCTCGCATGCTCGCCTAGCCATCGCCTCAGGCGATCCTCCTCGCGATGCCTGGCCTGGCACCCATCGCATGGGGCGATCCAGGCCAGAATATGCACACTTGATTTACTTCAAACCAAACCACTTTTCATCACTTAATCTGCACACTAAGTAGATGCATTAGTATAACATACACAAGTTTTGTTGATCATCAAAACTCAAAGATTGACCGGGGATAATTTAACGCATTAAACGCAACCATGCGTTTAAGGCTCAACAAACTCTTTTGGCATTTGGCTTGGAATTAACAGTAAATTGTTATTCATTATCTCACTGTTCATATATGTCATCATATTGTACATCACATCGTTCTATTGGTCATCTTGATATGCATGTCTAATTATTTTGAATGTTATCGAATCCTTTAATTGAACGACTCTTTGACTGAATGAATAAATGAATGACTGAATGGAGCCCTGGATATTTATCCAATGAACAACGAATGACAGTTCGGGCATATGTAGGGGTGGTTACCGGATCAAACCGGTTCGGTCCGGACCAAAATCGGCCGGTTCCGGGCCCGTTATGGGCGGAATCGGTCCGATCCGGTAAGGAACCGGATCGGATCCGGTTCCGGTTCCACCGGTTTCCGGGTTGGACCGGTTCCAACCCGGAACCGGATTTTTTTTTTTTTTTTTTTTTAAAAAAATGGATCCGGTTCCGGTTCAATCCGGAATCGGATCCGTTTGGTCCGGAACCGGTAAGATACCGGATCCGGAACGGTAGAACCGATCTGGTCCGGTATCAAACCGGTTCCGGACCGGTTTGGGACCGGTTCCGGACCGATTTGGGACCGGTTAGTCCGGTTTCGGACCGGACTAACCGGTCCGGTTTCGGACCGGGTCCGGATCGACCCGGTCCGATAAGCACCCCTAGGCATATGATTCATCTGATCAACGTGCACCATTTTACGGTTTGGAGAATGGTTCACCTTGGCTCGTAAATGACTGAATGCACAGATCCTATCTGAAGATGTGGGGAAACGTGAAGCACCGAACTGTTCGGTGGGAGCCACCTCTTTAGCCCACGATATTTACTCTGAAATCCTAGATCGTCACTGTTCATTATTGACAATTACTTGAATGCAAGATCTTACATGACATGTCATATTGAGATATTGCACTGCTTGATAATTACAGATATGAAAGTCATTGTTATTCTCTCACTAAGTCCTCAAATACTTAACCTCTATTTTCCTTGTTATTTATTGTGAGTTCCAGATACAGGAGTATCGGAGCCAGAACCGGAGGAAAATTAGGAAAATATAAATGTTGGCTTACTGGGGACTGTTATAATATTTTCTCTATATTAAATGTCAGATCGTTATGAGTAGTTTGTACTGGGTTGTATTTTGTTACTAATTAGTCTATATAAACGCTTCCGCTACTAAAAAAGAATGCTTGACTAAACGCTTGTGTTATTTTTGAAAAGGTTTAAAACTCTTTTTACATAATATTCAGAGAGAATGTGGTATCAGATAAGGGATTATCTATTATGTGTCCGAGTCGCGTCCCACATGCAGTGCACATGTGGTATTTTTCCCAATATTTTTAAATTTTATTTAATGTTCGTTTCAATATAAATAGTTAAACTAACTCTACAAGACGAAAAATGAACATTTAAAGATTTGCGATATTCAACAAAAACATCCATATAATTTCTTTGCAAAGTGTGTCTAGAATATGTCTAAAATCAAGTTGGATAGTAGATGCAAATTTCAAAGTCGTCTTGTTCATAGAACACATAAGAAAGCTCACATCTAATAATAAAAAGAACTAGTGAATTACGGTTTATTGCAGGTGTTAAAATAAAATCATTGCAAGTTTGAGGATAAAGATTGTAGGGTCGCATCGGAGCCGACCTTCCAACTTATGGCCAAATCATTTGAGACCATATAACTTCTCTTGTTGTAGATTCATTGTGCATTCTTATGTTGCTCAAAGATTGGTTTGATGCTGAACGAAAGAACAAAATAGAATGAGGAGTCGACGAGTTCAACAACCAAAATTCCGAAGATGAAGAAGACTTTGTGAAGATTATATTAATCAATTATGATTAAAAATATAATTTTTTATTCATTTCAAATGCTTTAGATTTTTTTGTATTTTTAATATTCAATAAAGTATGTATTTTCCATTACAATTCATGTATTATTTGAATAATATATTTAGAATTTTTTTTTAAAAAATGCTAACTTTAAAAAAAAAATTATAAAATATTTTTTTTAAAATATAAAGTCAGATCGGTTCCGGATTGGAACCCGTCCACTCTGGAACAGGTCAAGGGTTTTCGATCCGGACCACTAAATCGGATTGGTTAGTCCATGAGCTGCCAAATGTATGATTGGTTATCTATTATATTATCATGCATGATGATTGCACATAGTGGAATCACACAACACATACTCTAAGATTAAACAAAAGGTGCATTATTTCTTTCCTTATTTTATTTTTAGTAGGTTCATAAGACTCTGCTATTGTATTATGATCAATACAATATTTATTACAAGAAATTAACAGTTGATTGACAAGAATATTATATATTGAATCAATAAAATTGTTTTTTTTTTTTGCAAAAAAAAAAAAAAAGACTGTTTTTGTGATACATTATGTTAATTTCATTTGTTAAGTTTTATTGTATCACACGGCCTAGTCGACTTGAAGGGAAAAAAATTAGGGGTGAGCAAAAGTTTGGTTAAACCGAAGTAACCGAACTAATTTGGAAAATCGGTTCGGTTATTTCGGAAATTCGGTTGTAATTTTTTTAATAATCGGTTAATTCGGTTCGGTTTCGATTTTTATTTTAATAATATCGGTTAACCGAATAAACCGAAATTTTTAATTTTGTAATGTTTTTTAAAAAATTAAAAAACAATTATTTTTTTTTATTTTAAAAAAAATCATTTATTATCATTCTTTATTTAAATATTACATTTTAAATTTTTAAAACCAATTTTTTTTAATTTTTAAATCAAATTATCTTATTTTTTTATTTTTTTAAGAAAATATCGGTTACCGACCGAAATAACCGATTTGTTATCGGTTCGGTCGGTTCGATTTTGAAAGCATAATTCGGTTGGTTCGGTTTGACTAAAACAATTCGGTCGGTTCAGTTTTTGAAAAATTCGGTTCAGTCTGTTCTGTTCTGACCGAATGCTCATCCCTCGAAAAAATACATTTGTTGACATCGGGGCGGATCCAGGACCGCCTCACATTGTGTCAGGAAACCTATTGACCTGGTTCAGACCCGCTCCGAGCTCAGGTCAAATAGGTCCAGACCCGACTTAGACGAGACTGCTTTAATACAAGTCCGGGTCTAACCTATTAAATTAGAATTATGTAATGAATGCTTTCTGTCTTAAGCTTGTTCATAAATCAACACCTACCTAACATTATTTTATATATATATATTTTCAAAAAAGTAAAAAAAAAAAAAATACTTCTACTATCACGAGTTTCAAGTTTCTAAATTTTCACTTTTAGATGACGATGATATGATTTTATTTCCTTTATGCTTTGTTTGGTAGTTAGGTGCTTGATGACGATGCCTTTCACTTTCTGGACACTTTACAATTATGTATTTTAAAAAAATTATTCACTTTTTTTTATATATAAGTAATGTTTTTATATTTTCGGGATTCACATATTACTATAATAAAAATAAATCATTAGAGTTCTAATCATCCCTATATTTGAACGTAAAAAAAAAAAAATGTATGTATACTATAAAACAAAACTTCATTATTAAAAAAAATTATAAATTAGATGATTTGAAACTTTTTTTAATTATAGAAGATTACAGTGATTGATTGCCGTCGGGGGCGCATCCTTTGGCAAGTGAAAATATTTGGGTTTTTTAACTAAATAATCGAAAAAATTAAAGTATTTAACAAAATAATCGTTTTTTTTTTTCTATTATTAAAGTGACCTAAGTCGCCATGTGAGATGGCGACTTCATTTGAAGTCGCCATCTCACATGGCGACTTCTACAAAAAATATTAAAAAAACTATTATTTTTTGATGTCGCCATGTCAGATGGCGACTTCATTTGAAGTCGCCATCTGACATGGCGACTTCAACAAAAATTATAAAAAAAAGTATTATTTTTCCGATGACGCCATGTCAGATGGCGACTTCAATTGAAAATCTTAAAAAAAATATTATTTTCGGAAGTCGCCATCTGACATGGCGACATCTTTTAATTTTTTAAAAGATGTCGCCATGTTAGATGGCGACATTATATTAAAAAATAATTGTTTTACCGATGTCGGTATATAAAGACAGATTTTTTTTTTGTTTTTAAATATTGTCGCCATCTAAGATGGCGACAAAAAAAAAAATATTTTTTTATTTAATGTCGCCATTTTAGATGGCGACAATAATCAAAAACTTTGTCTATAAAACTGAAATGTTACTCCTTTTGAAATATAACAAATTCTCTTCGGCTTTCGAACAAATTCTCTTCAGAATTCGTGAAAATTCAAATTCTCTTCAGAATCCGTGAATATTTTCTCTGCAGGTATGTTGTTATACAAATAATTAAATTTCATAATATTATATATACTGTACTAATTTATTAAATTTGTGTTTATTTTAAGGTATGTCAATTAAAGTTTTGTTGTATTGGGGAGGCAATATATTACAAGATTCAGAATCTGTTAGATATGATCGTGGTCCGTCGAAAGGCATGACAATATCTCGCACTATTAATTATTTGCAGTTAGTGAACGACGTATATGATATTACTGGCATCGACCGTAACCAGTTCATTCTGAAAATATATTGTAAATATATATTTAGTGATTT
Source organism: Haberlea rhodopensis (assembly GCA_907163345.1). Lineage (NCBI taxonomy): Eukaryota > Viridiplantae > Streptophyta > Magnoliopsida > Lamiales > Gesneriaceae > Haberlea > Haberlea rhodopensis. The sequence goes on from CAJQUN010000008.1 coordinate 12,001,218, forward strand.
TTCTGGGATAAAACAAACAATTTTTCCCGTTGACAGTGATTACAATTTAGCATGGGTATTGGATTCTGAACAAAATTATAGTTGTTTGGAGATGTATATACAAACAGAACGGAGAGATTATGATTTTATTACAGAAATGCCAACAAGTGGTAGTGGTCCATTTGTAGTAGATACAGAAATGCCAACTACCTCTAGGATTCAAGATGAAGCTCCTATAGTTGCTGACAATATTGTTCCCGAGCCATTAGCAGACAGTTTTGTGGATTTTGGAGATGATTTTCAGACTGAACCGGAGGGAATTCCATCTGAGGATGAGTCTGATGACGATGAGGTTGATATTGAAGAAGTGCCAGATAATGTACCAGACACAACCACAACAAATACTCATGCCCTTTATCCAACAATTCCATTCTTCTCAATGACACATCCCGAAGTATTTGGAGACTCATTAGACATTCCAACAGGTAGATGGGGGAGTTACTACGACTACTCGAAAGGGGATATCCATCTAGATATGGTTTTCAAAGATAAAGCTCATTTGCAGGCAGCTGTAAAGGATTACTCTGTACGTGTTGCGAAACGGGAGTACCGCGTTGTCAAGAGTACAAAAACATTGTGGAAAGTGGTGTGCAAACACAGTACAGAAGATATGTTTTGTAGATGGTACATGCGGGCCTCGTTGAAGAAAAAAGTTGGTTTATTCAAAATAAACAAGTATGGAGGTTCTCACACTTGCCTTTTGAGTGAGCTGTCGGTCGATCATGCAAATTTGGACAAAAACATGATTGCTAGCTTGTTAGTGGGAATTGTTCGGCGTGATCCAGCTTACGAAATAAAGTATGTAATTCAAACAGTGAAAGATAAATATGGATTTGAGATCTCCTATGCCAAAGGATGGTTTAGTTTACGACGTGCTGTTCAGAATGTGTACGGAACATGGGAGAGCTCCGTGAGGAAATTGCCTTACTATATGGGAGCTTTGCAAAAATGGAATCCCGGCACAGTCGTTGAGTGGGTTCACCTTGAAAATGCCAGACCAATAGAAACGACTTTGAATTACGTGTTCTGGGCCTTCCATCCATGTGTACAAGGATTTCAGCATTGCCGCCGGGTAATAAGCGTGGATGGAACACATCTGTATACGAAATATCAACATAAGATGTTGATTGCCGTGGCAATGGATGCGAATAATCAAATCTTACCTTTGGCATTTGCAATTGTTGATGAAGAAAACTTTGTGTCATGGAGATGGTTTTTGGAGATGATTAGCAAGCATATTGTGAGAAGATCTGAGGGTGGTGTATGTTTGAGTTCTGACCGTCATCCAGGCCTCATTGCTGCAGCCGATTGTATTCCTGACTTCAAATCACCCCTTGGAGTACATCGATTTTGTTTGAGACATAAGATCAAATAAATTATTAAATGCATTCACACATAAGATCAATTATAAAACAATGCATATTTGTACTACCTCACACCATATGGAGCAGAAGGTAACACATTGTTTGGGCCGACAATTATTGGTCCAATATCAGATCTATCGCTACCCAATTGCGGAGTCAAACTTGGGATTCGTGACCATGCCCAAATCTCATTTATTGTAGTGACATCAATAACACAAGTTAGATTGACCAGAAACATATTTTAAATATTAAAAAAAACAAACATATTATTTACCTGTAAGAGTTGCACTGCACCACCTATAACTTTTTTCCCTTTCTCTGATGACGTGCACAACTCACGATATAAGTATGCCAATACAGCACTGCCCCAACTATATGTACTGGCAGAGTCGATATCCTCCAACTTTTGTAAATATAATAATCTAACAAAATTGCCTGAGGAATCAGGGCACATAATCCCCCCTAACATCAATAACGCACAACCCCTTGTGAACTTAACAACATCATCTGCTGTACTATTTTCATCCAATGGATTGAGCAGCAAATGATTATGCAAAGCAACTAATTTCAAACGTGCGCCCTTAAGGTCTGTGATGGCTGGTAAGAAACCTAAATATGTATGGCAATATTCTTGCCAATCGGGTAGAGCCCTATCAATATCAATCCCCGACACTACAATGCCATCTACTGGCAACGCCCATATTACTGCAATGTCTTGCAGTGTGATGGACGCTTCTCCTGATCTAAAATGAAACGTGTGTGTTTCACGGCGCCATCTCTCAACTAAAGCCGTGATCAGGTGCATGTCAAGTTCAATCTTACCACACCTATAGATACCATAAAATCCAATAACGTGCAATAAATTAACAACACGTATATCTAATGGACACATATCCCAAAAATAGCTATCTGGGTTTCTCACACGAAGTATACTATCCATATCACCTGCCCATACATCCTCAGATCGATGTGTAGACTGCAACGACAAAAGATGTGTGTCAACCGGGCCTGGTTGTCTCATTTGATCCATCCTGAAATATAATACAAAAATTAACAACATTAAACTCAACATTACAAAAACAACCCGTCTGTCGCCCACCGCCGCCGCCCACCATCTGCCACCGCCGCCGCCGGCCGACGCCGCCGCCGGCCACCACCGCCGGCCACCACCGCCTGTCGCCGCCTCCATCTTCGTCAACTTAAATTTTAATATTTCACATCACAAAAATATACTCCAACAAGTAATATACTCCCACTACATATATTAAAATCATAATTTATCTACGATACATAAATAACAAAATTAAAAAGCTTACCTTAAATATTTTGGAAATAGCTTGATTTTTGCAGAAATGTTAGGAAGAAAATTTGAGAACGAACGGATGAAAGATTTTGCGGCGGAGCTGAAGAACGAAGAAGAAACGAAGAAGAAGAGAAATGGTGCGGCGGCGTGTTGTTTTTAGGTTATAATTCATTGGTGTCGCCATCTCAGATGGCGACACCAATAAATATTATTGATGTCGCCAACTGAGTTGGCGACATCAATATAATTTAATGGTGTCGCCATCTCAGATGGACATCCATATAAATTAAATAGATGTCGCCAACTGAGATGGCGACATCAATAAATTATATTGATGTCGCCAACTCAGATGGCGATATCATAAAAAAAAAATTTTTTGTTAAAGTCGCCATGTGAGATGGCGACTTCAGTTGAAGTCGCCATCTCACATGGCGACTTAGGTTAGTTTGATAATAAAAAAAAAAATTCGGTTAAATTGTTAAATTATTTTTTAAAATCGAATATTTAGTTAAAAAACCCAAAATATTTAGCCTCATTTTTTTCAAAGAAAACAGTAAAATTTTATCCATAAAAATTACAGCATAAAAACTTATATTCACTCCACTAAAATTATATTTTAATATTTTTAAAGTTTTTTTACCGTCCATTTTTTATCTAAATTTTCTACTCCCTTTCCAAAAATTGTTGTGTCCAGCCGTGAGATAAATTTTCCATGTTGTCTTCACTAATTAAGTGGGAACCTACCAAATTTTATTTCCTTTTTGTTAGAGATCAAACATCTACTTGTATATTATATATTGCATCCATAAATTAAAAAGGATTTGCTAAACACTTGAAAATCGACTTAAATATTGGAAGTTTTAGATAAAGAATGTTTGGGAAATTATTTTTGTGAAAATTCTAGGAAAATTAGATAGGTTATGTTTGAGATCAAATGTTCATCGCTTTATCACAATTTATAGTTGATTATAATGATGCAAATCAAATCTTCAAAGTACATTGTTATTATACAACTCTAGGAATAATATTTCTAAAGTTACTTTAACTTGATTTAAGAGTTATGCAAATATGTAATAACTCACTTTTTAGGAGTACTTTCATTTCCTTAATGTATCTCAATAATTGTCAACCAATAAAAAAATGTTTACTTTTCATAGAATCAATAGTTCTCACTTATGATACACGGACACTGATACGATGACACTGACATGACACGACACGACACGACACAGACCCAGTGACACGGATTTTCAAAAAATTTCAGGATACAACACGCATATATATTTGTAATATAATACTATATTACAAATACTAAAATCCACATTTTTTAAATTCTAAAATCATGTAAAATCAATAAAAATATTCTTGCCAAATTCAAGAAGCATATAAATAAATAAATGCATGTCAATAAAATAATCATAATATCACTCATACTAACAATAAATGTATATTATTTCAATTAACATAAAGTTTAACTAACACGAGTAAATTTTATTTTAACCAAAAACTTTTTAAATTGTACAATTAACACCCAAAAGTGTCCTTTCTATGCCAGACATGCCGATGGGTCATGTACGACACGGGTGTCCGATTTTAAGGGCAGTATGCGACACGGGTGTCCGATTTTATTTTTATAATAAAATAAAAGACACGCCACATGACGTGTTCGAGGAGTGTCCGAGAAGTATCGGTATCCGACACAACACCGAGTAATTTTTAGGAGTATCCGTACATCTTAGGTTCTCACAATCGTAAAGACTAGAAGCAAACCGATATAAAGAATAAATAAATCAGAATATCAAACTCTTTTTTTTGTTTGGTAGAATATCAAACTCTTTTAATCATAACATAATGAAATAAATTTTAAATTTTAAATATGAATATTCATATTATATAGAACGTGAGTACGACAAAACTAGAATTCAAACTTGATAATACAAATATCCAAGTGTATTGGAGAAGTCTAACAAATAAGGAAAAAATGTAAGTTTTGCATCACAAGTTTTTTTTAAGCATAATGCAAAGAACATGGTTTCAACAATGGTCCAACCGACTCCCACAATACCAAAATAATGCAAACAACACCAAATGTATATGCTAAACAAATACAATAACAAAGACGCCGGACAATAGGCAGACAAAAAGGTCCACTGGTATATAGATTCACATAAGAAACTAGAACTTGATTGGAAGAATAAAGACCACAAGAGCGATATCAAGTTCCTTTCAAACCATGCAGTCAAGGATGAGATCGAGCAAGGAACTGCCTTTGATATAAATGAAGGTATAAAGACGGATAGACAAGAGACAAAAAACTGACATAAGACAGACAAGAGAGCAATATTTCATATCCAAATCTCACTTTGAAAACCAGCAACCAAAGAACATCACTGATGACGAATAAAACCAAAAGATCCAGAAGTCAAAGCCAAGCTATGCCCAAAAGGAAGCCAAAACAATTAACCATACCCAACTAGGGAAATTAGTGTCACGAGTTTTATACTGAAAAGTTATCCACATATCAATAAATATCATGTATGGCAAAACCAGAATTCAACTCATCTTTACCTTCTCGCTTAAAATTTCCAGCCTACACATATCCCCATTATCAACCTCTCACTTCATTATTCCAGTTTTCAGGTTATTCTTTGTAAAAAAATTCTGACGACGTCCTCTTATTTCAGTCACCTTCATGGAAATTTCATTGTTTTTTACTAATTAAGTCTAATATCTAATCTTTGTTTAAAATTTCAAATCTAACCAAAAGGGTCGAATAAAACAGGATAGCAATCAAACCCGTTGACCGAGCTCTAATACTGAGCCAACTGCAGACTTGTTTTGTACAAAAGAAAGATAAAGACTCTACGTTTTATGGTCGTTCTTCATTTACTACGCCCAGCCCCCCAACCACATACGATAAATGCATAGATATAGAACATGCTGTAATGGTCGTTCTTCATTTACTACGCCCAGCTAGTGTTTTAAAAAGTGGATCGGACCGGCAGGTTCAACCGATTTAACAGGTAATCAGTGCTTAGTCCGGCCCGATAGACCCTATAAAACCATAATGCTAAAAAATGGGTGGGAACCGGATTGAACCGGTCAAAAACCAGTTCAACCAGTGAACCAGTCCACCGGTTAAACCAGTTGTTTCTTCATTTTTCTTTCTTTTAAAAATTTTAATTTTTTTTTATTTTTGTTAAAATTATAAATCAACTTTTAGAACAAAAATATATTATATATAATTTATTGTTATTGAAATAATTACAAAATAATATTTTATATATATATAAAAAAGTCATTATATCATAAAGATGTCTTGTATATTATATATAAGTATTTTTAGTTTCTCGTAAATGATGATTATATGTGAATCATTTCATAATTTTTTTTTAAAAAAATTTATATTTTGGAACATTGTTTTTTGGTATTGCTTGTGTTTTTGAGATGTTTTATTGTTTTTCTTTTATGTTTGACATTTAGTTTCATCTGATATTTGAAGTTTGACATGTAATGTTGGTGTACTGATATTTTTTTTTTATTTGTGAACAACTTGAAACTATAGCAAATACATTATATGTATTTTACAAAAATTAAAATATATATTATATAATGCTGACGTCATTACCGGTTGAACCAGTGGTTCAACCGGTCGAACCGATTGAACCTGTAACCATTAAGAGCACCGACTTCATGCCATGCCCGATTTTGAAACACTGCACCCAGCCCCCAACCACATACGATAAATGCATAGGTATAGAACATAATGTAGGGGTTTATTTGTATAAATTACCATTCAGATATGTAAATAACAGATAACCCAATTGTAGAAATAAACTAGGGTTTCGATTATACCTGAAAGCGAGCAGAATGTCGTAGCTTTCGTTGAATTTGAAACCTTGGTGTTTCTATCGTAATCCTAACTAGTGAATTTTGATAACAACTTGGTCTGTATTCTATTAAGAATATCTCATCCCTTATACTAGACGTTTTTGTTCTTGAACAAAGGTATATCAAAATAAGGTCAGGAATGCTGGTATTTATAGTCCACAATATAGGCTCTTAGGAGAATTAGGGTTGTGTCTCGTAATGGGCTTATGACACCTATGTTCAACCCAGAACAAACATTCAAGCCCATCAATAATAACTCAGTCCATTGTATAATTATTATTGAATTACATTACCCAATCTAAATATTATTTTGGACTCCTTTTATTTTATGCTGTAACATCTCCCCATGTTTAAGATTCTAAATGTCCATTAATTAAATTAAACTACTGACATTTTTATTTAATAAAAATCTGGACCTTGAGCTATATACTTAACTTATTCGTCATGTCGGATACTTAAGTCCACCTGCAGGGTTTGACAATGACAAACCTTATGTGTAAGACCCCGTTATCTTGGTCATACGATTAGGTACAATTAGGAGAATTAAACATACATTATCAGAGTATTAAGATCGTGTTGACAAATTGAGTTGAAGTTTACAAGTATAAAAGACATGCCAAAAGGATTTGTTACACTCTTTAACAAATTGGGTAAGGCTACTTCTACTGTACTCCTAGTAGAACTATACAAAATAAGTCTTTATCTTGCTATCTTGTAGCACTCCTTACAGCTCAGCTTATCAACCTGACCCTGACTCTCCTTAGCAAAAGCACCTACAAGAACAACCCCAACACATGAGCACATCATAATTCATATACAACATAATATGAATGCAAACGTAAATGCATAAATCATAAGTACAAACACTTCCTGTATTTCCATTGCATTTACTACGTCCATTGGTTGTCCCTGTACCATAACTCATAAATAATCAACATATGAAATTATGGTTCCTTAATAATGTCATGACATATCTTTACTTCTTAAATCCTTACTTCAATCCTGAGTCATTTTATCATTAGTGTATTTCAATGCTTCTTACTTCTCCACGTAAGCGGAATTCTTCCTCGCTTCTTATGGAAATCCACGTAAGCGGAATTCTTCCTCGCTTCTTATGGAAGTTCGCGTAAGCATTAAAATCCTCACTAGGATAACCTTGACTCGTGAAATACACCTCTTATATTTCACAACATACATATGAAAAAACGATGCATATCAACATGTATCATATCATAATGCACTATCTTATGCACATTTAGCTTTACCTTGTGTTAAATAAATAAACACATAATACATGTTACCGTTGGGATGCCCGTACGTCGCTTACGTACCTTTCAAAAGATAGAGGAGTCAACCGACTTTATCTCCTCGACTGTGCTGGTACCTGGGATGGTTCTACACAAGTGTACAACACAATATTAGATGCCTCGTTATAATCCAATACCAAAATTAAACAAATTCCACAATTTTCAAAATAGGGCATACCGATCGATCGGCCCTCATCACCGATCGATCGGTGATCACTTCGAATTTCATAAAAATGCTACGGCTTTTACCGATCGATCGGTGTTCTTTACCGATCGATCGGTCGCTCTGTTTCAGTGCGATTTTTCCAGAATTCCCTAACACCCATTTTCATACCATTCAAACCAGCACATAAGATATACCACATGCCTAAACCAACATGCTAGTAGCTACAAGGTACTACCGTGAGTGTATTCAAATTGAAATCCCATCCAAACTTAAAATCCACATGCTTGCAGATCATCCATTTACATCAGTACTCAATCAAGTTCTTCTGGAACAGGGTATAGTTTCTTTACCCAGATTTTCGAACACATAAAATCTAGCCAACAAATCTACCACATAACACATATAACATGCTCATATAAACATGCTAGGAACTTTATAAAAACACCATGAATGAGCTTGAATCGAATGGTTTAACAAAACTTAACCTAGCATGCCATTTTCACATCAAAACCCATCACAACTCAACCAAAACATCTACCAAAAACAGGGTATGATTCCTTACCCTTTTTGCTCCACTTTCTTAACAAGAAATTTGCTGATATTTTCAAAACTTCATGCACCTTCTTGGAGTTCAGATGTGGGACGATTTTTGGGTGAAGAAGGGAAGGAATTTCTGAGAGGAGAAGGTGTTGTGTGAGAAGGGAAATAAGCATGGGCAATCAGCTGTGCAGGCATGGGTTGGGGGGGGGGGGTGGTTGGGTGTTGGGTGGGTTGATGTGTTATGTTTTGGTCCCGGTATTTAGCACGATGTATTAAAATATCCTCACATGATATTTTATAGTATTTAATCAAGAAAATACTTCAAATCCCATTTAAACATGCTTCACCTAAACAAATAACACTCACCCCAAATTAATCATGCCACTACCCCAAATTCCCAACATATAACACATGCACCCTGAAATAACTTTCCCCATATAATTAATTCAATCCAATGAATTAATACCATAATCCTCATAACATAATTAATGTTTAAAATCACATAAACATTTCGGGGATATCACAATACTCCCCTACTTATAAGATTTCATCCTCGAAATCAGCATGCACTTACCCAATATAAAACAAACATAAACACATACCGAAAAACAGTTCTGGATAGTGCAGCACCATGTGTCACTCTGTCTCCCACGTGGCCTCCTCGACACCCCTACGATCCCACTGCACCTTGATCATAGGAATAACTTTGTTCCGAAGCCTGCAGTCTGCCCTATCCAAAATTCTGATAGGCCGCTCCACATAGGAAACATCGGACTCAAACTGCACATCTGAAGGCTGCAACACATGCGAAGGATCTGGCTCGTACTTCCTCAGCATAGACACATGGAATACATCGTGTATACCAGACAGAGAGGGTGGTAAATCCAAACGGTACGCCAGAGTACCAACACGCTGCAAGATCTCATACGGCCCTACATATCTTGGGGATAACTTTCCCCGCATCCCAAACCGTACCACACCTCTGAAGGGTGAGATCTTCAGAAAGACTCTGTCGCCCAACTGAAACTCCAACGGCCTTCGCCGCTGATTGGCATACGCTGCCTGTCTGTCCTGAGCTGCTTTCATCTTTCTCCTGATGACCTTTACTTTTTCTTCCATATCCTGGACCAACTCTGGTCCTCCGACCGATTTACGGTCCACATCATCCCAACACAAAGGCGACCTGCAACGCCTGCCATATAGGGATTCAAATGGAGCCAACTGTATGCTAGCCTGGTAACTGTTATTATAAGAAAATTCCACCAAGGCTACTGAGTCCTGCCAAGAAGTGTCGAACTCCAGCACACAAGCCCGTAACATATCTTCGAGCGTCTGTATCGTACGCTCGGTCTGTCCGTCCGTCTGGGGATGATATGCTGTGCTCAACCTTAACTCTGTGCCCAGGGCTGACTGAAGACCCTCCCAGAAGTGAGATGTGAACCGCGGATCTCGATCAGACACAATCGAAACAGGGATCCCGTGCAGTCTCACCACATCTCTAATATATAACTGAGCCATCCTTAGGTATGTGAAGGTCATACAATAGGGAATGAAATGAGCACTCTTAGTCAATCTGTCGACGACTACCCATATGGCATCAAAACCTGAAACAGTCCTCGGTAAGTGGGTCACGAAATCCATAGACACGTGCTGCCACTTCCACTCGGGTATCTCCAAACTCCTTAACTCACCACCGGGCCTCTGCCTCTCAGCCTTCACCTGTTGACAAATCAAACAGCACTTGACGAATGAGGTAACATCCTGTTTCATTCGCCTCCACCAGAACTGGCTGCATAAATCCTTATACATCTTCTTCCCGCCCGGGTGGATACTCATCCTGCTGCAATGAGCTCGCTGTAATATACCCTGTCGTAACTCGGGTGTATCTGGAACTACCCATCTGTCGCCAAGCCTCAGAGAACCGTCCTCAGCCACTCTGAATCTCGATGGCTGACCTGAATGAACCACTGACATCCATCTCTGAACCTCTGCGTCGGTCCCCTGAGTCTTCCGGATGTGTTCATAAATGATCGGCTCAACTAGCAAGGTCAACACCTGTACCGGAGAAGAAGACACATCATAATCAAACCCCAACTGACAGTAAGAGCCCATCATAGCTGATACATACATGACATCCTCTGCCGTGCTCCTCACTTTCCGACTCAAAGCGTCGGCTGTCAAGTTTGCTTTTCCCGGATGGTATTCGATTTCACAGTCATAGTCCTTCAGCAGGTCCATCCATCTCCTCTGCCTCATATTCAGCTCAGCCTGTGTAAACAAGAACTTCAGGCTCTTGTGATCAGTGAAGATGGTAAATGAAGTACCATATAAGTAGTGTCGCCATATCTTCAAGGCAAACACTATAGCTGCTAACTCCAAATCATGGACTGGATACCTCGTCTCGTGTGGCTTCAACTGCCTAGAAGCATAAGCCACTACATGTCTGTCCTGCATCAGTACGCATCCTAGGCCCTGTAGCGATGCGTCAGTATAAAGAACACATCCTTTGTTCTCCCTGGGAATCACCAAAACTGGTGCAGTAGTCAGTCTGTGCTTTAATTCTCGGAAACTCTGTTCACAAGCCTCCGACCAACAGAATGCGACTCCCTTCTGAGTCAGCTGCGTCAATGGCTTGGCGATCTTTGAAAATCATTCGACAAAGCGTCGATAATACCCTGCCAAACTCAGAAAACTCCGAATCTCAGATACTGTAGTAGGGGCAGACCAATCCATAACTGCCTCTACCTTCCTCGGGTCTACTGAGATCCCCTCTCGAGAGATAATGTGATCCAAGAATGATACACCGCTCAGCCAAAACTCACACTTGCTGAGTTTGGCGTACAACTGGTGATCTCTGAGGATTTGAAGCACCGTCCTCAAATGATCGGCATGTTCCTCCTCACTCCTTGAGTAGACAAGGATGTCATCAATGAACACTATCACGAACTGATCGAGGTACTCTTGAAATACTCTGTTCATCAAGCTCATAAAAGCTGCAGGGGCATTTGTCACACCGAAAGGCATCACCAAGAACTCGTAGTGCCCATACCGAGTTCGAAAGGTTGTCTTTTGAACATCATCAGCTCTAACCCTTATCTGGTGATAGCCTGACCTCAAGTCAATCTTTGAGTAGATCTCTGTGCCCCGAAGCTGATCAAACAGATCATCAATCATTGGAAGCGGATACTTGTTCTTTACTGTGGCCTTATTAAGTTGCCTATAGTCAATGCACAGACGCATTGAACCATCCTTCTTCTTTACGAACAAAACTGGCGCACCCCAAGGCGATACACTAGGACGAATGTATCCCTTATCGAGGAGCTCCTGTAACTGCACTTTCAACTCTCTCAGCTCTGCCGGTGCCATCCTGTATGGGGCACGAGAAATGGCTGATGTCCCCGGCAGTAGCTCTATGGCAAACTCCACATCTCTGATCAGGCGGAAACCCTGGAATCTCATCCGGAAATACATCAATGAATTCCGTCACGACCGGTATATCCTCGATCCTTAACTCTTCCTCTTTCTCAGAGACGTCCACGGCATAAATAATGTAGCCCGTGTGGCCGCGTTCCAATAACCGCGACATCTTAACCGCTGAGATTACTGGAATCTTTGGACGAGAGCCGTCCCCATAGAAGGTCCACTGGAACCCCTGATCCGATAGAAAACGTACCATCCTCTGTCGGCAATCTACCACATCTCGGTATCTGCTCAACACATCAATGCCGATAATGCAGTCAAAATCTGCCATCTCTAACTGAATCAGATCGGCCCTCAGATCATTGCCCTCAAAATAAATGAGGCAATCAGATAACAGTCGGTCTGCAGTCACATGCTTTCCCGTGGGTGTCGAGACCATGAGAGGCGTGGGTAATAGAGACGAGCACAAGCGGTGTCTTTCCACAAAAGTAGCAGACACAAAAGAGTGGGAAGCACCTGTATCTATCAATAAAAATGCAGGGTACGTAAATAAATGACACGTACCAGCAATGACCTCCTCCGGGACTGCCTCAGCCTGCTCCCGCGTCAATGCATACACCTGACCCTGTGGCTGTCCCGCCGCCTGACCTCCCTGCGGCCGTGGTGCAAAATGCTGCCTCTGTGGTGTTCTTCCTGCGTCAAATCTTGGCCTATTCGGCCCAGTGTCTGCCTGACCTCCCCGATTGGGGCAACCTCGAGCCAAGTGGCCCATCTTGCCACAAATATAGCAACCCTGACAGTCACGTGACAAGTGCCATCCTCCACAGTTGTTACATCGGTTTCCTCCTATCTTACTTCCCTGGGATGGCCCTCGGTTACTTTGCTTCTGACCCTGAGATTTCTTTCCACTGAATCTAGAAAATGATGAGGCCCCACGAGGCTTAAACTGGTCCCCTCGTGGCCTCAGACTGTCACCAACAGGTCTCTGCGGTGGTGGGAAAGGGGGTACAACTTCCTTGTACACGCCCACCGCAATCTCTGCCAGCTCTGCCCTAATCAGAGCGTCATCAAATGAGCTGGGGTTGTTGGAGACGACCCTATCGAATAGCTCCGGCCTCAGTCCCTTCAAGAAATGTCCTCATCTTGGCATGACTGCTCACAGCAATATGAGGGACATACCTCAACAGTGAGGAATACTGCATGGCATAATCTGAGACTGACATGCTGTCCTGCTTCAAACTGCTAAACTCATCTTCCTTTAACTGCCTGGCAGCTGCAGAAAAATACCGGTTAAGGAACCGGGTCCTGAATACAGTCCAGTCAACTGCCATGCCCTGAGCTCTCAGCTCCATCACAGTGGTCTTCCACCACATAGAAGGCTTCTTCGCCATCTGAAACTCAGCCAACCTCAGCCATGCGGTACGTGCACAGGGCGCAGTCACAAGTATCTGCTCTATCCGCTCCAGCCACTCTTCGGCTGCTTCACCAGACTCATTCCCCTCAAACATAGGTGGATGGAAGTTCAGAAACTGTGTCAAACTGAGCTCCCCTGGTAATAACGTCTGTGCACTGGGCTCCACGCCCACAACAGATGGCGGTAAAGGATTCAGCTGAGCAATACTAGCATTCATACTGCCCATATCCCCTACCTCTTCATTGAGGTTCTCCGGGTTAATAGCCGCCATGCTGCAACACAAGAGTTAACAACAATACCAAAAGCAGTTCATAATATAAGCCGTTAGATAACAAGAGTATCATATTCAAAAGCATGTTAGTATAACACTTATACAAAAATATGCTTCACATGCATAACATGCCCAACAATGAATACCTAGCCAACTTGTCTCTAAAGGCTACCCTTCACTCTTCCCTGGTTATCTAACCACTGCTCTGATACCACTAAATGTAAGACCCCGTTATCTTGGTCATACGATTAGGTGCAATTAGGAGAATTAAACATACATTATCAGAGTATTAAGATTGTGTTGATAAATTGAGCTGAAGTTTACAAGTATAAAAGACATGCCAAAAGGATTTGTTACACTCTTTAACAAATTGGGTAAGGCTACTTCTACTGTACTCCTAGTAGAACTATACAAAATAAGTCTTTATCTTGCTATCTTGTACCACTCCTTACAGCTCAGCTTATCAACCTGACCCTGACTCTCCTTAGCAAAAGCACCTACAAGAACAACCCCAACACATGAGCACATCATAATTCATATTCAACATAATATGAATGCAAACGTAAATGCATAAATCATAAATACAAACACTTCCTGTATTTCCATTGCATTTACTACGTCCATTGGTTGTCCCTGTACCATAACTCATAAATAATCAACATATGAAATTATGGTTCCTTAATAATGTCATGACATATCTTTACTTCTTAAATCCTTACTTCAATCCTGAGTCATTTTATCATTAGTATTTCAATGCTTCTTACTTCTCCACGTAAGCGGAATTCTTCCTCGCTTCTTATGGAAATCCACGTAAGCGAAATTCTTCCTCGCTTCTTATGGAAGTTCGCGTAAGCATTAAAATCCTCACTAGGATAACCTTGACTCGTGAAATACACCTCTTATATTTCACAACATACATATGAAAAAACGATGCATATCAACATGTATCATATCATAATGCACTATCTTATGCACATTTAGCTTTACCTTGTGTTAAATAAATAAACACATAATACATGTTACCGTTGGGATGCCCGTACGTCGCTTACGTACCTTTCAAAAGATAGAGGAGTCAACCGACTTTATCTCCTCGACTGTGCTGGTACCTGGGATGGTTCTACACAAGTGTACAACACAATTTTAGATGCCTCGTTATAATCCAATACCAAAATTAAACAAATTCCACAATTTTCAAAACAGGGCATACCGATCGATCGGCCCTCATCACCGATCGATCGGTGATCACTTCGAATTTCATAAAAATGCTACGGCTTTTACCGATCGATCGGTGTTCTTTACCGATCGATCGGTCGCTCTGTTTCAGTGCGATTTTTCCAGAATTCCCTAACACCCATTTTCATACCATTCAAACCAGCACATAAGATATACCACATGCCTAAACCAACATGCTAGTAGCTACAAGGTACTACCGTGAGTGTATTCAAATTGAAATCCCATCCAAACTTAAAATCCACATGCTTGAAGATCATCCATTTACATCAGTACTCAATCAAGTTCTTTTGGAACAGGGTATAGTTTCTTTACCCAGATTTCCGAACACATAAAATCTAGCCAACAAATCTACCACATAACACATATAACATGCTCATATAAACATGCTAGGAACTTCATAAAAATACCATGAATGAGCTTGAATCGAATGGTTTAACAAAACTT
This sequence comes from Haberlea rhodopensis, assembly GCA_907163345.1. NCBI lineage: Eukaryota > Viridiplantae > Streptophyta > Magnoliopsida > Lamiales > Gesneriaceae > Haberlea > Haberlea rhodopensis. The sequence goes on from CAJQUN010000008.1 coordinate 12,016,610, forward strand.
AACCTAGCATGCCATTTTCACATCAAAACCCATCACAACTCAACCAAAACATCTACCAAAAACAGGGTATGGTTCCTTACCCTTTTTGCTCCACTTTCTTAGCAAGAAATTTGCTGATATTTTCAAAACTTCATGCACCTTCTTGGAGTTCAGATGTGGGACGATTTTTGGGTGAAGAAGGGAAGGAATTTCTGAGAGGAGAAGATGTTGTGTGAGAAGGGAAAAGAAGCATGGGCAATCAGCTGTGCAGGCATGGGTTGGGGGGGGGGGGTGGTTGGGTGTTGGGTGGGTTGATGTGTTATGTTTTGGTCCCGGTATTTAGCACGATGTATTAAAATATCCTCACATGATATTTTATAGTATTTAATCAATAAAATACTTCAAATCCCATTTAAACATGCTTCACCAAAACAAATAACACTCACCCCAAATTAATCATGCCACTACCCCAAATTCCCAACATATAACACATGCACCCTGAAATAACTTTCCCCATATAATTAATTCAATCCAATGAATTAATACCATAATCCTCATAACATAATTAATGTTTAAAATCACATAAACATTTCGGGATATCACATTATGAGTTTTCAAGAGGACATTTTGAACCCGAAATAGACGGGACATGGATTCATTTGATAATCAACTTCCCACCATGTACATATTGGTATTACCCAACTCATTGAGCTTTTTTGATTCAATATGAACCTCACTCTTTAATGAATCAAAGTAATAAACAATTTGTACAGGTGTCCATTATTATCTCCGGATTAAGAGCGTAAGCATCCATAATAACATAGAAATATATTCTTGTATAGTCAGTATAAAGAAATATATTCCCACTTAGTCTTGTTCAATACACACAAAGTGTACTAGTAAAATATATTAGTCAAGATAGACTAATTCCATATATCACTACGATCCAATTGATGGCTAGTCCAAATCCATCCATGACCATGAACTATTTCTTACAATCCACAATGAACTGATAATATTATATTCTGTGTGTAATCTCTACATACTAAAATACCTACTATGTGAAATGATAGACCATCATGCATAACTTAACCAATGTACAATATGCAACATTATTTGCCCATGATGTTTCTCAAATTAAGATAAAAAAGAAAATAGCTAAATACATAAAAAGTGTTGCTTTCAGTATATCTAAACTAACAATCTCCCACTTATACTTAAAGCCAATCTTTTATTGTAATAACGTAAGTTTAAAGAGCTCCCACTAAATAAATTATTATTTAATGCATCTAAGTCTCATTCATTCAACATGACTTTCGAATGCCTTTAATGGCAAGCACTTTGTGAAATGATCTGCTAGGTTCTCTGCTGATGCAATCTTTGTCACAAGAATTTCGCCCTCAACAACGAAATCTCGTATACATGATATTTTCTCCTTATGTGTTTACCTCTCTTATGGACTAGTGGTTCTTTTACCACCTCCGCACTATTGTCACAATAGAGCGTTAATGGTTTCTCAATTAAAGGTACCACACCTAAATCCATCAAGAAGTTATGAAACCATACAACCTCTTTGCTTGCTTTAGCAGCAACCACATACTAAGCTTCCATGGTAGAGTCAGCGACACATTTATGCTTCTGACTCTGCCAACTCACGGCTCCACACCCGAAAGTAAACACATACCCAGAAGTTGACTTACTGGCATCCCTATCTGATTGGAAGTTTGAATCTGTGTAACATATAGGTACTAGATTATCAGGATGGTAAACTTACATATAATCTCTAGTCCTTCTCAAGTACTTGAAAATATATTTTACCGCAGTCCAATGCTCTTGCCCTGGATTTTTCTGATATCTTCCAACCATGCCTACAACAAAACAAATATCTGGTCCAGTACACAAAAGCGCATACATAAGGCTTCCTATTGCCGAAGCATAATGAACTGCCTTCATGTGATCTATCCCAACAAGTGTCGTTGGACACTGTTTCTTGGATAGTTTGATGCCATGTCTAAAAGGCAGAAACCCTTTCTTGGAATCTTGCATACTAAATCTTGCCAAGATAGTATTGATATAAGATGCTTGAGATAACATCCTCTTCTTGCGATCACGCAAGACTTCTACTCCAAGGATGTACCTAGCTTCTCCCAAATCTTTCATATCAAAATGTTTGGACAACCATTCTTACATCTGATAGCATCTTCACATTATTACCAAGAAACTAGATGTCATCTACGTAAAGTATTAGAAAACCACCATATCTTCATCACACTTCTTATACATACAACGCTCATCAGGACATTGAAACAAATCATAATTCTTAATGACTTGATCAAAACGGATGTTCCAAGATCTTGAAGCTTGCTTAAGTCCATAAATAAACTTCTTAAGCTTGCAAACTATATGCTCTTGGTCTTTTTCAATGACACCGTCTGGTTTCACCATATATATGCTTTCTTCAAGACTTCCATTTAGGAAAGTTGTCTTGACATCCAATTTCCAAATCTCATAATCATAATGAGCTGTTATGGATATAAGAATTCGAATTGACTTGAACTTGGCTACTGGCGAATACGTTTCTTAATGATCGATCCCCTCTTTCTGAGTAAACTCTTTCGCAACAAGCCTCACTTTAAAGTTTCCACCTTTCCATCTAATCCTCTTTTTCACTTGTAGACCCACTACATTCAATGGGTTTGCCCTTTTGGGTGCTTCTACCATATTCCAAACTTGATTAGAGTACATTGACTCCATCTTCGATTACATTGCCTTTTGTCAAGATTTTGCATCCTTATCTTGGAGAGCCTCATCGTAGGTCCAGGGATCGGGTCCTAACTCCTCAAAGCTCAAATCCAAAGATCATCTAAGAGTGCATACCGCTTTTATTTATTAATGACCCTCCCACTACGACAAGATATACTAGGTCCTTGTGTATCAGTTATGACATATCGTGCAGTGTCTACACGAGTGTCGATTTGCCTCCCACTATTATTAGGTAGTGAGACATCGAACTCTTTTTCTTGGGGTTCATTCTCATGTACTAATGGCATAACATAATCCAGTGGGTTAGAGTCTCCTCTCAACTCAACTAGAACAATCTTACTCATGGGTTTGTGGCTCATCATATAGTATTCCTTTAAAAAATCACGCGTTAGTGCTAACAATGACTTTATGATCTTTAGGACAATAAAAGAGACCACCTTTCGTTCCTCTACGAAAACCTACAAACAAACATACTCACGAGGTTCCAACTTATCCGCACTTTCGTTCTGCACATGTGCTGGACAACCCCATATACGAACATATCTTATACTTGGCTCGTAGTGTCTTGATACATTTTCCATGACGCGTTTCCGTTTCCGCCTTAAATGCTTTGAACTTATCAAAGCATTCAGGCTTACGACGCATCAAATAAACGTAACCAAGTGATGAAATATTCAAATCCACCTCTAACTTGGACAGACCAGGACCACATAAATCAGAGTGAACCAATCCTAACACTTCTTTGGGTCTATTACCTTTGGCCGTAAAAGGCCTCTTAGTCATTTTGCCATCTAAGCAAGATTCACAGACTAGAAGTTCCTCAACTTCTAATGAAACCCGGCTATCCATCTTTAACCAATATTTCTATCCTTTTTAGATTAATATGACTTAAGCGTAAATGCCAAAGATATGTTTGTTTATTTTTGAAGGTTCTAAGAAAATATTGTGATTACAAGATGCATTATTTGTTCCATCAATTTGCATAGAATGAGAATAGGTTCAACGTTGTAAAGATTATCAGCTAATGCACCAGAACAAATAAAACGTTTATTTTCCTTAATAACAACAGAATTATCAAAATAAACATAAAATAACTTAGAAACTGAAATTAAATTCCTTCTAATATTGGTGTATAAAGACAATCCTTTAGCAACAAAAACCTATTACTACCAAAATTTATACATAAATTTCCTATAGCAACTACTGCTACTCTCATAGCATCTCCCATTTGCAGGTCAATCTCTCCATCACTCAGCTGTCGAGTTTTCTGGAACCCCTGCAGAGAATTGCATACATGATTAGTGGCTACAATATCTACGCACCAGGTTCATGTAGATACAACCGCTAAACAAGTTTCAACAGTAAGCGAATGAGATATCTCTGTGTTATTCACTTTATTAATAAGTGGACAGTTGTTCTTCCATGGTCCTTTCTGCTTGCACTTGAAACACTTGCCCTTAGGCTTATTCAGTGCACCTTGAGTACCATTGCCCTTGTTGCCAGAAGCCTTGGTTTTCTTACATTTCTTCTTATTTCCTTCACTTGGCTTAGAAGAAGAAGCTTTTTCAACCATAATAACATAGTCATGTGATAAGTGTCGTTTTTACACTTATTTTGCCGTGATTTTCTGTTGATTTTCACATTGATTACTGGAGGATTTTACACTTTTGGTATATCTTTGTAAATTTCAGAATCTAGGTGGAAGTACATAAAAGTTGAGGATTTGAGCTAATTAACAATGAAAAGGACCAAACTGAGCGAACATGTTAAAAGGACGAAATCTCAAGATTTAAGAATGTATATACGGTGATCAATCTTCATCTGAAGGCTAGATCAATCGTTGCATCACGATCTTTGGGCAACAAAAATATGAGTTTCGTGATCGATCGAGATATATACCGCGATCGATCATCAGTGTGATGACATTTGGGCAACAAAAATATAATTCTCACGATCGATCGCGAGGTTCGTGGCGATCAATCGTCGAAAAATGTGAATTTTTACAAGCGCTGAACTTCAATGCTCGATCGATCGGTGAGTTGTTGGTGATCGATCGTCAAGCACGAAAAAATTGGGATTTTATTTCTTTTGAAGGCTTTGTGTCTACCAAAAATAGTGATTCATCCTCCATTACATATAGGACTTATTGGACGAAAATTAAGAACTTTTGAACACTTTTCAGACCTAGCAGTCAGCCTCCACTCATCTATCTCTATTCCACACATCTCCACACCTTGGAAGAGCAAAAGCAACGTGAGAGACGGAACTACGGAACAACGCATGGAGTCACTACCTCGTTTATTCCTAATTCTAGACTTGTTATTTTTTATTTTCAGATT